>JAHRIG010000326.1:7474547-7589295 GCA_020311275.1 Eira barbara
GAAGCACTGGCGATGATTTCCTCTCCGAACGTGTGGTTTGTGTATCTGCACCTTAAACGTCCCAGAAAGTGGCTGTGGAGTCTCGGGACTGTACTAAAAGCCACACTGCTCTTCTCGCGGCCGAACCCCGAGCCCCACGGGGAGGAGGCCAGACAGGGCCTGCCGCACGGGGAGGAGGCTAGAGGAGGCTGGGAAGCGGGCAGGGTTGGAGCTCTGCTCCCCTGCAGGAGAAGGCAACACTATCGCGGTAAGAACGACATCTGGTCTGTGTTCTAGGAAGGGCATCCGGGTGCAGGGTGGGGAGGTGGGGGAGGGGACTAAGGTGTTAGAAAGCATGGCGAGAGGCAGGGGGATTGGCCTCACCACCAAAACTACGGCCACAAGGATGCAGCCCCATCTCAACAAGCTGTTTCCAAGTGCATGGCCAAGAGTCCTTCTGTTTGAAGGGATTACTATACACGGAAATACATACAGCCCCACGTGCCCCTTCCCAGGGGCTCCCCAGAACAGGGTGTGCGTTGGGGGTGGGAGAGAGAGAGCAGACAGGGCACGAGCAATGGCTGCCGAAGCCGGTGAGGCCGCAGGACCAATGCCGAATGGATGCGTGAACTTGTGCGTGAGAAAGCACTGAAGCTGTGAAGCGTGCGGGCAGGTCCCCTGGGACGGCCCGTCCCGCCCAGGCTAGAAACCCCTGGTAAACGGAGCGCTCTCCTTCAAGCCACCTGATGCTCTCTGTGTGAAGCTCTCTGTGACACTGA
This sequence comes from Eira barbara, assembly GCA_020311275.1. Lineage (NCBI taxonomy): Eukaryota > Metazoa > Chordata > Mammalia > Carnivora > Mustelidae > Eira > Eira barbara. Next base: position 7,475,306 of record JAHRIG010000326.1, read on the forward strand.
GCTGAAACCAGTCTTTCTGGAACTTCCAACCCTGGGCCCAACTCTGACGTGCCGGCCGAGGAGAGAGGTGGGCTCCTCCGCCGGGTCGGCTCCACAGGCCTCGGGACAGCCATCCGCCTTCCACGAGCAAAGGTTCCAGGCCTTTGGGTCATTCTGAAACCACAAGGAGAGATTTTCCCTAAAACGAGGTCTTTTCCCAACCTTTCTTCTGTCCCCACGTCCAGGTTTACTTAGCTTGGCCGCAGGGCCCTGCTGCTCCGTGAGGGGCTCCTAGTTTCTGGTCCACGCACACCTGCCCGTGCACACAGCCCAGCTCCCACATGCTGAAAACCACGTGTGAGCCCTGCTGGTGCGCAGGGATCCCCCTCAATCTGTTTTCCTCTTCAAGTCTGTCATCTTCTTGAAAAACCAGTTACACAAAAACGCCAGAGTTCTTCAGCGAATGCCAAAGTTCGTGGGTAAAAGTTTGATAATAAACAGGACACTTATTTATACCCCAAACTGCTTATGAGTCATGAAAGGAAAAACACCGGCTTTATGAAAAAGAAGCCTGGTTGATGGTATCTTGGCCAAGTTAGAAACGTCCCCAAATGACCCAAACAACCGCAGTCACACTGCTGCCGAGGGGAAGCACCACCCCCGCGGCCGTCCAGACAAGAGAGCAACGGATCGCAGAGAACAGGTGTCAGGCAAGAACTGACCTGTGGCCTTAAAAAAGGACGGGGTGTTAAGGAGCACAGAGAAAGCCGGAGGAACTGTCCAGTTAGGAGAAGCAGGGAAGACGCGGTGACACATGAAATCGTCATCCTGGGATGGGAGCGGTTATGAGGGATTCGTAATGTGAGCTGGGCGTGAACCACGGATGGGATGTGTCAACGTTACATTCCCTGATCTTTAAAACCATAGTCCATGTTCATAAGAGGAGGTCACTGTTCTTAGGAAATGCATCCTAATGTGTTCAGACATAAAGGGGAAATTTCTCCAACATACTGTTGATGGTTTCGAAAAACAAATTTATATACACACAATCCAGCAGAAATACTATGCAAGTCATATGTGTAATTTAAAGTTTTCTAGAAGCCACACTAAAAATAAAAACAAATGTTTTAATTTTGATATTTCATTTAACCTAGTATATAAAAATATTATTTCAGCATGTAATCAATATAAAATTAATGAAAGAATTTATATCACTGTACCAAGCCTTTAAAATCTGATGTGTTTTAGACTTATAGATCGTCTCAATTTGGATGAGCCAAATTTCAAGTGCTAAGTAGCTACATGCGGAGAGATTAAGAAAGAAGGGAGGGATAAACAGTAAGTTAATTAAAAATAACATAAAATAAAATTTTATTAATCTTGGTAAAAACTATAAAGAATGTTCAGGCATTATTCTTACTATTTTCCTATAAGTTTCAAACAATATCACAATTTTAAAATTATAATAAAAATCAAATAACAATAAATTATGGTTAAAGAATACAATTTCATGCCAATACATTTTAAAATTAGCGAATGAACAAATTCTAGAAAGGTATCTTCCTAAAATGAATCTAAGACATTATGTAAAGAAGTTGCTGTGGCTGATATCGAAGAGGTTACTGCCTGTGTTCTCCTCTAGGATTCTGAGGGATTCCTGTCTCACGTTGAGGTCTTTTATCCATTTCAAGTTTATCTTTGTGTACGGTGTAAGAGAATGGTCGAGTTTCATTCTTCTACACATAGCTGTCCAGTTTTCCCAGCACCATTTATTGAAGAGACTGTCTTTTCTCCACTGAATATTTTTTCCTGTTTTGTCGAAGATTGACCATAGAGTTGAGGGTCCATATCTGGGCTCTCTACTCTGTTCCACTGGTCTATGTGTCTGTTTTTATGCCAGTACCATGCTGTCTTGGTGATCACAGCTTTGTGGTAAAGCTTGAAATCAGGTAACGTGATGCCGCCAGTTTTATTTTTGTTTTTCAACATTTTCTTACCAATTCGGGGTCTCTTCTGATTCCATACAAATTTTAGGATTATTTGCTCCAGCTCTTTGAAAAATACCGGTGGAATTTTGATCGGAATGGCATTCAAAGTACAGATTGCTCTAGGCAGTTGAGACATTTTAACAATGTTTATTCTTCCGATCCAAGAACATGGACTGGTCTTCCATCTTTCTGTGTCTTCTTCAACTTCTTTCATGAGTGTTCTGTAGTTTCTCCAGTACAGATCCTTTACCTCTTTGGTTAGGTTTATTCCGAGGTATCTTATGGTTCTTGGTGCTATAGTAAATGGAATCGATTCTCTAATTTGCCTTTCTGTATTTTCATTGTTAATGTGTAAGAAAGCCACTGATTTCTGTACATTGACTTTGTATCCTGCCATGTTACTGAATTGCTGTATGAGTTCTAGAAGTTTGGGGGTGGAGTCTTTCGGGTTTTCCATATAAAGAATCATGTCGTCTGCGAAGAGAGAGAGTTTGACTTCTTCCTTGCCAATTTGGAGACGTTTTATTTCTCTTTGTTGTCTTTTTGCTGTTGCTAGGACTTCTAATACTACGTTGAACAAGAGTGGTGAGAGTGGGCATCCTTGTCGTGTTTCTGATCTCAACGGGAAGGCTGCGAGCTTCTTCTCATTGAGGATGATAGACAGTAACCTCTTTGATATCAGCCACAGCAACTTCTTTCAAGATATGTCTCCAAAGACAAAGGAAACAAAAGCGAAAATGAACTTTTGGGACTTGATCAAGATCAAAAGCTTCTGCATAGTGAAAGAAACAGTCAACAAAACAAAGAGGCAACCCATGGGATGGGAGAAGATATTTGCAAATGACAGTACAGACAAAAGGCTGATATCCAAGATCTATAAAGAACTCCTCAAACTCAACACACACAAAACAGATAATCATGTCAAAAAATGGGTAGAAGATATGAACAGACACTTCTCCAATGAAGACATACAAATGGCTACCAGACACATGAAAAAATGTTCATCATCACTAGCCATCAGGGAGATTCAAATCAAAACCACATAGAGATACCACCTTACACCAGTTAGAATGGCCAAAATCAACAAGACAGGAAACAACGTGTGTTGGAGAGGATGTGGAGAAAGGGGAACCTTCTTACACTGTCGGTGGGAATGCAAGTTGGTGCAGCCACTTTGGAGAACAGTGTGGAGATTCCTCAAGAAATTAAAAATAGAGCTTCCCTATGACCCTGCAATTGCACTACTGGTATTTACCCCAAAGATACAGATTCAGTGAAAAGAAGGGCCATCTGTACCCCAATGTTTATAGCAGCCATGGCCACGGTCGCCAAACTGTGGAAAGAACCAAGATGCCCTTCAACGGATGAATGGATAAGGAAGATGTGGTCCATATATACTACGGAGTATGATGCCTCCATCAGAAAGGATGAATACCCAACTTTTGTAGCAACATGGATGGGACTAGAAGAGATTGTGCTGAGTGAAATAAGTCAAGCAGAGAGAGTCAATTATCATATGGTTTCACTTATTTGTGGAGCATCACAAATAACATGGAGGACATGGGGAGATGGAGAGGAGAAGGGAGTTGAGGGAAATTGGAAGGGGAGACGAACCATGAGAGACTGTGGACTCTGAAAAACAACCTGAGGGTTTCGAAGGGGCAGGGGGTGGAAGGTTGGGGGAACCCGGTGGTGGATACTAGGGAGCGCACGGATTGCATGGAGCACTGGGTGTGGTGAAAAAACAATGAATACTGTTATGCTGAAAAGAAATAAAACATTAAAAAAAAAAAGACATTATTTAAAGGCAGAAAAATCCTTCCATATGGTAGCAGTTCCTAAACTTTTTGGTCTCAGTACCCCTTCATACTCTTAAAATTTACTATTGAGAACCACAAAGGCCTTTGGTTACGTGGGGTAAATCCACCAATATTTAGCAAATTATAAATTAAAACTGAGAATTTAAAAATATATTTATACCCGAATTCATCTAACAGTGATAAATCCAGTATGTTCTTACATAAATAACCTGTTCTATGGAAAATAACTCTATTTTCCAAAACAAAACTAAGTCCGCGAGATGAGCACTAGGATGTCATCAGCGTCTAACCCAGGGACACAGCGGGTCCTCCCGCCCACTCCCGTGCTCAGGCAGCTGCAGTACGTTGTTCTGGGTGAAGCCTGCCTGGGGAGGACCGTCCCTCGCCGTCCTTCCGACGCTCGCACGCAACCCCCTTGGATGCAGCTCCAGACTGCGGGGAGAGCACGTGTCCTGGAGGCCGTGGTTGCTGGATCCGAAACGTCCATGTGTTCTCACCGCGAGGCCGCGGGCCCATCCCGCACGGTGAACGGGTGGCCCTCGCCCTGCGCCCGCTTCTGTGCAATCACGCGTCATCGCCCAGAGAACACCGCGCTCGGAGCCGCAGGTCTCCCGACACGGACTCGGGACATCATGCGGTGTCGGAACAGCGCAGCCCACCCCGGCCACAAGCTGAAGGGACGCCGCAGGACGTCAGCTGACGCTGAAAAAGCTTTTGGCGAAAGCCAACACGCATCGTGACGAAAGTGATGAATGAAGAAGACTCCACAGCGCCGGCAAGACGGCGACAGCGAGCATCACAGGTGATGTGGGGGACAGAACGCTCCCGGCCTGGGGACGACGGAGCGCTGTCCGCTCCTGCAAAAAGCAACCCCTAGAACGTGACTGAAGCCACATCACACAGAATCCCATCTCATCTCGTACACGGATAATTGGGGAAACCGATGTTAAAAACGGTATCATTTATAATTAAAGAAAATTATATACCGGATACAACTTCTAAAAGCCTACGTGGTACAAACGGCAATGTGCGGACAAAGGACACCAAACGCAGCATACGGAGAACGACACACCTACCCATGTGTTGGCAGACTCATCACAGGGACCCAGTACCACGCGTCACCCCGTCGCCCCCCACTCCCATGCCCTCCTGCCTCCCACGCACACTGGAGCAGAGCTTCCGCGGGTCCCTTGGGGCAGGAGCTGCCGCATCCTGAGGACAGTTTTCTGAGCGAATCCCTGGCCGCTGCATGCCCCGAGTGCCGAGACCTCGTGGTGTGCACCGCCTCTGCCCAGAGACGGCCGGCATTGACCTCCAGCTCTCAGCTGTTCCTCGCACGGCAAGGTGAGCAGACGGGTAACCGTGCGCAGCGGGAAGGTCATCCTAGGACATGTTTCTATCCAGCTCCAAACTGGCCGGAGTTGGCACGGGCTCATTTAAATCCCGTTTCTGAATTCGTCCCCTGAATTAACAGGCGTACAGAGTTTTCCCATCCGAAGTGGCAGAAGACACGGGAGCATGAAGGCGAGACCCTTGTGACCATGAGGCCAACATGTCTCTGTCCAGCCGGGTATTCCCTTCGCCACTACGGAAGCTCTGATGTCCTTGTCCGGCGGGGAGCACGGAGGGGCACAGAGCATGTAGAGCGAGCCCTCAGCAGTTAGCGGACAGGAGTCATCCAGTATCATGGGCCGTAAAGCACATGCGTAACATTTTGTGTTAATTGCTAATTTCAGGGCGAGTGAAAGAATTCGCTGGAATTTAAAGAATTTTAGATACAAGGAACTGTCGATCTCTTGCAGAAGTGGGTGAAGGAGTTCACAACAGCAACTTTCAGGCTGAAATCAATAGCTGAATGTTCTTCAGGACGTCTCGCCTTGTGGCCTCTCACGGGCTCCGGCGCGGCTCTAAGGCCGAGGTGACCCCTGGGCACACACAGCGTGGTCTAGCCATGTGGCACGCACACCCGACTCATGAAACTGCCTTCCCAGGGGACCTGGGGCACCGCTTCCAGCCCACAGAACGGTTTTGCGAAGTCAACATCTCATCTCCGTGGAGAACAGAGCGCCAGCTAATCAGCTCCAGAAGCAGGCAGGGGCCTATATTTTTGTTAGAAATAAACACTGTTGTCATGATGATTGCTTAAAATTTTCAAGAAAGCATTTCCAGAACACAGTGATCCGAAGCGGCACTGAGTCCTGAAGTCATGGCCCGATGACATCAAGGCACGGCACTCGGGGAGCCTTGCCTGGGATTCAGAGCCCGCAGCAGCCCTGAGGCCCCAGTGAGCCCAGCGCGGGTTCCAACTCACAAGCACCTTATTCCAAAAGTTCGGTCTGTGCGCTGGAACTCATTTCAGAGCAATTACCAGGAAGACACTTAAAAGAGACTCTAAAACGTGAACTATTGCTTCTAGAAGAGTGTCTGACATCCACTGTGAATCACACATACGCTAAGTGTTCTGTAGACCCGCAGAAGGTCCACTGACAATTTCTGAAAGGGAACCGGTCCAGGCCTGCAGATCCCTCTGCCCCGGGGTCGCCTCAAGCCAAAGGGTCCCTTAGCAAAGCATGTAGTGGCCGCAGAGGACCCAAGGACAGCACCACAGAGACCGCCAGAGCATGGGCTGTGCATGCCATGGGGAAAACGTCGACACCCCTGCCCCCGTGTGCAACCCCCCTGGGGACCGGCCCGTGAACAACCCGTCCCTGACACCCCGCTCCGTGTGCTTCCCCACTCAAGATCAGCCTGTGGTCACAGGCTCCCGTCCACATCCAAGCGTTTCAGTCCTCGGTGGTGAGAGCGCACTGGCAAATCCTTATTTTAAATGTGATTCACTGTTGAAACATGTGAGCAGGGGCCAGGACTGTCATCTGGGCTCACGTGACACCTAAACACAGCGGACCCTCTGCTGTTCCTTTCTCCAGTCATGGTTTTAGGAAAAGCGCTTTGAAGTTGGGTCTCTGGGTTACTGCGGCGGTTGCCTATTTCCCTCCCCACCTCGCCCCTTCCTTCCTCTCGTCCTTCTCTGCCCCCCCCGCCCCACCGCCCTCCTCTGCTGGAAGGAGGGACTTCAGTTTCCATTTCAGGCCTGTTTTCTTCTTTAACAGTGACGCTGAGCCTCCGTGGGAAACACCTATAACCAGTTCTTTAGAACGTCCTCTGGCCAAGTCTAACCTTCTCCGCGTCCCGCGGCCGGACGAGCTCGTCGGAACTAACACTGTGTTCCACTGACAGTATTGTGCCTCTGCTGTCACGTGTCAAGAGAGGACAGAGCTGGGGTCACGTCGCGTGGCTTCTTCAGCTGTCTCTCGTTCTTATGTTACAATAAAATTATTTTGTAATTCTACTTCAATTGGCTGTAATTTGCCCTACCATGTTTATTTCATTTTCTGAATGCCCTCGGCCCGTGAAAATCGGGCTGTTTTGGGCTTCCCCTCTGAGAGTGCACGGCAGCAGCTGGCTCGGGCAGTCCCTCCTCGCAGACAGGAGTCCGTGGAAAGCCGGCGCCGAGCAAGTGTGGGGCTTCTGCCTCCGAGTCTGACGTGCTTGTCCTGGAAATTCCAAGGGAGGCACCCGTGTTGTCTGAGCACCACAGGGCCTTGACACACCCACGTGGAAATGGCCATGCAGGGTTCCCAAGGGCGGGTGGTGGCTGGGACCCACGTGTAGGCCTCGCCTGGCCGGGCCACATGGTTAAGATACCAGCCTCGGTTCACCTCTGAACACATCTGCGTGACTGTCAGTGGGTGGGGACAGGACACGGGACAGAGGGCCAGCCTGGGCACACGGAAACTCCTTGCGGGCGGTGCACACCCCCAGCACCCAGCGTGCATAAATGCCAACACTCACGTTTCACTGGAAAGTATTAAATTCTCACTTAAGGATCCTTGCCTCGTCCTCTGGTACTTCTCACCAGAGCCCCTTTCTGCTTGAATCTGATGTCCTGTCATTTTTCTTCACTGATACGGTCTTTCCTCCCTGTTTCTCCTGCCTGATCCTGGATACCTTCCTGCCACCTGCCGCCAGGCATCACTGCGTTAGAGTAACAGGCAGGCGGGGAGTTTGCCGGGACAGACGCTGTAGACAGAGCGCCTCGAGTCCCTTTAGAATCCATTCCTGACCACCTCCCTCTCCGCCCCCGCCCCCCTGCCCGCCGGCCTCCCCCCAGGGGAAGGGCTGTGCCCCCTCTCACTCGGGGCCCCGGGCGGGGCAACCGGACCCCACCCCAGCTGCCCCCCGCAGCGTTCCCTGCGCGCGCCCCACCCCAGGTCCCCTTTAGCTCCCTGCCCTGCGTGGAAGTCGCCCCCTCCTCGCGCCTGCCCGCCACACCTGCTCCTGGGGCCCACCCGGAATGCAGAGCGCCCGCCCGGAGTCTCCCCCTCCTGGCTCTCCCCTTTTACCCTGCCTGACACGGAGCCCTGTCACCGCTGCGGGAAGATAATCGTGAAAAAAAAAAAAAAAAAAGGAATCCATTCCTGAGAATTGACTGCGTTCCCACTTCTGACACAGGGTTGTCGATTGTCAATATTCAGCAGATGAGTATCTTCGATGGCAAGTAACCGGTAACCCCCCCAGCTCGACACATGCAAACTCAAACAGAAAGTCGTCAGCCTCCGGGGACGACATGTGGTCGGAGCCTTGACCTCCATGGGAGCCTCCACACTTGCGCCGGCACCAAGCTCCCTGGATGGCAGGATGTGGCTGTGCTCTTGGGGACGGCGGCACTGCTGTGAGCGGGGAGCTGCCGACGAGAGCCTGTCCTGCGGTGCATGATCCTGGCACCAGGAATCGCACCGCAGAGCCCAGAGGTGGGCTAGATAGGAAGCACGGGTCTCGGTGAGAGGGCAGATGCCGGAACGTGCTATGAGCCTCGCCACACTCTGGGTCCAGGAACAGAAAAACCAGCTTCCTGACATCCCTCTAGCTCCAAACACTGTTGTTCCAGTCCCACTAAAATGGAAGACGAACAAACAAATCCTAATCCGCTGAACCCACAAAGCAATCACCGAGAGGAACGCTCTTTCCCAGCTGAGGAAATCTCAGAAATTCCACAGCCAAGTCCATGCACCTGAGGCTAGAACATTAATCCCAGCAGCCGGTTCTCCCCACAGAAGAGAGGGAACCAGACCTTGACTGCTCCAAGGCGACTGATGAAGTCTACGCGAGCCATCCAGACCAGGCATCGAGCCGTAAAGGATCCGGAGCTCACGCTGTTCAGCGACGGCAGCCGTGATCTACAAGAGGGTGCCCGGAAAGCAGATTACGCAGTGACCGTGACCTGGAGTCCTGGAGGCTAAGGCATTACCCGCTGGACGGCCAGCGCAACGGGCTGAACTACATGCCCTAGTCCGAGCCCTCACCCTCAGCGAAGGCAAGCGAGTCAACCTCCACATGCCTCTCGGTACGCCTTTGCTCCTGTGCACACACGTGGGGCCATCTGCAAGGAGAGGGGCCTCCTTACTGCCGTGGGAAAAGCTATCAACAACAAGGAAGAGATACTAAAACTCCTCGAAGCCATGCGGCTTCCCAGAGAAGTAGCAGTTCTGCACAGTAGGGGCCCCAGAAAGGAGACGACCCCATGGTGCGGGGAAATCATCTGGCAGGTGAGGCAGCCAAGACTCCAGCCCGTGAGGACACAGACAGAGTCCCTTCCTTCGCCGCGGCACTGACACCCCTGGGAGACGTCCCTCTACCCAGTTACACTGACAAAAATGGGCCACGGCTGAGGGGCCCACCCTGACTAAAAAGGGATGACGGGTGATGCCAGACGGGCGCGTCTTCGTCCCGGCAACAGGAGGGCATCTCGTCAAGGAACGCCGCCGGCTCGCCCACCTGCGGAAACGGCAGCGGAGCCCCTCCCCCGCAAGGAGCTCCCCTGCATCCAGCGGCCGCCAGCACTGCGCCGAGCAGCCAGCAAGCAAGGCACAACCTGCGCTAACGCTCGGCCCGCGCCACGGCCCCCGCCATGAGTCCGGAGGAGGAGGGGAGCAGCCCCGCTCGGAGATCTGGACATAGACGCAGACGGGCAGCCGAGCAGGGGCCCAGACGTCTCCTGGTAATAACGTGCACGTACTCTGCGTGGGTCCAGGCCTTCCCGACCAGGACGGGGCAAAGCTGGGAAGTAGCCAAAGTCCTCGTGTGGGAGGTCGTGCCCCGGTTGGGCCTGCCGTCGACCATGCACAGTGACGACGGCCCGCATGTGTAGGAGACGATGTACAGGTCTTGACCGTCTCTCAACATCACCTGGAGGCTCCGCACCGCCCACCGTCCCCGACGCTCAGGGAAAGGAGAGTGAAGAAACCACACCCTCAAGGGGACCCTGGCAAAGTCTGCTCGGGGGACTAAGCTCCCACGGCCAGACCCGCCGCCCTGCGCGCCCGCTGCACCCCTGGGATGCAAGGTTTCTCCCCTTCCAGATTAGTATGTGAACGGCCTCCCCCATGCCTGGAGAGCCTTCCCAGAAACGTACATCAGACTGGGGGTAAAAAAAAATAAAAAAAAGACAACTTCAGGCCCCGGGGCCACCCTGAATAAATGACAAAGGTGACCACCAAGAGCCTCGATCTCGTGGCCCCAGGTGCTCTCCTTCCAGCTGGAGACTCGGTCCGGGTCAGAGGCTGGAAAAGGGACCCCCACCGACCATAGTGGACAGGGCCCCACACTGTCGTTCTAACCATCCCCACTGCCCTGCCGTTGTCCGGTGTCACCCCGCGGGTCCGCCACTCCAGAGCAAGCAAAGCCCATCACCCGGACAAGGAGCCACACAGTGAAAGTCCAGCCAAACCCCACAGACCCACTCCGGCTTCGCCTTCAATGAGACCCCACGATGGACGGACACCTGCGTGCCGCGGTCCCTAGTTCCCACCGGCACAGCATCCCTCCACCTAGGGGCCGGAATCTACACTGTTGCACCTGCTGACCTGACTTTTCCCCAGAGACTTGCCATTATTACTGTTTACTGGGTGACCCTACAGTGTTCAACTGCCCTTACCCGTCCACAGGTTTTACCTGCTGTCGGGCTGCCACGATGGCGCGCTCTAAGGCTGTGGACCCCCCCACGCCCGGCCGTCTGCCGTCTACTCCCGAGTGCACTGCAGCACGGTCTTCCTGACCCCGGGCAGTCCTGGCCTTCCGCTACCCGGTGCACTGTTCCTCCTCACGGCCTTCAGCTCGCCCGACCCGGCGGGGGGCAGACACCCCCACGACAACCCTGCACACTCGTCAGTGTCTCCCCCAGTCTCTGTCCTCCCTGGGAGCGACGCCCCACTTACATGCAGACCTCCTAGTCACCCCCGACGCTCCCCCACGGCCATTCCCCTTCTCGTGAGCCTGCGGCTATGTCGGGAGCTGCCCTGGGCGCCGCCGACGTCAGGATGTCCCCGGCCCGGTGCCAGGGCTAATACGACAGTGCACAGTGGACGTTTCGCCCTCCCTGAGCCCAGCCTGGCCTGACAGCGCCAGCCCCATCCGCTGGCTTCCCGCTCCTCCGAAACCGGCTCGTGGCTGCACAGCGGGAACCTTGTCTCTGTGCTGACGAGCCGGGGGTGTCCAAGGAACCCTAACCTGGTGGCAGGAGGGAGTCGGTCGCGGTGGGAAGCGCTCCGGCAGACAACTGGGTGAGATTCCCCCGGTCCGGCCCCCTCCTCGGCCCCCTCCCTCGGCCCCTCCTCACAGCAGCACGTGGTCCTCGTACTCGGAACGCCCTGTCCAGGTAATGACCGCGCAGACCGCTGAGACCAGACGCCGTCAGTCCTTCCTTACTGTCGCCCCGAGAAAATGAAGACGACGCCCTTAAACTCGGTGTCTGGAGGGGACTCAAAGGGGGGATGAAAAGGGAAGTCTGCCCTCTAAGGTGGCCGGCCAATCCAGCAGGGAGATCCCAGTCCCGGTGCCAGGGCCATTCCGGGTTGTCCCTCCTGCCCCCCGGCGGCTGCTGCCAAGAAGTGGCACAGACACGGAGAAAAAGCGTATAAACTCCCGCCTTTGTCTGTGCTCGGGGCTCAGACCTTGGGAGACGACTCTCCTCTGAGCCGGCTGGCGTTACATAAACCTCCATCCTCCAAGGTCTCTCAGGGTGGCGTGCCTCTCCCATCAGGACCCAGTCCAGGTTCCGTGACAGGACAAGCAGGAGCCCTGGTCAGCACCTTGGCCACAGCCGTCAGGACCTGACCTGAGGACGCAGCTGGCCATGCCCGGAGAGTGAGAACAGATGTTCTGGGACGCTGCGTTTTCACTTGCACTTGATCCTCGAACAACGTGGGGCTTAGGGACGCCAAGCCCCGCGTGCCAGAACGCCACACGTAACCTCTGATGCCTCAAAACCGTAACAACCGAGAGCCTGCCATCAGGCAGAAGCCTTCCTGGTGCACACGGTCTGCGCGCCACACACCTTACGCCCGAGCGCTCACGACAGAGTCAGCTGGCGAAGAGGAACGTCACGGCCACAGCCACGTGGAAGAGAACGTGTGTTTACGGGACACGCTGTCATGATCGGGAAACCCGCCTCCAGGGGGACCCGCACAGCTCGCCTCACGTCACGCACAGGCCAGCGCGCCGTCGGGGAACAGCGGGAGGCTGACAGCACTGAACGAACCGCTGAGTTATGAACACGAACAATGAACGACCCCTGAGAAAACACAGCGAATGTCCCTGCAGGCTTTGGCGTGGCAAGAGTTTTCAGACAGGCTGGAAAGTAAAATTCGCTCTTCATTAAAAATCCCACACTTATGTTCTTTAAGGGATGTTACAAACCAAATAGACAAACCACAGATTAGGGTAAACACGGGCAACACATACACCTATCAGAGTATCTGAAACGCACTTGCTAAAGTTCTTCAACGTGGGGCCCCTGGCTGGCTCCGCACGGCACCTGACTCTTCGTTTCGGCTCGGGTCAGGATCTCAGGATGGTGGGATCCAGGCCCGCATCGGGCTCCGTGCTCGGTGGGGGTCTGCTTGAGGTGCTCTCTGCCTCTGCCCCTCCCCACCTCACGGACACACACACGCTCTCTCGCAAGTAAGTAAACCTTTAAAAATAATAAAAAGTAAAAAGTTCTACTACTCGACAGTAATAATGAACAGTTAAAAATAGGCCTATAGGGGCGCCTGGGTGGCTCAGTGGGTTAAGCCTCTGCCTTCAGCTCAGGTCACGATCTCAGGGTCCTGGGATCGAGCCCCGCATCGGGCTCCTGCTCAAAGGGGAGCCTGCTTCCTCCTCTCTCTCTGCCTGCCTCTCTGCCTACTTGTGATCTCTGTCAAATAAATAAATAAAATCAAAATAGGCCTGTAATCACAGGACATAGTGTTCGATATCAGGCATTGGTAAGGAAATGCAGGGACCCTGGGGGGTGTGAATGGCACCTGCTCTAGAAGGTTCTGAGCCTGCACCTGCCCCACGGCCATGCCCCCATCTGCTTGCTCAGGAGAAAAGGGAACACGTCTCCACACAGACGCCTGCACCAGAGCAGCTTTAGTCCTGAACGCCCAAACTGGAAACACCAGAACCTCCTTGGCTGACCGAACGGAAAGCTCTCCATCACACAGAGGAGGGACCACCAGGACACCCAGCGGCACAGAAAGGGTCTCCCTGCCTGGCGCTCTAGAAAAGACAGACCAGGCTCTGGGGAAGATGCTGGGACACTCTTTGGTCTGGGCCATGGAAGGTGCCAGTGAAGGGGATGGCCTGTGTCTGGAGCGGTGTGGGTCCCAGGGGCATGTGCGCTGGGTCACAGTGACTGTGACCACCACCCACCTACAAGAGGGGCAGAGCCAGCCTCCGACGTGACTCTGAGCGCACTATCAGCGCAACTGTGCTGGCGCGGGCACACCGGCTGCCCTCACCTTCAATCTTGCCATTTTAATTCTTTTTTTTTTTTTAAGATTTTATTTATTTGACAGACAGAGATCACAAGTAGGCAGAGAGGCAGGCATAAGGGGAGGGGGAAGCAGGCTCCCCGCCGAGCAGAGAGCCCAATGCGGGGCTCGATCCCAGGACCCTGAGATCACGACCCGAGCCGAAGGCAGAGGCTCAACCCACTGAGCCACCCAGGCGCCCCACCATTTTAATTCTTATTCGAAAAATACTTCAGTTTTGATTAAAAGGATCAAAGTATTGGAGGGCTTGAGGGGCTCCATAATTAAGCATCTGCCTTGGCTCAGGTCATGATCCCGGGTCCTGGGTCCCCGTGTCGGGCTCCCTGCTCAGCAGGGACCCTGCTTCTCTCTCTCCCACTCCCCCGTTTGTGTTCCCTCTCTCGCTGTCTCTTTCTCTATGTCAAATAAATAAATAAAACCTTAAAAAAAAGTATCCAAGTATAGAAAAGTATCGTGCTTGAACGCTTCCCAAGCGTAAAGCATGGTCAGGACGGGGCAGACCATGGATGGTTTCCTTCCTGCTCTCTGCACTGGACGGTATCGCGGGCGTAAACAGCACAGACGTCCCCGTCGCTGTGCTGGGGGCCCTCCTGTCTGTGAGACGCTTTCAGCTTCTGTAAGAAATAAGAAAGTGGTGAGATCACGTCATCATAGCCCTTTGTGGTCGGAGATGTTCTGGCTTCGAACAAGCAAGTGTGGCCTGTATTTCATCAGAAGGCTCCAGATTCAATCTTCCTCTTGACTTCCCGTCTCTGACACATGAGTGACGGCTTCTGGGCACCATCCACCTTCCTCTCTAATGTACAGCTGTGTTTAAGGCATGTTAATTAGTGACCCTGAGCCTATCTGAATCAGGAGTGGGTGCTGTCCGTCCCCCTAGCCGGGTCGGAGATAGACAGGTGCACCGCTGAACCTAAGAACAGGTCTGGCCGGGTCCGGCGGAGGCCTTGCCACTGAATGACGGACATCGGTCCTCTGGGGGAAGTGGGTGGAAGCCAGTGGCTGCAACCCGGGGTACGAATGTCTGCGTGCAGAGGGTCTCAGTCAGGAGGCTAGCTCAGCCGCAGACACCCAGTATACCAGCTCCCAGGTAACCCAGAGCAGACTCTCCAGGCATGACCCGAGGCCCAGCTGCACCAAAATCCGATGACCTTGTGAACGTTCACATTCCAGCCTCTCCCATGCATCTGTGAAAATGGAATATCCAGGACAGGGGCCAAAACACCCTGGTATTTCCAGAAACACTCCAGCAGACCTTGGTGCAAGCACATTTTGCACACGGCATTCCCCAACATCGTATTCGTGCAGAGTGCGTGAGCCGTCAGTATACAGCCAACAGGCTATTCATCTGGACCCTCACTGGCCAGACGGAAGTCACTCGCCTCTGAGTCCTGGAGTAAACCCTGCACCGACGGTGCTGGCCGTCTTCCACGTGGCGCACAGATGGCGAGGTGCTCTCCACGGGCTGGGGGAGCCCTGACAGACCCAGAGGCCTTCAAAGCCTCCCGGGTTTCATCTTAAGCATCGCCCGCACAGGTTACGCCTGCGTTACAGTGGAAGGTCGAGTTCTGGTACAGTATTTGGCTTTTATAGAAAATTACTTGAACACTAAAACAAGTAATATGACAAAAGCCGGCTTTATCTTCAAGTCTGTGTTCAATTTAAGTTTACGGCTTTGCTGTTGACTCTCATAGATCCTGCAGAACGGTTTCTGAAAGGAAGGTACTTGGACTCTTAGGTTCTTAGGAATGACACTAGCTTTCGTGGTGTGGCCTGATGAGGTGGGCAGGAAACGTCTGGGAAGGACACGAGCTTCAGAACTGGAACGTCGTATGTGAAAGCGAAGTTGAAAGCTCGCGGCCAAAGAAAAGAGCGCTATCGCCCTATCAACAAGAACAGAGAACATCCTGCCCGCCACGGAACAAAGTCTCGTGGTAGAACTCAGTTCTGGTGCACGAATCCAGGGCGGAAAACACTGCTCATGCCCGAGCCTCCCCAGGCAGGAGAGCGCGGCCTCTGCTCCCACGTCTGCGGCGGCAGCTCCAGCCCCTCGTCTCTCCCGGGCCCCTCCCTGGGGGCTCCCTAACCTCTGTCTGCGACCGCACACGGCGCCATGGGTGTGTCGTGCAGGGCACGTCGGGCTGACGTCAGCTCCACAGAGTGCAGACCACACAGCACAGCATCCGCTCAAGAATGTCAGCTTGTCAGCGTCTTCCTGCCTCAGTTTCCCCATCTGCACTGTGAAGATAACTCAGTTCCCACTTTCTAAGGGTGTGATTAAAGTACAAGTAAATGCTTACGATGAACTCAAACCTTTTTTTTTTTTTGGCTCCAGGTAAAAGATCAGTCGTGACTGTGTAGCCAAGAAAGGACGTTCTAAATGAATTCCACTGCAGCCCACATGTGGGAAGCAGCATACACACAGCATCAGCGGCCAGATGAGCACTGAGTCGACGCCTTGTGGGTTTGAATCCAGAGGTCGCCCTGCAGCCCTCAGCCGCCCGTCCAGCGCACGCAGGATCACCAAGGCAGCCTCACAGCTGCACACGTCTCGTGTACGCACACTTCGTGTGACACAAAATGAAGGCCATGTACACACAGACACAGAAACCACCGTGCTTGTGTGCGCGCATGCACACTCACGCGGAGTCCTGCACTGTCCCAGGCCTGTCTGTGGAGAAGAAAGTGACTGCAGAACCACAGAGATCACCAAGTTCAACCACTGAATTTTAGAGAGACGAAAACCAAGGCTCCAGCAGTGTAACGTGGGATGACGTGGCGGACACACAGGCTTTGGCATTATTAGGTCTCTGCAGAAGGTAACTATCGACTGCATCAAAATGAGCCGAGCTCTGTACGGACAAGTGACGTGTACTGCGAGGAGCCGTGACTCGCCTCCACGAACGCCCAGCCGCACGTGTGCGGTGACCGCGCTCTGGGCCCCTGTGCACCCTCGCAAGTTAACAGAACAGGGACTTGCACACAAAAGCCAGGAAAAGTGAAGGCATGGAAAAACCGAACAAAATGTATCTACCTGTACAGGAAGGAGGCAGGAAATGGAGATGAGTGTCGAATGGCCCATCCAAAACAGATAAGACAGAGGTTTCAACCTGATCTTATCAATAATCTCATCCAGTGGGGGGCATCTGGGTGGCTCCATCGGTGAAGCGTCTGCCTTCGGCTCAGGTCGCGATCCCAGGATCCGGGGATGGAGCCCCGCATCGGACTCTGAGTGGCCCCTTCCCGTGCTTGTGCTCCCTCTCTCTCTCTCTCTCACTCAAATAAATAAATAAAATCTTTCAAAAACTTAATAATCTCATCAAATGGAACCACAGACACACCAACCGAAAGGCAGAGACAGTCAAATTGGTTAAGAGAACGAAACAAAACTTAGCATCTATGAGAAATGCACTGAAAATAAATGACCCAAGTGGGTTAAAAGGAAACAGAACAGAAAACGCCATCCTGACACTAATCAAGAGAGCTGGAGTGGCTCCCTTCATGTCAAAGCATACTTCACACGCGAAGAAAGCCAGAGAGCAGAGCCATCCTGCCCTGACAAGCACGCTTCCAAGCGCTTGCAGCAAACAAGCCGGCATTACGGGGAGGAAGAGGGAACCCACAGTTCCGGACGGACAGACCGCGAGACCACTCTTGCCGGCCGATAAAGACACAACGAGCGAAGGCCACCTGCCTACACAGACGTCGCAGCCCCACCAGCCCCCAGCTGACTCGGGCCATGGAGCCCGGTTCAGTGGCTTCAGGCCACGCCGTGCCTGGTCTCCACGTGTCGTTAAAGGACAGATCTCAGGAAAGTCCCCATACACTTGGGGACAGAACAGCACACGTTTGGATAACCCACAGATCAGTGTGGAAATCAAAGGAGACTAGAAAGTGTCTTGAACTAAATGAGCGCATCCAAACAGGGGGACACATGCACAGTGGGATCCGGAGGGAGCGCACAGCACCCTGCCCCGTGTGGGCACAGACGGTGGTCTGCCTCCACCATGGCTTGTGGGCCGGAGAGGGCCAGTGACAAGGGTTGGGGGGGGCACTGGCAGGGCAGGCCTGGAGACAAGGGCCCCAGAAGGAAGCGTCCGTGCCATCTGCTAGGGGTGAAGGAGGGCAGGGAGGGCACCAGAGAAGACATGAGGCGGTGTGGGATGGACTGGACCACAGGTGGTGGCGGTGAGCACCGTGTGGGTAGAGGACAGCCCTGTGCGTGGCAGGCGCGTGTGGACTGGGGACGTGACGGGGGAGAGTGCATGTGGCAGGGCTGTCTGCGGAAGGGCGGTCAGAGGGCAGGAAAGGCTGCAGGCAGTGAGATGACAGTGAGGTTTCCTGTGGAAAACCTGCGCTCACCACGCAGTCCACCGCGGCCACCAGAGTGGCCATGACTCTGTCCTTTCCAGAGAGGGCAGCGTGGGGACGGTCACGGACTCAAAACAGAAAGGGAACAGAGCCTGCGGAGTGGCAGGTGCTGGGGGAGGGGAAGGTCCAGTCAGTCTCTCTGCTCCGAGGGGGCCTGTGGGCTTCTCCCACACAAACCAGCCTCTGCTGACGTGGACACATCACCAGCTGACCAAACTGATTTTCCACTGAAAACATCAAGTACGATTTAAAAACAAACCATCCTATTCAAGAGTGAAAGGGGTGAGCACAGACTTGCTTCTTCACAACAGAGAAAAGGGAGAGAGAGACTGTTGAAACAAGCAGGGTAACAAAACCCTTTTTCCTTTCAATATGGTTTTTAAGGACTGAGTATAATCAAAATACATTATTTTCTTATTTTAAAATTTAAAGTCCAAACCATGAAGATAAGATTTATCAAGCTCACTGTTTGGCTTAATTTGGTGATCCCTGAGTCCACATGTGAAGGATCTGAAGGAGTCACCCAGGCCAAAGTGGGGGTGGAGGCGGGGCAGGGCGGGGGCATGGGGAGGGGTTGAGAGAGAACTTCAGAAGAGCCACGTGCGACACGACTTCGCAGCTCACTGCAAAGACCACGAGGCCTCCGCAGCCCGGGGCCCCCGCGTCCACTCCTGTCCACGCGGCACCCGGTGCTGGACAGGTGACTAGCTCTTCCGGTCCCGGGCGGTCGTGGTGGACGCCACGAGGACCAGACGCGCAGACGAGAAGGCGGAGGGCAGCCAGCGTGGCTCCTGCCCTCCGGTCTGCGTGTCAACATGGCACACACGGCCGGAGCCTGGTGTCCTGTGCGTGGCCGGAGCGCACGCAGCCCCCCAGCCCGAGGAACACCACGGCTGCCGCCTGCGCCCCAGCCTGGTTCTCCGGCCCTGACTCCCGCCACAGTCTGCACCGAGCCTCACAGCCCAAGACGCAGAGGGGAGGCTGGGGAGGCGGGAGGGCCCCCAAGGACTCCCACACGTGGAAGAGCCCCCGACGGCACTGCAGTCCAGCCCCGCGACAGCTGCAGCCCGCGTTCTCCTCCTGCTCACCCGAAGCCCACGTTTCGTGAGCTGCTGGAGTGTTTTCTGCAACAATCACGGGCGTATGAATGAACGGTCTATTTGAGTTCCACGTTCAAAAAAATAAGAGGAAAGGCCATTCTCCAAGAAGCATTCGTAAGGCAACAATCCCAGAGACGTGCTCTGCTTGGAGAAGAGAAAGCCAGCTCTGTCTGCCCCCCCCGGCCCCCGCTTACTGCTCCCGGCAGCTAGAGAGCCGGTGTCCCCAGCAGCAAGTGTCAGCAGCCAGCAGAGACGCGGGCGCCCCTCCCCACGAGCGCAGCGCTGACACTGCTCTGTTTCCACCTGGACTTGAAGGCCGATTCCTAAAGGCAAGGTCAATTTTTTTTTTTTTGGTAAAATTTTATACTAAGATGAAACTTCGCTCTCCATCAGTCATCAAGGAGACAGACCTTTAATATTAAGTTCCACGTGATGTCCTAAATTAGAAACACCGGCGTGAATTGATACTCTAAGTAAGACAGAACACTGGGGACCCTGGTCTACTTCTGTTTAATCTAAGGGGGTCAGTCATTAACTTTCGACTACTAAAAACACCTCACCGGATATTAAAAATCTAGAATACATATTTATTTCCTTCCTGACTTTAAACGGTGAAGAAACGATTTCCCTCCACAGTATGTGTTCATGAATCGCACGACCGCTAGAACGTTCTGGGGACACACGCGGAGAAGCCATCCGCTTCCTGTAACAGAGCCGTCGCCGAGGGGCTCAGCATTTAGAAGGAGTTTTGCTGACCTAGCACCACTTTCGCATTTGCTGATAGCATCGGTTCCATTGTTACTTCTGTTACTGATCTTTCTTCAATAGCCCGGTTCTGTCTGAGACCGACTGCACACGGAGAAGGACCTTTTCATCAGTGACGAACGGAAGAAACGTTCTGTAATATCCATAGTAACACCCCGATCACAGCTGCAACGCTCAGGGTCATCCAAGAGACCGCTGGAGAACACCCAGCTCTGTCTGGGCAGAACCGACCGCCAGGGGAGCACAGGCGTCTCCTCTGGCCGGGGGACCCCGGCAGGTGTCCGTGCTCCACCGTGACCTCCTGCCTCCCCAGAGGAGGCGCCTGCAATGTCCGTGCTCGTGGCCCCTGAGCGGATCCTCCCTGCGCTCCCGGCCTTCGAACAGGCTACACGAGAAGAAAATCCAGGAGCGTTTCGACGATGACCGCTCTGACCTGCCGTTCGCCGAGACAAGCGCGCGCACCCCGCCGTGACGGCCTGACGTGACTTTGCAGGTTCACCTCACACAGCAACGGGCTTGGGGGTCAGGGCTTCGCCCTGAGTTAGAGCGGTGTGGAACCGCACGCACCTCCCGTCCAGGGGACAAACAGCTCTGCCGATGGCCGTCCTTCTTCCGACACAGCTGAGAGAGCGAGCAGGCCACACACTGGCGGGGTCATGACCCCTAGCCCAAACCGCACCACTCTGCCTTGCAGGGCTAAGGAAGCTTCCTCGTAAAAGACAGCGGTGTCTGTGACCAAACGCAGAATGACGTCACCACAGAAAAGGGGAAGACGTGTCCTGTTTACTGAACGGTAGATGTCTTCGGTGCCACTTCGGTGACTTTCAAACCCTGAGCCGAGCGCAGGCATGAACTCCCGGAAGCCACCCTGCACGCCGCTTTCTCAAACACTGAGCTACGCTTAAGGCCACGACGGACTGTTCTCGGGCTTTTTGTGTCTGTGGTGGCAGAAGAGCTCCGCCAGCTACCGCGGTCTCAACTCGGCGTGCACCCCGCGGGCAGCCCCCGCGTGGCGGGCTTGACCCCACACGGCGCCCAGACCCCCAACTTACCTGGATCACGTCCTCATGCCCCCGCAACTGCAGACTCTCCAGAGGGGCCACGGGAAGGAAGGACTCAGCGTCATGTCTTTTCACTCTCATCTCCACAGCAATGCTGGAGATCGGTGGTTCATTCTGACTCTTTAAAATTACAATTCAGGGCGCCTGGGTGGCTCACTGGGTCAAGCCTCTGCCTCCGGCTCAGGTCATGATCCCATGGTCCTGGGATCGAGCCCCGCATCGGGCTCTCTGCTCAGCAGGGAGCCTGCTTCCCCCCACCCCCCGCCTGCCTCTCTGCCTACTTGTGATCTCTGTCTGTCAAATAAATAAATAAAATCTTTTAAAAAATAAATAAATAAAAATAAAATTACGATTCAATTTATTAAAGACTCTAATATTAAGATCTAATTTCCTTAAGCTCATTCAATTTAATATCTTATTTATTATATTTAGAAATCAAGTAAATGTTAATATTCACAAGCAAAGTGCCTTCCTTTTGTGTTAAAGCTACTCATGATGAACAGATTAAAATTCTTCAGGCAATGAATTAAGTTTATGAGGGTTTTGGAGTGGAGTGAGGTGGGGGATGGGAGGGCCTGGTGGTGGGTATTGTGGAGGGCACGTAGTGCATGGAGCACTGGGTGTGGTGCATAAACAATGAATCCTGGAACACTGAAAAAATAAGATAAAATTAAATCAAATTAAAAAACAAAAAAATAAAATTGTCAAGATTCATTTCAAATATGTTTAAGATATATATAATATATATGTATATATAATACTTTAAATGAAAGAAAAAAAATTAAAAAGCAAAATGCTCCCAATTCTCAAAAATCTAAAAAAGTAAACCTAAAATATGCTGAATCTCAACTTCTCTTAAAAATTCAAATGCTGCAGTTTCCAGGTCATAGGGCAGCTCTATTTTTAATTTCTTGAGGAATCTCCACCCTGTTCTCCAAAGTGGCTGCACCAACTTGCATTCCCACCAACAGTGTAAGAGGGTTCCCCTTTCTCCACATCCTCTCCAACACACGTTGTTTCCTGACTTGCTAATTTTGGCCATTCTAACTGGTGTAAGGTGGTATCTCAATGTGGTTTTGATTTGAATCTCCCTGATGGCCAGTGATGATGAACACTGTTTCATGTGTCCGTTAGCCATTTGTATGTCTTCATTGGAGAAGTGTCTGTTCATGTCTTCTGCCCATTTTTTTATATGATTGTCTGTTTTTTGAGTGCTGAGTTTGAGGAGTTCTTTATAGATCCTGGATATCAGCCCTTTGTCTGTATTGTCATTTGCAAATATCTTCTCCCATCCCATGGGTTGCCTCTTTGTTTTGTTGGCTGTTTCCTTTGCTGTGCGGAAGCTTTTGATCCTGATGAAGTCCCAAAAGTTCGTTTTTGCTTTTGTTTCCCCCAAAGATACAGATGTAATGAAAAGAAGGGCCATCTGCACCCCAATGTTTATAGCAGCAATGGCCACGGTCGCCAAACTGTGGAAAGAACCAAGATGCCCTTCAACGGACGAATGGATAAGGAAGATGTGGTCCATATACACTACGGAGTATGATGCCTCCATCAGAAAGGACGAATACCCAACTTTTGTATCCACATGGACGGGACTGGAGGAGATGATGCTGAGTGAAATAAGTCAAGCAGAGAGAGTCAATTATCATACAGTTTCACTTACTTGTGGAGCATAATGAATAACACGGAGGACACAGGGAGATGGAGAGGAGAAGGGAGTTGGGGGAAATGGGAGGGGGAGACGAACCATGAGAGACTGTGGACTCCGAGAAACAAACTGAGGGTTTTGGAGGGCAGGGGTGTGGGAGGTTGGTGAGCCTGGTGGTGGGTAATAAGGAGGGCACGGATTGCATGGAGCACTGGGTGTTGGGCATAAACAATGACTCTTGGATCACTGCATCAAAAAGTAATGAAGTATTTTATGGTGACTAACATAACACAATAATTAAATAAACAGATAAATAGATAAATGTATGACTTACAGACCAAAAAAAAGAGCTTTCATATTATCTTACATCAATGCTCTTATAATTTCCTACTGGACACAAGGTAAAGTTGATGATTACAGTACTGACACAGTAAGTTTGGTAACATGATGACAAGCACATCTGTGACTTCTGGTTACACATTCCAACAAATTCCACCTACTTGTCTTCACATGGAGCAGCTTTCTGTCATGGCTAAACCACAGTTTCCCTGTATTTCTTCCTGAACTTCCCATGTCACTGGTGGCCCTGTCCCTTCCAACCAGAAACCATCAGCTCACACACCCGTCCTCTCTCTTCTGTAGCACCGAGTTTGGATTCCTCATACCTCTTGGCCACAGTCCCAGCCAGGGACATCACTGGGGTTGGATGTATGTCCCCACCCTAAACAGTTCAATATCTAAATGGATGTGTCTTGGGACAAGTACACCAGTGGCCTCTGTGTGCGCAGTGACTGCAAGCTGACGGCACAGCCTTCGAGACAAGCCCGGGCCATGGGGACTCGGCTGCCCTTCCCAGCAGGATGTGAGATGCTGCCACGGTCTCTGGGGCCTGAGCCCACGCTCCCTGTGAGCTGCCAAGGTTCCTGCTCATTTTCGGAGTCCTCTCTTAGCCACGCGCCTTGTGAGAATAATTTCATTAGTATAAGTGCAATCTTCTTCCAAAAGACTCACAAGTCTTATTTTGATGCTTCAGCAACAGCACTGATGAAAAACACAACTTCTTTTTTTTTTAATTTTTTATTCCTTTTCAGCGTAACAGTATTCGTTGTTTTTGCACCACACCCGGTGCTCCATGCAATCCGTGCCCTCCCCAGTACCCACCACCGGGTTCCCCCAACCTCCCACCCCCCACCCCTTCAAAACCCTCAGGCTGTCCCTTATTTGTGGAGCATCACAAATAACACGGAGGACACGGGGAGATGGAAAGGAGAAGGAGTTGAGGGAAATTGGAAGGAGAGGTGAACCATGAGAGACTGTGGACTCTGAAAAACACAACTTCTTGAACCATATCTAGCAGTATTCTGAGAGAACCAAACTTTGATTTTGAGAGGATAATATTTCTCATAATTAAATGTATTTAACAAAAACCTAGTCAAGCAATCTATCTCCTACCTTTCCAAGAATCATGGTGAATCCCTCGCATAAGGTCAGCATCGTCTGCTCTGTACTATTCGGCCACTTGGGACAAGGCCCTTAAATTAAGTTCCCAGATGCGACACAGACACACCAGAGCAGACTCTCCAGGGCTTTCATGATCCCTGCCCTAACGAGCCCATGACGCTGGGGTCATGGCACCCAGCCTTAGGCTGTGTGGGCACCTCTAGGTTTCCTCCCTGGACCTGCAGGTCCAGCACCGTCCCCAGCATGACCCAGAACTAGCAGCCACCGTGGGGGGCGGGGACTGACCACACATCCGGGAGAAAAAGCTTAAAGGTTAATAAATGGCTGATCGGCACCAGCACGATTCAAGTCGAGGGCAGTCACCCAGCATTCGAGTGACGGAGAAACATAGGAAGGCGAGGCTTTGGGTGGGGAGGGGGGAAGCAGCACGTGAGCTGCTGTGCTGGTCTGCGGGCTTCAGGGCTGTCAGGCCCCGCCGCACCCACGCCACCAACCCAGACATGTGGTGTCCCCCATCACGTGCCTGGGGTGGCGTTTCTTTCCTCTCCTCTCGTGAGGAGCGGGGATGATTACAGGTGCCCACCAGGAACGCAGCACGCCGCACGAGTCCCACTGTCCTGCCCGACAGGACACGGAGGAGGCACCCTTGCCCAGAGACACAGACCGGCCCTCCCCACTGACCGGGGCTCCCCGGCCTGCAGACTCGAACCCCCGCCTTCCGACCACGCTCAGGCATCTCTGCGCCTACACACGCGCTTGAAATGCTAACATGTTAATATGTTAAAAGTTGAATGTCCATGTGATTAGAACTTAGAGTCTTTCTTGACAAATAAAAATATCAAATTGTGGTTTTGATGCACCATTTAATTGATTTGTTAGAACGGAAGCTGAGTCGGGTACTTTGGTCGGTGGATACCGGCAAGTTTGTAAACAGAAGGACACACACTTGAGAGGAAGCAGGAGTCTGAGTTTTGCTTTAGTTTTGGAAATGTTAGCGAAGGGATAATGTATGTCTTAAAATCAAACAAATACACTAAAAAACAGAGACTTTTAAACATCTTGAGGACACTGTTGAAGAAGCATTCACAGCGATCTTTCTGAGAACTGTGATCAGACAAAATGCAAAACTTTTGAACAGTGAGGCTTTTTGCTACGAATTTGCATGTGCAAAGATAAAGAGCACCGAGCGGCTGTATCACCATTCCAAAAACTCAACAGCAATTTTATAAAGTGAACTGCGGTGTTGCCCATTAACGTTTGAAAATGCTCATTCGTGTTCTGTGTGCCCACCCACTTCCCTGAGATGAAGAGCCAGAAAACCAGCTTGGGCACCGACCTCCCCTCCCGGCGCATCAGGAATCAGTGCTCAGGGGGCGGCCCGCTCCTCTCGCCGCCCGTGCTTCCGCTAACTGCGTGGGGAAACGGTCAAGCATTCAGAGCAGCTCCTCATTCCGTTATGCAGACATTTTTATGCCAATACTGAATTTTCAGGACCACTGACATCACCCCCTGCCTGCGGGTTCCCGCACCCTGCCCTCTGCCACATGCCTCACTGACCTCTCACCCCAGCTACTGTCTGTGCCCCTTCCCTCCCGGACCCTCGCTCACCTGCCCAGCCAGGTCAGTCAGAGGATTCAAGCACCAATCCAAGCGCTCCGATAGCTAACGACAACACGTGTGACCAATCAGAAAAGCGGGCCCCCGTGGTCGTCACAGCACGGCCTTGTGTCCCGACACGTGCAGAGAACACCTGAACCTGAACGCCCCCCAGCAGTGCACCACATGGCTACGTCATGGCTGATGCCAGGACGAGCCACATGAGGACCTCCGTGACACGGACAGGGTCCCTGTGGTCAGTGACGGGGCCAGCCTGTTGCATCCGTGCCTCTGACATCCAGTGTCAGTGAAAGCCAAATGTGCCCGTGCCCGGGTGTCTAAGGTGCCTCTGACAGGAGCAGTGGGCGGAGCGGGAGATGGGGGGCAGGGGGGCAAGGGAGGGGGAAGGGCGGTCCCGCTTCTTTCACGCGTGGACCCGTGCACACGCCGCCAGGTGACCCAATCACACGGTAACGCTATCCTCTGAATCGACGTCCCCAGATAGTCACCGCACCTCAACGTGAACAGTTAGGATTTTAATGCAGGACCACACACTCCCGTGTGACTGACCCGCAGCTCACGCAACTCTCTTCCCGTCATTTCTCCTAACTCCACGAAGGTCTTTAAATTCCGTGGTCCTCCTCCTCCACCCGAATTCTCCACACTCTCTTCTCAGCTGCTCTGGGGCCGCCAACGACAGTGTTCACACTAGTGCCCATGGACACGCCCATGTCCTCTGCAGCCACGAGCAAGTGTGCCCAACGACGACGCACATGTCGGTCTTCCTGCACGCGATGAAAACGGGCATGTCGCCCTACACGTGACAGGATTTCACCCAAACAAATGCCAGCAGATACGGAAAGCGCGAGGAAAGCCTCGTACGGCGTGGACGAGCAGACGTACCTGTGGGACTGACGGGCTGAAGGCCACGCCAGTGACGGTGTCCATGTGTCCAGCCAGTCTGTGAGAAAACGTGCTCGAGCCCACGTCATACATGTACACCTGCGAGACAAACACACGGGATTCCATGCTGAAAGGGCGAACGGTCCGGGAAGGCGCATGGCGGCACCACCCCCGCACTGGGTGACATCACGGCCACAGGTCCCCGGACAGACCAGTGACCCCACAATGCGTGCCTTCCCCTCCTTGCCTGGTTGGGTCCCCAGTGGATTAATGGACCCGCAGCCCCTCCGGCCTCCACAGTCCAACCTTGCCTGCAATCCCAAAGTGGGGTTTTGCTGTCCTTTCCCATAAACTTGACAAAACCTTCTACTCTTTGCTTCTGGCTAATTAGTCTGGAATTTGAGCAATTCAAATATTTTGAACTTTTTGTACAAATGCTGATAAAATTAAAAGTAAAAACGTACACTCCTCTCTAGTTGTATTACTATGTGAAAAGATACGTATGTGTGTAAATACACATATAGATGCCATCAGACACTCCATTTTAGGGACAGAAGTCTGGGACTGGATACCATTCTGATGTGATGTAAGAGATGAGAGATCCACTCTAATTTTTAAGTAACAAAATGTGCCAACAAGTATTTTGTGGAGTCCACTGGCAATAAAGAGAAATGCCACATTGTAGCAGAGGCAAGACCTCTAGAAAATTCCTTTTTCCATTAAAAAAAAAAAACAACCTATTTTGATGTACAAATGAGCTCTTCAAATTTAGAACCTCCAGATGATCCTGTTGTCAGCTAAATGGTGGTTTCTAAAATAAAGTCTACGAACAGATATCATATGCATCCCGGAGAGGAGAGGTCAGAAGTGTAGAAGCTCCTAATAGTTCCTGAAGCGGGCCACTGCTGTTGCCCCGGGACCCCGCTTTGAGAACCCCTGGCCCAGCCGCAGTCACACTGTGCAGTTCATCGCCACCTACAGGACATTTCACAGCTGCCACGAATGTCAGGAACCTTCATATTCACGCTGGGGATGCAGCACATGCGGAGAGTAAATGACTGGTACAGACATCGGGTGTCAACACTGGCGTTCTTTCTTTTTTCCCCATTTTATTTTCTTTTCAGTGTTCCAAATTCACTGTTTATGCACTACACCCAGTGCTCCATGCAATCCGTGCCCTCCACAGTACCCACCACCAGGCTAACCCGACCCTCCACTCCCCTCCCCTCCAAAACCTTCAGTTTCTTTCTCAGAGTCCACAGTCTCTCATGGTTCGTCTCCCCCTCCCCTTTCCCCCAACTCCCTTCTCCTCTCCATCTCCCTGTGTCCTCCGTGTTATTCCTTATGCTGCACAAGTGAAACCATATGAGACTTGACTCTCTCTGCTTGACTTATTTCACTCAGCATAATCTCCTCCAGTCCCGTCCATGTTGCTACAAAAGTTGGGTGTTCGTCCTTTCTGATGGAGGCATCATACTCCGTAGTGTATATGGACCACATCTTCCTTATCCATTCATCCGTTGAAGGGCATCTTGGTTCTTTCCACAGTTTGGTGACTGTGGCCATTGCTGCTCTGAACATGGGGTACAGATGACCCTTCTTTTCACTACGTCTGTATTTTTGGGGTAAATACCCAGTAGTGCAATTGCAGGGTCATAGGGAAGCTCTATTTTTAATTTCTTGAGGAATCTCCACACTGTTCTCCAAAGTGGCTGCACCAACTTGCATTCCCACCAACAGTGTAAGAGGGTTTCCCTTTCTCCACATATTCTCCAACACTTGTTTATGGTCTTGTTGATTTTGGCCATTCTAACTGGTGTAAGGTGGTATCTCATTGTGGTTTTGATTTGAATCTCCCTGATGGCTAGTGATGATGAGCATTTTTTCATGTGTCTGTTAGCCATTTGTATGTCTTCATTGGAGAAGTGTCTGTTCATGACTTCTGCCCATTTTTTGACATGATTATCTGTTTTTTGAGTGCTGAGTTTGAGGAGTTCTTTATAGATCCTGGATATCAGCCCTTTGTCTGTATTGTCATTTGTGAATATCTTCTCCCATTCTGTGTGTTGTCTCTTTGTTTTGTGGACTGTTTCCTTTGCTGTGCAAAAGCTTTTGACCTTGATGAAGTCCCAAAAGTTCATTTTTGCTTTTGTTTCCCTTGCCTTTGAAGACATATCTTGAAAGAAGTTGCTGTGGCCGATGTCGAAGAGGTTACTGCCTGTGTTCTCCTCTAGGATTCTGATGGATTCCTGTCTCACGTTGAGGTCTTTTATCCATTTCGAGTTTATCTTTGTGTACGGTGTAAGAGAATGGTCGAGGTTCATTCTACTACATATAGCTGTCCAGTTTTCCCAGCACCATCTATTGAAAAGACTGTCTTTTCTCCACTGTATATTTTTTTCTGCTTTGTCAAAGATTATTTGACCATAGAGTTGAGGGTCCATATCTGGGCTCTCTACTCTGTCCCACTGGTCTATGTGTCTGTTTTTGTGCCAGTACCACGCTGTCTTGGTGATCACAGCTTTGTAGTAAAGCTTGAAATCAGGCAACGTGTTGCCCCCACTTTTTTCTTTTTCAACATTTCCTTAGCAATTTGGGGTCTCTTCTGATTCCATATAAATTTTAGGTTGCTTGTTCCAGCTCTTTGAAAAATGTCCGTGGAATTTTGATCGGAATAGCATTGAAAGTATAGATTGCTCTAGGCAGTATAGATATTTTAACAATGTTTATTCTTCCGATCCAAGAGCATGGACTGGTCTTCCATCTTTTTGTGTCTTCTTCAATGTCTTTCATGAGTGTTCTGTAGTTCCTCGAGTACAGATCCTTCACCTCTTTGGTTAGGTTTATTCCCAGGTATCTTATGGTTCTTGGTGCTATAGTAAATTGAATTGATTCTCTAATTTCCCTTTCTGTATTTTCATTGTTAGTGTATAAGAAAGCAACTGATTTCTGTGCATCGACTTTGTAACCTGCCACATTACTGAATTGCTGTATGAGTTCTAGTAATTTGGGGGTGGAGTCTTTCGGGTTTTCCATATAAACTATCATGTCATCTGTGAAGAGAGAGAGTTTGACTTCTTCCTTGCCAATATGAATACCTTTTATTTCTCTTTGTTGTCTGATTGCTGTTGCTAGGACTTCTAATACTACGTTGAACAAGAGTGGTGAGAGTGGGCATCCTTGTCGTGTTCCTGATCTCAACGGGAAGGCTGTCAGCTTTTCCCCATTGAGGATGATATTTGCTGTGGGTTTTTCATAGATTTTATGAAGTTCAGGAATGTTCCCTCTATACCTATACTCTGAAGAGTTTTAATCGGGAACAGATGCTGTATCTTGTCAAATGCTTTTTCTGCATCAATTGAGAGGACCATGTGGTTCTTCTATCTTCTCTTATTGATTTGTTCTATCACATTGATTGATTTGTGAGTGTTGAACCACCCTTCCAACCCAGGGATGAATCCCACCTGGTCATGGTGGATAATCTTTTTAATGTGCTGTTGGATCCTGTTTGCTAGGATCTTGTTAAGAATCTTGGCATCCATATTCATCAGGGATACTGTTCTGAAATTATCCCTTTTGGTGGGGTCTTTGCCTGGTTTGGGGATCAGGGTAATGCTGGCTTCATAAAAAGAGTCTGGAAGTTTTCCTTCTGTTTCTATTTTTTGAAAGAGCTTCAGGAGAATAGGTGTTATTTCTTCTTTGAAAGTTTGGTAGAATTCCCCAGGGAATCCGTCAGGTCCTGGGCTCTTGTTTTTTTGGGGGGAGGTTTTTGATCACTGCTTCAATCTCGTTACAAGATATTGGTCTATTCATGTTGTCAATTTCTTCCTGATTCAGTTTTGGAAGTTTATAGGTTTCCAGGAATGCATCCATTTCATCTAGGTTGCTTAACTTATTGGCATGTAGCTGTTGATAATAACTTCTGATGATTGTTTCTACTTCTTGGTGTTAGTTGTGATCTCTCCCTTTTCCTTCATAATTTTATTAATTTGGGTCTTCTTTTTTTTTAATTAGTTTGGCCTATGGTTTATCGATCTTATTGACTCTTTCAAAAAACAAGCTTCTAGTTTCATTGATGTGTTCTACTGTATCTCTAGTTTCTATCTCATTGATCTCTACTCTAATCTTGATAATTTCCCTTCTTGTGTGTGGGGTTGGCTTAATTTGTTGTTGATTCTCTACTTCTTTAAGATGTAAAGACAGCTGCTGTATTCTGGACTTTTCAATTTTTTTGAGGGAGGCTTGGATGGCTATGTATTTCCCCCTTAGGACCGCCTGTGCTGTATCCCATAGGTTTTGGACCGAAGTGTCTTCATTCTCATTGGTTTCCATGAATTGTTTAAGTTCTTCTTTGATCTCCTGGTTGATCCAAGCATTCTTAAGCAAGGTGATCTTTAGCCTCCAGGTCTGAATTCCTTCCAAACTTTTTCTTGTGGTTAGGTTCCAGTTTCAACACATTGTGGTCTAAGAATATATAGGGAATAATCTCAATCTTTTGGCTATCGGTTGAGCCCTGATTTGTGACCCAGTATGTGGTCTATTCTGGAAAAGGTTCCATGTGCACTCGAGAAGAATGAGAATTCTGTTGTTTTAGGGTGGAATGTTCTATATATATCTATGAGGTCCATCTGATCCAATGCAACACTGATGTTCTACTGGGTTTTTCTAACTCTAAACCTTTGTTGTTCTCTGGGGCTGCCTGTGACCTCGACTGTCCACAGAGGGCTCAGGGCCTCTTCAGACTTGCTCCCATTCCAGCAACAATTCAGCACTAGCCTCGCCGCTGCACCTGCCTCCCTGCAGGACACACTCAGGTGGGACGTCCTGGTGAATAACACTGGAGGGCTTTCTGGGACTCTGGCCTCTCCCCACATCTGCCGTTCGGCATCACGGCTCAGGGGACCCACAAGGGCAACAGCTCTTCCGCATCTGTCACATGTGATCATCAAATAGGGAGGTTAACAAGGACAGCCCAGGCTCACGCACACAGACACGTGCACTGACTCCCTGGTGTCATCCTCTCCACCTCCAAAGACACAGCCATCACTGACCCTGCTCTGCACACGAGGACACCAGGGCACACAGCTGCTCGAGTCGTAGTCCAAGCCCCTCACTGGCGCACCATGGCCGCCTCACTGGAGCCCTGCCCTGCTCGGCACGTTTCCATCACTGCCATCCGTGCACTCGTGTGGGTGCTGAAGCCTCGGTGCCACACTGGCCGGTGGTAGAGCCAGTACAGATGCCTGCTGGCAGTTTCCAGGGAGCTTAAACCCACACCAGACCTCGCTCCTCCACGGCAGCCCACGGGAATGCAGCGTCCACACAAATACCTGCATAGAACTCCTCAAATGAGCTAACCGACCACAACTTCGTGCCCTCTATGTAAACCATGTGCCACTACAAAACGGGACTCTTAAAGGCATCCACTGATCACACACACCTGAATCTCTCCGGATCCCAAAATGTAGAGAGTAACGAGGAGCAAACATCTCAGCACGGGGGTGTCTCCACGGGGAAAACCACCCTGGAAGGAGCACCGTGCTCTGAGAAGTCAATGCCCGAGAAGCCGGTTCCGCATGCTCCAGAGTTAGATGACCGCCAGTGTGCAACATCGAGGTGACCTGTGACCTGGGCCATGAACTTACGACAGAGATGAGAGACAAGTAGGAAGGGTGAGAGAGAAGCAAAGGCGTAGGGAAGCATGAGGGCCAGAAGGTGGGTTTCAAGAAATGAGACGCAGCAGGAAAGAAGCTGGGAGGTGAGGGAATCGGATTGGCGGGGCTAACGCCTCAGGAACCAGCTTCGTGGTTTGTACAGCGTGGCACGTAACTCCAGTTACAGCAGCCAGCGAAGTATAAGCCGATGATGGCTCTGGTGAACACGGCTGGACCGCAGGGGTCTGGACAGAGCAGCCCCCACACGGCTGGGGGGTCGGCTGGAGGGGACGGGCAGAGAGGGGGCTGCCTCCCCCTCCCTCCCCAGGAAGGCCAGGGCAGGGCAGCTCACAGGTGTGGGTGGGCTCTGAGAGCACGGGGACTGGAGGTCGATGTGCTTTCTTTTCAGAACAGCGTCTGTGAAGTCCTTCCTGAGACTCCTTATGTCTTTACCGAATTTTGAGTGGGAATCAGCACGGCCCTGCGTTTGCATGGATCTCACAAAGCAGATAAAATGACGCTGTGATATCATGACAGACGTCTACATAAGGGTCATTTAAGAGACAGCCCTATATTTTCAATATGAAAACACTTTTAAATGAGACATCTTTTTGCCTGGAAGGTTCCTGAATCCACTCAATCTTTCTGGTAGTGGCCAGGTTTCAACACAAAAGCAGCCAGGGGCAGCTGTAAATGTCATAAGTATCCTTAATTAGATACATACTTGCCACCAGCTGCACTTTCAAACAGTGGCCATAGTCTCCCAACAATGCACAAGACACACCTGTTTGATGCTGAGGACACGGGAATAACGGGCAAACAGCTCAGCCCACTACAATCCCTGTGCAGAACACAAGGTTTTAATTAGCTTCATTAAGTCTGGTGGGCCTGGGGGGCTCCGTCGGAGAAGCCTCTGCCTTCGGCTCAGGTCATGATCTCAGGTTCCTGGGATCAAGCCCCGCATCGGGCTCCCTGCTCAGCTGGGAGCCTGCTTCCCCGCCCCCCATCTCTGCCCCTCCTCCTGCTTGTGTTCTCTTTCTGTCAAATAAAATCTTTAAAAAAGAAAAAAAAAAGAACTCATGAAGCCAGTCCTCCCTACCCATGGGAAACCAGCCCCAGCTAAAATGTACTGTGAAATGAATGAAACTTGAAATAACCCTTAGGAATTCAGTCACTCAACGACTAAAGTCACAAGCAGAAGGGCCGTGTGTTTCAGGCCGAGCACTGCTCTGACCAGTTCAGTACGAGTATTTTGTCGTTCTGTTGAACGGTGTCCTTGAAGATGAAGCTTCTTTCACTTTCTCGTCTCACGCTGCTCTTAACACATGTCCTTCACCGCCCACTGCCTGGATTTTCTCCACAGAAGAAGTAGGGAAAGGAACGGCAAACGAAAGTTAACGCGTACTCCTAAAGCTTCCCGACTGGTGATGCTGTCTGTGGGAGAAGACGCTCATTCACTTTGGTTTTTGCTTTTTGCTTTTTTTTTAAGTATTTCCAGAAACGATGCTTCCCAGAACTGTGCGTGCTGCTTCAGATCACTGCCTTTCTGGTTCACACACACACACACACACACACAAATTACAAAGTTTTCTCAGAAGGCCCAGGTGTCCCAGCTTCAGCCCAGAGCCTTATTTAATCCCACAAAGACAGAAGTGCTGTCCACTTCAGCAGAGGCCAAGACTCCGTCAGGAAGCCCCGGATTTTGGCACATGGAGCCACCAGCACGTGAACAATGGATGTTACTGACGGGACTCTGGGCTCGCCCTCAGGTTCGGAGAGGTCTCACCGTGGTCTGGCAGAGCCACGCAGGGGGTCCCTGGCATGGTGTGGACCGCTGGCCACACACCCAGCAGAGTCCTGCACGAGTTGTCATCTGTGTTCTTTCTAACTCCTCCAGCGACCTTGGACCTAAGACCACTTACATAACCAGTCATCTCGAGGGACCCATTATTCATTCTTCAAAAATGTGATCATATAGTGACACATCGGGGCAGAGGATCTGGCAAAAACGCTGCTTGGATCCCTGTACCATTGGCAACACCCTGACGGAGCCATCACAGTCTGACTGCAGCTGCCTAAAAGGTGAGATTCAGGGGCGCCTGGGTGGCTCAGTGGGTTGAGCCTCTGCCTTCAGCTCAGGTCATGATCTCAGGGTCCTGGGATCGAGCCCCGCATCGGGCTCTCTGCTCAGCAGGGAGCCTGCTTCCCCCTCTCTCTCTGCCTGCCTCTCTGCCTACTTGTGATCCCTATCAAATAAATAAATAAAATCTTAAAAAATAAAAATAAAAATAAATAAAAGGTGAGATTCAAGCAAGTGTCCTGGAACGCAGCTCCAGAGCCCACCTCAACCTACAGCAGACATCACTGTGCACCGCTGCAGAGGAAATCCCATGGGTCTGGGCCTGGGACACAGAGCCCGCCTCCCTCAAACCTGAGGGCCCTCCTTCCGGCACAACAGGGCTCGCACAATGGTAAAACCTAGGTCTCGTGTCTGCTTCTGTTTCCAAAGTCTGTGCTTGGCTTTATTATGAAAAATTTCAAATATATACAAAAGTATGGGGAATTGCTTAACCCGCCCATACATGCATAACTCAAACAACAACATTGTCGAGATTTTGCTCTGCTTGTCCAACTACCAAACCTTTGTTCTTTACTTTTTTCTTTTTAATTTTTGTGATTGAAGAATTATGAAGCATTTTTAGCAAATTGCTACGATGATATGCCCCGTAATTTCTGAGGATCTCTAGAAACACGGACATTGTGCACATGCTTGAGCTGCTGTTTTGTACCCAAATGAAATAAAAGAAGTCCTGGAGAGTCCCAGTGAGAGCACACTGCCAGTGTCCACAAGTGGCCCTGCACGCAGGCCCCCAACAGGGTCCACAGGGTGCTGCTATGTCTCTCCAGCATGGCTATTTGGAGCAATCCTTTCTCCCACACCAGAGACTCGCTGAAGACAAGGGGTCAGTGTCCTGAAGAATGTTCCACTCAGGACTTGTCCGTTCCCCTCTGTGTGATGTCTTTCAATGGCTCCATCACCATGCGTATGTGCCCTAAGCCAGAAATTATCTACAAAGACTCAATTCAGTCCAGTTTCTACTGGTTTTTCATAAGAATACTTTATGGTGACTATTAGTGTGGTGTGCCCCAAAATGGCGCTAGGAATGCCCACACCGTCTAACGTGGTACACGCTGAATGATGCTAATGTTGGTCAGGAGGGCTGGGTGTGACAGCACGACGTCCTTGGAGAGCGTCCATCAGCCTGTTTGTTAACTGTAGTGAGAACATTTCTCATGAGTTCTGTTAACGTGCAAGTGCAGGTGTGGTGCTGCTGACTGTGGGCACGGGTTCGACAGCACAGCTCCAAACTCTTCCTGCATACCTGAAATTCTGTGCCTTTGACCAACGTCTGTCTCCCCAAGGCCCGTCCTGGCTGCCAGCCACCAATCCACTTCCCTGCGTTGTGAGTGCAACTGTTTCAGAATCTTCCTGGAAATAGAACGATGCAGTACCCGTCCTCCTGTGCCAGGCATATTTCACTTAGTATAATATCCTCCAGGTTCATCTACTTCATTGCGAATGGTACGATTTCCTTCTTTTTTAAGGTTGAACAGCGGGCGCCTGGGTGGCTCAGTGGTTTAAGCCGCTGCCTTCGGCTCAGGTCATGATCTCAGGGTCCTGGGATTGAGTCCCGCATCGGGCTCTCTGCTCAGCGGGGAGCCTGCTTCCCTCTCACTCTCTCTGCCTGCCTCTCTGCCTACTTGTGATCTCTCTCTGTCAAATAAATAAATAAAATCTTAAAAAAAAAAAAAAAAGTTGAACAGCATTCATTCCACTGTATGTATACACCAAATTTTCTTATTCATCCATTAATAAACATTTGGGTCGTTTGCACATCTTGGCTATTGTGAATAATTTTTCAGTAACACAGGACAGCAAATGTCTCTTCAAGCTCTTGATTTCAATTCTTTTGGATAAACACCCAGGAGTGGGATTCCTGGACCATATGGTAATTCTATTTTTAATTTTTTAAGGAATCTCCACACTATTTTCCAGAGTGGCTGCACCAATTTACATCCCTACTAACTGTGCAAGAGGGTTCCAATTTCCCCAGATGCTTGCCGACACTTATCTCCCGGTTTTTCAAGGATGGCCATCCTAGCAGCTATGAGGTGATGTGTCACTGCCTTTGGCTTGAATTTCCCTGGTGATGCATGATGAACCTGCTGGCCACTACTATGTCTTCTTTGGAGAAACGTCTCTTCGAGCTATTTAGGGACCATCAACTTTATCTGATAGTGTCATCTACTGAGGACACTCGCCAAAGTCAATTAGTTTGAGATTGCAAGAGGGGAATATTCTAACTCTGCCATTCATTCCATTTGTCTGGAATTGTTTCCTAAAATAATAACTTTTCTTCTTCAAAGAGGGTATCAGGCTGACTCAAAACACAGTCCAAACAAGAAAGGCAAGACAGTTGCTGAATTATTTCCCTTAAAAGGACACGGTTCTGAGTGAGGGACCGCTGCCCCAGTCACCTCCAAATGGGGACTGGTCAGGCTTTGTTTGCTTTTGGTTTGCTTTTAGTTACTCCTTTTGGAGTGTTATTTAAATGGTGCTGGGAAAATTGGACAGCTACATGTAGAAGAATGAAACTCAACCATTCTCTTACGCCATACACAAAGATAAACTCAAAATGGATAAAAGACCTCAACGTGAGACGGGAATCCATCACAATCACAGAGGAGAACATAGGCAGTAACCTCTTCAATATCAGCCACAGCAACTTCTTTCAAGATATGTCTCCAAAGGCAAAGGAAACAAAAGCAAAAATGAACTTTTGGGACTTCATCAAGATCAAAAGCTTCTGCACAGCCAAGGAAACAGTCAACAAAACAAAGAGGCAACCCATGGAATGGGAGAAGATATTTTCAAATGACAGTACAGACAAAAGGCTGATATCCAGGATCTATAAAGAACTTCTCAAACTCAACACACACAAAACAGATAATCATGTCAAAAAATGGGCAGAAGACATGAACAGACACTTCTCCAATGAAGACATACAAATGGCTACCAGACACATGAAAAAATGTTCATCATCACTAGCCATCAGGGAGATTAAAATTAAAACCACATTGAGATACCACCTTACACCAGTTAGAATGGCCAAAATTAGCAAGACAGGAAACAACGTGTGTTGGAGAGGATGTGGAGAAAGGGGAACCCTCTTACACTGTTGGTGGGAATGCAAGTTGGTGCAGCCACTTTGGAGAACAGTGTGGAGATTCCTCAAGAAATTAAAAATAGAGCTTCCCCATGACCCAGCAATTGTACTACTGGGTATTTACCCCAAAGATACAGATGGAGTGAAAAGAAGGGCCATCTGTACCCCAATGTTCATAGCAGCAATGGCCACGGTCGCCAAACTGTGGAAAGAACCAAGATGCCCTTCAACGGATGAATGGATAAGGAAGATGTGGTCCATATACACTATGGAGTATGGCGCCTCCATCAGAAAGGAGGAATACCCAACTTTTGTAGCAACATGGACGGGACTGGAAAAGATTATGCTGAGTGAAATAAGTCAAGCAGAGAGAGTCAATTATCATATGGTTTCACTTACTTGTGGAGCATAAGGAATAACACGGAGGACATGGGGAGATGGAGAGGAGAAGGGAGTTGGGGGAAATCAGAAGGGGAGATGAACCACGAGAGACTGTGGACTCTGAGAAACAAACTGAGGGTGCTGAAGGGGCGGGGGGTGGGAGGTTGGGGGAACCTGGTGGTGGGTATTGTGGAGGGCACGGATTGCATGGAGCACTGGGTGTGGTTCATAAACAATGAATTCTGTTATGCTGAAAAGAAATTAAATTTTAAAAATTTACAAAAATAAATTAAAAAAATAAAAAACCTGTGCGATTTTAGATATGCAATGTTTTGAAACCAATTACTGTCACGACTCTCTCAATGCTCAATGACGCCTTCTCTGGCCAACAGTTCGGTGCTGCTCCCTGCGGCCATATAACATGACCCCATCACTCCTCAATTTCTTCCTTTCTTTTTGGCACGAGAGGTCCTTGGCTCATCTGTCGACTTGTTGCCGCCGACCTGAAAGCAGCTCTTCATTCAGGGAACCCTGGTGTCCATCAGGGGGAGTGGCAGGTGGGGGCTCTGCAAGGTCGCGAAGGCAAGGGCTGGGATGTCGGTGCTGCTGAACAGTTTCAGCGGCTGATGCTGCTAAGTACTGACCTGTTCTCATGTGTGCGCCGCCGTCCCACACTGGCTTTTTAAAAGATTTATGTATTTTGAAAAAGGGTGAGGGAGAAAGAGGACATACACAAGCAGGAGGAGAGGGAGAGAATCCACACGCAGACTCCCTGCTGAGCACAGAGCCGGGGCTGGACCCCAGGACCCAGAGGTCCTGACCTGAGCCCAAACCAAGGGTCGGATACCTAATGGACTGAGCCACCCACGCGCCCCCTGCACTGTCTTAATTAAAGACTTTCTAGCAATGTTTTTTAAAACTGGTAAAGCAAGATTCCCCGCTCCCAACATAATGCTCTTTTTTCCAGAGTGTCAACAAATGTTACTTCTTTGTGGTTTGAAATAATTTTACAATGTGACTATCTACAGGAAAACCTGTTAAGTTTTTGTTGCAAAAGTGTTACGTTTACAATTGACCTATAGAGAACCAATTTCTTTGTGAGACAGAATCATCCTATGTAAGAAAAGTCAAGACAATGCACTTTTCAAGACTACATTTCTGGGAAAAAGTAAGTTTTCTTCATATAGGTTTTGCAGAGTTCTTAATAGGTTTATGCCTAAACATTTTATTCTTCATAAGCCTCTTTTAAATGGATTCTCCTCTTTATTATATCCTCTCACCAATTATTGTTTTCATAGGTAAAGACCATTAAATTCCAGATAGTAATTTAAATCCTCCCGTCAACACTTTCCTGAGTTACTTTACTGTTACTAACGACCAGTAATTCTCTATAATGACCATTAACTCCAGATATGTAATCTTATCATCTATGAATAAAGATAGTTTCAGGGGCACCTGGGTGGCTCAGTGGGTTAAAGCCGCTGCCTTCGGCTCAGGTCATGATCCCAGGGTCCTGGGATCGAGCCCCACATCGGGCTCTCTGCTCCGCAGGGAGCCTGCTTCCTCCTCTCTCTCTCTGCCTCTCTGCCTACTTGTGATCTCTGTCTGTCAAATAAATAAATAAAATCTTTAAAAAAAAAAAAAAAAAGATAGTTTCAACTGTTCCTTTTCAGTTACGACTGTCTCTCATATCTTGCTCCATGAAACAGTGGTGGGGTTCGTGGGCATTCTTGCTTTGTTCCTGATCAGAGGCTGCCTCTGCTGGTGCCCTGTAAGATGCTGGCATTTGAACAAGTTAAGTATTTGATCATTTGAAACAAGTGTCCACACATTTATCCTATAAGGGGTGTTTTGTATGAAACAAATGGGGACTTCTGTTGAAATGGCTTTACTGCATATGTGAAAATGATGACACAATCTCATTACAGTAGTCGATGGCTTCCTTGATAATGAGCCGTCCTGGAATCTCATGAGCATTGATAAATTATTATAAATGTGTAGTCAGATTCTGTTTATTTCTATCTCACTTAGGATTTTTGAATTTATTAGTAAAATGTAGATTTTTTCTGAAATTTTATCAAGTATTCATATCAGTTATGGTCATTTCAAAAAATAATCTGGATACTTTCCTTATTGACCTTCAAGAGGTAAGTATCTGATTTTAAAAGTTTGGTAAAGTCCCCTGAGGAATCATCCGGGTCTAGTACTTTTTTGCAGAAAAGCTCTCGGAATTTTTTTTTCCTATTATATAAAAACTAATCTCTTCATTGGTCTTTTGAGGAAAATTCCGATGTATTTCCTGCAAGTCATCCACTAATTCTTATTTCTTGTTGTGTTATGTTAACTCATCCATTTTTATATGCCTTTCATGTTTATTTGCATACACTGAAAAGCACTCTCCAAACTTTCAAAAGTTTCTCTGTTCCATTTTTTTTCCTCATCATTTGTTATTAATTATATATTAAGCTCCGTCTCAAAAATCTGGGTTAGCTGAAGTTTATTTTCTACTTTGTGTTTTTTTAAAAGTAAGTGTTTCATTTACTGTCTCTTCTGTCTTTTATCTCAATCAATGTTCTACTTAATTATTTTGCTGTTCCTTTTCTTGCTTTATAGTCAGAGTTACTTCATTTACTGTCCCTTCCCGAAAATCTCCTCCAAGCACTGCTCTATTATATTCCAGAGACACTGAAATATCATGTTGGGAATATCATTGTTTTCAAGAGATACTACAATTTCATTTTGTTTTACATCTTTAAACCGAGCGCTCCCTAACAGAACTTTTGTTCGCATAGACCAGGAACTCTTGTTTTGTGGCTCATTCCCAATATATGGGTTAACTGCGTCATGGAAAGAGTGCTATTTTTGTTCTTGTTTTAATTTGTTGTGTTTTCTGTGGATTCATATACGGTTAATGTTCCCGTGTCTGATGTGCCTTCCTTGTTGGTGTGCAACTACGGCTCTGCATGTCTATAAGATGCTAAACGACTGATTACACCATCTATAACCTCACCGTGCTGGTGCACCTGGCACCTGGTCTGCTGAGCACAGAGACAGATCTGTTAAAGTCCCCATCATTGGTGTCTGGCTACTTACCGCTTTCAGTGCTTGTATATCTGCTTTACAAATTTGCTCTTCTGTTTATTTTCATTGATGAACAGACATTATGTTTTCCTTGTGAGTTTTAGCGTTTGGCATTATAAAGTGTCTTTCCCTGGGCGCCTGGGTGGCTCAGTCAGTTATGTATCTGCCTTCGGCCCGGGTCATCATCACAGGGTCCTGGGATTGGGCCCCGCACCGGGCTCCCTGCTCAGCAGGAAGCCTGCTTCTCTCTCCTCCTCTGTTTGCTGCTCCCACCACTTGTGCTCTCTCTGTCAATTTTTTTTAAGTGTCTATTCCTTCTTAAAAATCATTGCATTGAAAATTTGGGGTCTTTTATGGTTCCATACAAATTTTAGGATTATTCTAGTTCTGTGAAAAATGCTGTTGGTATTTTGATAAGAATTGCACTGAATCTGCAGATTGTTCTGGAAGGGATTACACTAAGTGAAATAAGTCAAGCAGAGAAAGACAATCATATGGTTTCACTCATGTGTGGAACATAAGGAATAGCGTGGAGGCCCACAGAGGCAGGGAGGGAAACCTGAATGGGAAGAAATCAGAGAGAGAGAGATAAACCATGAGAGACTCTTGACTCCAGAAAACACACTGAGGGTTACAGAAGGGAGAGGTGGAGGGATGGGGTAACCAGGTGATGGGCATAAAGGAGGGCACTTGATGTGTGCAGTGAGGTGTATGATGAGTGTTGAGTGTGTGATGAGCGAGCACAGGGTGTTATGCACAACTCATGAATCACTGAACACTACATCAAAAGTAATGATGTACTATATGCTGGCTAATTGAAATTAATAAAAAAAAAAAATCAAAGCAATTTTGAAAAAGAAAAACGATACTGGAGGTATCACAATCCCAGATTTTAAGATCTACTACAAGGCTGGAATGAACAAAACAGGATGGTACTGGCACACAGACACCTGGATCAATGGAACAGAACACAAAACCCAGGAACAAAGCCAAGATTATATGGTCAATTAATCTTCGACGAAGCAGGATAGAATGTCCAATGGAAAGAAGACAGTCTCTTCCATAAATGGTGTCTGGAACATGGGACAGCCACACGCAGAAGAATGAAACTGGACCGTTCTCTTATACCTCACACCAAGATAAACTCAAAATGGATGAAAGACCTCAATGTGAGACCTGAAACCATTCAACTCCTAGAAGAAAACATAGGCAGTTATCTCTTTGACATCGATCATAGAGAATTTTTCCTGATCGGTCTCCTGAGGAAAGGGAAGCAAAACCCAAATGGAACTAGTGCGGGAGCGTCAAGATCAGAAGCTTCTGCAAAGGAAACCGCCGGCAGAACTGCAAGACCACTCATGGGGCGGGAGAAGATGTCTGCAAACGACGTCTCCGATAAAGGGCTGGTGTCCAGTCTGCAAAGAACCCATACAAGTCAACACCCAAAAGCCAAACAGTCCGATTAAAAAGTCGGCAGAGGACATGAGCAGACATTTCTGCAAAGAAGACACCCAGACGGCCAACAGACACATGGAAAGATGCTCCACATCACTCATCACCAGGGAAATGAAATCAAAACCACAGTGAGAAACAACCTGAGGGTTTCGAAGGGGCGGGGGGTGGGAGGTTGGGGGAACCCGGTGGTGGGTACTAGGGAGGGCACGGATTGCATGGAACACTGGGTGTGGTGAAAAAACAATGAATACTGTAACGCTGAAAAGAAATAAATCATTAAAAAAAAAAAAAGAAAGAAAAAAGAAGCTACTGAAATTGAAAAAAAAAAAACAAACCACAGTGAGATCCCACCTCACACCGTCACAAAGGCTAGAGTCAACGACGCGAGAGACAACGGGTGTTGGTGAGGGTGGGGAGAAAGGGGAGCCTCGTGCACTGTTGGTGGGACTGCCAGCTGGTGCAAACGGTGTGGAGGTTCCTCAAAAGTTAAAAATGGAACTACCCTAGGGATCAGTAATTGCACCACCCAAAGAATATAAAAACACCAATTTGAAGGGAGACGTGCAGCCCTATGTTTACAGCAGCTTATCTACCAGAGCCAAACTGTGGAAGGGACCAAGATGCCCATCGGCAGACGAATGTCAGGAGGGGGAGGGAGGGCGGACGGTTCCTCAGGGCCTCCAGGAGGAACCAACCCTCCAACAGCTTGACTTCAGACTTGCAGGCTCCAGAAGTGTGAGAGAAGAGACTTCTCTTGTTTCAAGCTGCCAAATTCATGGGGACTTGTTGAAACAGCCCTAGGAAACTAACACGAAATGTTTTTAAATATGTTAAGGACAAATGGAAATGTATTAGTTTCTATTCCAAATCCATCATAAGTCATGTGAGTCTCACATGTAACGTATGTTGGGCAGAGAAAGGGATTTTCATCACTAAAATAAGTACACTGAGGGGCGCCTGCGGGGCTCCGTCAGCTGAGGGTCTGACTGGATTTCGGCTCGGGTCATGATCTCAGGGTTGTGGGATCAAGCGCCAAGTTGCGCCACACGCTGGGTACAGAACCCGCTTGAGACTCCCGCCCCTCCCTGTGCTCCTCCCCAACCTCTCTCTAAAAAAAATAAAATAAAAATTTAAAAAATCAATTTAACAATGAAATAAAATATACACCGGGCCAGCTGACGGGGCGGTGGGTGGCGTCCCGCCAGCCTGGAGTAGGGCTGGTGGCCAGCTGGGGTGCGGCCCCTCGATGCCCTCCACACTGTGCCACAGAAGGAAGCAGCAGAAAACCAATCTGCCATCAGGTAAGAACCTGAGGCAGGAGTCTGGAGCTCAGAGATGTGGGCATTCCTGCTGGCACAGTCAGCGCCTGCAGACTGGGTCACTGACGGTGAGAAATCAGCCCTGACAGAAAACCTCAAAGTGTGGACAGATCCGAGTGACAGAAAACGAGGGCTGGAATTTCTGCTGGAGGATTGTGCGACCAACCACACAGTCACGGAGTTGGAACTGGCGTTTGACTCTAGGACAATCACACACACTCTCTGAACCACGACAAACTGACCCAGAAGGACCTGATGATGAAGGATATGAGAAGCCACAAGGCGGGAGGCAGAGAAAAAAGCGGGTCCTCCGGCAGAAAATGATGAAAACAGGAACCACCTGCATGCCGCCCGCGGCCACCAGCTCTCTGGGAGGCGTCCAAGAGCGGCCCCTCCAGGGTCACGCAACCTCATGGCCGAGCCCAGGGACGGGCGTCCTTCTGATCAGCAGGTGCCGGCAGAGCGGATCGTGGCC
The DNA here is from genome assembly GCA_020311275.1 of Eira barbara. Lineage (NCBI taxonomy): Eukaryota > Metazoa > Chordata > Mammalia > Carnivora > Mustelidae > Eira > Eira barbara. Next base: position 7,519,469 of record JAHRIG010000326.1, read on the forward strand.
CAGGACAGCAGAACGGCCCCGCCGGTGACCCCGTCCAGTAAAGAGGCCCCGTGCTCTGTCTGAGTAGCTGCACCCCGAGACCGAGCAGCGGGAGGGGGTCCGAGCTGCCCGTGTGGCTCTGGGTTCACCCACGGCTGAACCGGGGTGGCGTCGCTTTTGCTCAGGGAAACACAGTCAAGTGAGCCAGACCCCGCGGAGGCGGGGGCACCCGGCTCTCCCCTCCGGCACCACCCGTGACCAGATCCTGCGGTGCGGGCTGATCAGTGACGCCCCCCACGCGGTGGCTCCTCGCGACAACACCGCACATCTGCGAACAGATCGGCCCCAAGGGAACCCCTGGCACCACGACAGTCCGAACGAGGCAGAGCTGCTGCAGCGTGAGGGAGCCGGCCCAGGGCTGAGACGTCGCCAGGGCCTGTGCCTAAGGACCAAAGTGGCCGACCGGGAGACACAGGACATCCTCACGATAGGCAGTGACCGCCGGGACGCACAGGAGACTGCGGCCCGGACCCTGCCAAGTCCTTGCCGTGCCAGGGCCAATTCTGAAAGTCCCTTTCCCTGCGTCCTTCCCCTTCCCAAGCCCTACGAACCAATAAAAGCACTTCTCTGGAAAGTCAGAAAAACGAACAACAAAATCAGTACACTGTTCCCGAAGATATCCAAAAGAAACACTCCCGGTGAAAACCTCGGGTCTGGTCTTTCACTTATCACTGTTGTTATCTGGTGATCCCCAGGAGAGCAGCGTGTAGCGACTCCTTTCACGCGGAAGACAACTTGTGCAATGATTGATAAATGAATAAAGAAATAAATTAACGTGTGACCAGGGGTTAAAAAATCAGGCCTCACCACAATTAACACAGGAGGGCCGTTCTAGCTCTCACGTTACGCTTATTAAAGGTGTTCATGCTTATAAACTGTCTCCACAAGAATGAGCCTAGGGTCTCAGGACTGAAGACCAAGCAACACTGCGGTGGCACTTACGTGTCTGTCCTCCGCACCAGAAGCCACATAGCGTCCGCACGGGCTGAAGGCAATCCCACAGGGGTATCCGTGGTTTGGATGTCCCTCAAAACAGCGCTCGCATCTATAGGAAAAAGAGAAACACCAGGAGAAAAATATGATTCTTTAATTTTAACACAAAGGGGGCAAAGGATGCTGACGTGCAGCCTGTCTTCCCAACAACGAACAAACCAGTGCTGAGACTTGCACTCACGAGTCATTAAAGGCAAGCAGGCCATCCTGGACATGCAAAATAGAAAAACAACCGTTTTTTTTTTGTTTGTTTGTTTTTTTAATTTTTTTTATTTATTTATTTGACAGACAGAGATCACGAGCAGGCAGAGAGGCAGGCAGAGAGAGAGGAGGAAGCAGGTTCCCCGCTGAGCAGAGAGCCCGACGCGGGGCTCGATCCCAGGACGCCGGGATCATGACCTGAGCCAAAGGCAGTGGCTTTAACCCACTGAGCCACCCAGGCGCCCCAAAAAACAACCATTTTTAAACCACAGATTACTTGGATCAGTGATCGAAGGCTTGGGCAGGCGCAGTGCTCTCTCGAGCTGGTCAGGTGCTCCCGCCAACCATCTACAAAGTGTTAAAGACGTGGGGGGACCCGGGCCGGTTCCAGGAAAGCCTGCGCCAGCGCGGGCCAGCACAGGGCTGGGCTCCGGGGGCTCCAGGATGCCACACCGAGCCCCCGCCAGAGACGGCCCCTGGGAGCACGCCCCCACACGTCACAGGGCCTTTTATCCTCACCTTGCCATTACAGAGGAGAGCAGGGACGCTGTTCACGCCGCCCCTGTGACCCAGACGTGTACAGGCGCACACACAAGCATTGCTGACACTCGGCTACATACGCTGTTTAGTGATCACTCCCCGTAACGGAACAGGAATAGCCCTACACGTGCGCTTGCATCACTGTCGCTTAGGAGCATCTCGTGACCCCCCTGTGCATCTCTGACCCTCAGGGCACAGGGTACATGCACAGACAGGAAAGACCAGCACCTCTCCCGTTAGTGTTCCAAATTGCTGTGACCTGTTCTGTGTATAAGTCAGACTTCTCTTAGATGCGTCGGTGGGAACGGGTTCACCACAATCACGCCGTATTTGGAAAAAAGACGTCAGAGTTCATAGGCACTGAGCCCGTGTGCCCCGGTGTGCCCCCACCTGCGGCCTGCAGGCCAGGACGGGCCTCACCTCAGGGTTCTCACGTCCCACAGCTTCATGCCGTCCCCAACGGCTGTGGTGGCAAACAGGTTATACAGCAGCGGCTGCTGGGTCGTGAATGACGATCCCTAGGGTCACGGGGAGGAAACGAGATGTGCTCTTTAGAGGCTGAATTCATAAACCACGCGATGATGCCTAACAACAGTGAATGTCAAGTAAGAAACGGACACAAAGATTTTTCTTATTTATAACAATTTCAGAATTGGCCTCCAAAAAGATCCTTCTGAATAATTCTGGGGGGTTTTTTGCCTTTTTTAATTTTATTTTTTCAGTGTTCCAATATTCATTGTTTATGCACCACACCCAGTGCTCCATGCAATCCGTGTCCTCCACAATACCCACCACCAGGCTCTCCCAACCTCCCACCCGCCACCCCTCCAAAACCCTCAGTTTGTTTCTCAGAGTCCACAGTCTCTCATGGTTCATCTCCCCTTCCCATTTCCCCCAACTCCCAATTTCTGGAGGAATCTCCACACTGTTTCCCAAAAGTGGCTGCACCAACTTGCATTCCCACCAACAGTGTAAGAGGGTTCCCCTTTTGAATAATTATTAATGGTACACTTTAACCTTAGGAACTGTTGGTGTATGTTTTCCACATATGAAATACCACTGAGAGTTATAAAAGTATGATGAAAGATCAAAAGACTATAATATACCAAAAATTATTTTTAAAGTATAGATCATAATCCATCTTCAATAAATTATCTGAAAGATGCTCTGAATGGAGCATTTGAAGTTTGAGGTCAGTTTTTGATGTACTGGTCATCACACCCAAGGCCCCCATGCAGGAGTCTGTGCATGTGTCCCTGGCTGGGGTCACTTCAAGGACCCGCCTCTGATCCGATCATCACCTCCCCTCACACTGCAGTCGGAAGGAAAGCCAAAGTGACAAAATATCTCCTGGAAAGAGCCGAAGTACACTCCAGGTACAGAACCATGTTTGGACGCAAACATTAAATAACTAGGGTTCATAACAATGCCCACATCAGATTAATATCCAAGATCTGTAAAGAACTTCTTGAACTCAAACCCAAAAAACAGATAATCATGTCAAAAAATGGGCAGAAGACATGAACGGGCACTTCTCCAAAGAAGACATACAAATGGCCAACAGACACATGAAAAAATGTTCATCATCACTAGCCATCAGGGAGATTCAAATTAAAACCACATTGAGATACCACCTTACACCAGTTAGAATGGCCAAAATCAACAAGACAGGAAACAACGTGTGTTGGAGAGGATGTGGAGAAAGGGGAACCCTCTTACACTGTTGGTGGGAATGCAAGTTGGTGCAGCCACTTTGGAAAACAGTGTGGAGATTCTTCAAAAAATTAAAAAATAGAGCTTCCCCATGACCCTGCAATTGCACTACTGGGTATTTACCCCAAAGATACAGATGGAGTGAAAAGAAGGGCCATCTGTAACCCAATGTTCATAGCAGCAATGGCCGCGGTCGCCAAACTGTGGAAAGAACCAAGGTGCCCTTCAACGGACGGATGGATAAGGAAGATGTGGTCCATATACGCTATGGAGTATGACGCCTCCATCAGAAAGGACGAATACCCAACTTTTGTATCGGCGTGGACGGGACTGGAGGAGATTATGCTGAGTGAAATAAGTCAAGCAGAAAGAGTCAATTATCATATGGTTTCACTTACTTGTGGAGCATAAGGAATAACATGGAGGACACAGGGAGATGGAGAGGAGAAGGGAGTTGAGGGAAATTGGAAGGGGAGGAGAACCATGAGAGACTGTGGACTCTGAGAAACAAACTGAGGGTTTTGGGGGGAGGTTGGGGGAGCCTGGTGGTGGGTATTAAGGAGGACACGGATTGCATGGAGCACTGGGTGTTACACACAAACAATGAATCTTGGGACACTGCATCAAAAACTAATGACGTACTGTATGGTGACTAATGTAACACAAGAAAAAAATGTCCATCTTCCTTCCATGCCAAGAATATCCATGTTATTAAGAAAAATGTAATAACGTGGTGCATGGGTGGCTCAGTGGGTTAAAGCCTCTGCCTTCGGCTCAGGTCATGACTTCGGGGTCTTGGGATCGAGTCCCGCATCGGGCTCTCTGCTCAGCGGAGAGCCTGCTTCCCTTCCTCTCTCTCTCTGCCTGCCTCTCTGCCTACTTGTGATCTCTGTCAAATAAATAAAATCTTTTAAAAAAAGAGAGAGAAAAATGTAATAAAGAACATCTGAAAGCGTTTATCCTTGCAGTGTACATGTACATCAAGGTCATTCTTCAGTTACAAATAGGAAATGAAGGTTTACATAAACCCAATAACGAACTAACAGAGAGAGTCTTAACTCTGTGCTAACAGCATTCTAAACACTGAACATTTCATCCTCTTAACAAACTTATGAGACATAAACTATTTTACACCCATTTCAGGTGAGAAACATGACACAGAGGAATCCGCTCATGGCCACCCAGCTACACCTCTCAAAAGAGCTTAACAGTCCACTGACGATCACAAAGTCAAGACACCTTGTAACTCTAACATCCAGACAGTTCAACAGCCATCCAGCAAACATCCAGAGATCATGCACTGACACTGGGCACTGCGCAAGGCCCTGAGTCTGAGAACAAGTCCCAGACCTCATTTAGCAGGAAGGCAGAGTTATGATACCTTCCAACATTGCCAGTTTCTTGAAGCTAACCAGTAAAAAACCAAAAGCATTCACAGGGATAAAAAGAGAATTTAAATCTTTTTTCAATCCATCCAATTCAGAGGAAGAAGAAATGAGGAAGCGAAGAAAATGCATAATAAATACAAAACGTGGAAGTTTTTTTTCTCTTTAATGTAGAAGCATAAAATGTATGAGTAATCCTACCAATTGCAGACTGAACAAGTTTAAAAAAAAGAAGAGATTCTTAGTTGGATTTCAAGAAAAACTCTTAAAATATTATTTTTGAAGGCTGAATGTGAAGGGTGGGGGAAAATAGCATATACTAAAGAAAACGAGGCAGGACAGATTGTGTAAGTACTCGAAAAAATAGTTACCAGGCAAATAAGACCTCATTAAAAATAGTTTGTAGATATTATAGAAGCAGCACTGCAATGGAAATACAAGAAGCTTGACTTAAATATCCCGGATGACACAGCCTATAACTATATGGGGCAAAAATTAATAGAATTATAAGAAATACAGACAAGATTACAATCATAGGAAGAGATGTTAATACATTTCTCTAATAAAAAAAAACGAGAGTACAAAAAATTAGGAACATGAATAATTTGAGTACAATTAACAAAGTTGGGCCAACAGACATCTATACGCCATGGCGGGTGAGAACATCTTCTTTTCATACACACATACGTGATAGCCATAAAAATCCACCAGACGGCCAGTTTCTCAAAAAATGCAAAAATCCCAGCAGCAGAGGAGAATCAGTGCCATACGGGTCACGTGCATAGAACACCATGCCATGAAATCAGAAACCAGTCACAAAAAGTTTACCGAAAACAAGCTCGTATGTGTAGAAATCTAAAAGCACACATCTAAATAAGGTCTAGGTTAAAAAAAAAAAAGTCATACTGGGAATTAGAAACTCTCTAATGGGGAATAAGTGTCAGGTGGCACAGGGACACACAGAGTCTGCTGCCGTTATGGGCAAGAACAACACAGCACACAACCCAGGATGCAGTTTGATGTGTCCCGGGAAAGAGCCACACCAAATCCACTTGCAGTCATCAAAGAAGAACAAGGCAGAAAGATACAGAGCAGATTGTGTCTGTCCTCACAAGCACTTCATTTCTTTAAGAAAAAAAAAAAAAAAAAGATGATAAAGTAATATATTTCAAGGTAATCATATGGGTTTTACTGACCCTTCCTGCAGAAAACAGAAAGTTCTCTATGTGATACGATTTTCCATAAGAAACTATTTCAACCATTACATATTTAATTTTTTACATCAAATTAGTTGTATAGCATTGTGTATCCAAATCACAAAAATGTGTATACCTTATTCAGGCATCAAAAAGAAGTAAAAGTCAAGTTTTTATTATACATAAGGGAAAAACAATAGCTATAATTTTTAAAGAGATCAATAAATCATAAAAGATCTGTGTATTTTCATTGTAAAAATAAACCACTTAATATTATCACACCATTAAAAATAGGAAACTATGGCGCTCATGTTTCGCTGTGGTACTCCTGTGAATGTGATAAAATGGAACAGTCTGCTTCTCCAGCAACCATCACAGGGCGATCCCCAGGAGAGGGGGTTTTCAGGCTGCACGCCGGCGTGCTTGCACAAGAGCGTTCCTGCTGCGTGACGAACATGGCCATGCTCTTCCCAAGCTCAAGAGAAATTCGGAATGATCTCTTTCACGTTTTACTGGAAATACGACATTTGGGCCAGTTAGGATCTGTGCTCCGTGAGCACTGCTGAGCGGCAGCCCCCACATGGCTGTGGTTAGTCAGAACACTTGAATGCATATTGTGTAACTGAACAAAAATTTAAGAGAAGCTTAGAAACGGAAAACAAGCTATTAGGGCACAGTGTGAGCGTCTGTAACCTTACACTCCGTCCCTACCCTCCCGTCACATACCACTCAGACGGGTATTTTCAGGAAGTCAAACCAGTTATTTGTCCCCAGTAAAAACGTCAGGACTATTTTTCCTCATACCACACCTCTCGTCCAAGAGCACACCACCATGACGCCCAAAATACCAGTCGTCACTGGACGACCACATCAATTTGAGGTAGACCGGGCTACTGTTGGGTCATTGCATAAGCTGCTACTTCATGGAGAAGAAATGTTAAGCAGTTTCCTACAGCAAATGCACGAAAACTCGGAACGACGAGAGGTTTCAAGAGAGGGACAGAGCAGTCACCGTGTCTCCGAGGAGGAAGGACGGCTGTCTCTTCACAGCAGTGGTTCTGCACCGGACGCCAGTGCACCTGGAACGGAGTTCCCTAGGGCTCTGCAAAGACACCGTCCCAGAGACCCCACGTCCATCAGGAAGGGGCCCCTCCGTCCAGCCTGACACCGCACCCTGAACACAGGCTCCACCCTAAGCCCACTGCCCCCAGGACTGCTGCAGCCGCAACCTCTCCCGCACCAGCCAGGGAGCCAGGATGTGGGCAGGAGCGGCCCAGGCGGCTACCGGGCAGGGGGAGCTGCCCCTACAGAGCGTCCTGTGAAGCTGCTGCAGAGGGAGCAGGGCGTGTGCCCATACAGCAGCTGGGGACGCCCCAAGCCGCCAGGTGCAGGGGTGTGGCACAAGCTGGTGTGGCCGCTCAGGATCCCACCCCCCACCTGCCACTCCACGGCGGGGGGGGGGGGGGGGGGGCGGTCTTGTGCAGCACCACGCGCTCCCCGAGCACCAGCGCCCTGCCTGTGGGGGAGAAGACAGAGCACAGTACAGCCCCTCCAGCCGGAGCCAGTGGCACAAGGTCACTGTCTCCATGTCCACACAGCTCGCTCACGCACACCCACGCAAGCATTGGCGCGGTCACTCACCTTCCTGCTCGGCCTCCCCAACAGCTGCCCTGGACCCACAACAAAGCCCACCCAGTGCCGAGAGCTCACCAGCTCCACCTCGGGCTTCCTGCATGGGCCCGCATGCTACCCTCCCAAAGCACACACGGCCACTCCCATACCGCCTGGCCCTGCGCTCACCTCACCTCCTCAGAGAGGGCACCCAGAGGGGCCTTGGCACAGCGTGTTTGTGGCTGTGTGAACCCGCCCCCTTCTGCAGAAGGACCCCAATCCGTCAGCTGTGAGGACCCCACTCTCTCCTGCACACGTGCACCCCAGGGCTCACGACCGCGCCAGGTGCAGACGCGCCAAGACACACATTTAGATGAATCGGTTACTAGCTTGGTACATGTGCGCACACACACATGTGTGCACACCAGTACACATGTGTGTTCATGTGTGCATCTGCATGTCCCGATCCGGCGCAGGCCACGAGAGTGGTGGGGACAAGGGGCAGGCTCTGGCACATTTGGCCTCCACCGTCCCCTACGACCTCGCCGTGGTGAGTGCGGCAGTCGTGGAGGGACCAGACCCCAGCTCTGCTAACTCAGGCTCGTGACCGGGCTGTGGGGAAGGCCCAAGCCTGGACACAGAGACGCGGTATGGAGACCCCGAGACCATAGCACCCCACAGCACTTCGGCCGAGGGTGCACTCGTCACTGATGCGGCTCAGGGAACTGGCAGAAAGTGTCTCAGCGTCTGTGCGCATGCATCAGGGTCTCGGAGGACAGAGCTCGTGCACGCTCAGCCCGCCATGTCTGTACACGTGAGCTACGGCGTGTACACCTGTAAGAGTGTCACAGACAAACACTGGGGGCTTGCCTCCTCCTGTCCTGGTGAGTGCCCCCACTAGGAGCTAAATGTCACCAGAGCACGACACATCCCACAGAAGCCATCTCTGGTACGAGACGAGGGCCTGGGCCCAGCAACCCCTAGGTTCCCTCACAAGCCCAGCCTGAGACATAAGTCCACAGAGGGATAAGACAGGAGGGCAGCAAGGGCCTGCAGTCCAAGTCCAATTTTGTCTAAAGAGTTCCTGGGAACCTCGAGGAATTTCAAGGAAGACACTGACACGGTCACTTGTAGTTAGCAGTGGGAGTGTGACTGCGTTGCCTTGCGGAGGAAGGGCCTTACGGAGACAGCGGATTGGGGTGGCAGCAGGTGGCACCTGGGGCAGAGGACAGACACACAGACTGCACGGGCAGTGGCTGACTAGGCAGCACTGGGCGCACTCGTGGCGTTCACGCCGTGGGTTTACATATGGGAGTCAGGCTGTGAGGACACACGGAGCACAGGGAACCTCCTGGCTTTTAGCCCAGACTCACTAACTGCATGGGCTAAGGCAACCTAGTTTATGTGCCTTCAAATTCCTCCTAAAATCAAGTTCTGCCTGACAATATGTGACAAGGGAGAGTCCCAGTCAAGTGCAGCCTTCTCCTTCTTCCCAGGACCCAGGAAACGTCCTCATTACCACGGGCACACTCCATCATCTCATCTAACGGCACTCGCACAGTCAGCTTTGTGTAAAATGACCCTTGTCCCCACCCACCACCTTCTGTATAATTTCTTTGAAAGCGATTACTTAGTTCAGATTCCGACCTTCCAGTGCAAGTAGCAAATTCCTGAGCCTTCACCCTTAGCACTGACAGGAACAAAGGGATTGTGTGAAATTAGATGGATTTGAGAAGTGAGAGTTTTTAAGGCAATGCCCATCAACATTCATCAATTTATATCTAAAAATTACAGGAAGAATGGTTGTCATTTAATGAACTAGGAATATGTTAAGAAATTTACCTGCATTATCTCACTTTACCCCTGCAACAGAGAAAATTAATGAATGCAAAAGATTTAAAAGTCTTCTACCATGAAATGGGAACAGAGGAATGGAAAGAAAGCCCTAAGATGTCAGACAAAATACCATCACATTATTTTTCAAAATGAAATAACTTCTTTTGAAAATAAGAGAAAATTGTTTAGTTTAAAAGAATTATCTTTACCATTATCCTAAAACTACGGTTATATTTTTTGCAAGTAAAAAGCATTTCAAACTCCAAAACTATATTTTGTATTTCCAATTTAATCAGCTGAAACAATTTAAAACAAATTTGGAACCAAATGGAAAAAATAAATCTCAGATTGAGATTTTCAGATTTTCATAATAAGTTTCATCCAGATGAAGTTTTCATGGCTCTGCAATAAGTCCCAGAAAGAAATAAAGAACAGAACAAGTAAAAGAAAAAGAAAATAGGAATTTTAATGGAAATGTTGACAAACCACTTTCTATACACAAAAAATGATGGTGGTGGTGATGGTGATGATGACGGTGGTGATGGTGATGATGGTGATGATGATATGGTGGTGATGGTGGTGATGGTGGTGATGGTGGTGATGACAGTGATGGTGATGATGGTGGTGATGACGGTGATGGTGGTGATGATGGTGGTGGTGGTGATGGTGGTGATGATGGTGATGATGGTGGTGATGGTGGTGATGGTGGTGGTGATGATGGTGATGGTGGTGATGGTGGTGATGACAGTGATGGTGATGATGGTGGTGATGGTGATGATGATGGTAATGATGGTGGTGATGATGATATGGTGGTGATGATGGTGGTGATGATGGTGATGATGGTGTTGGTGATGGTTATGATGGTGGTGATAGTGGGGGTGGAGCCTGCTTAGGATTCTTTTTCCCTCTTCCTCCCTCTTAAAAAAACCCCAGAAAACAAAGAACAACAATACCCTTGAAATCACAATGCAGATTTCAGAAGGCATTATAAATTAAAATCATTCCAAATATATCAAAAAGCAAAATTGTAGTTGTAGTCTTAAAAAGAGAAGTTTTGTTTATAAATCTCTTAGATGCCTTTGGTTTGCAAAGTGTCTTTTAAACTAAACTATGAGACAATGAATTTATCAAAACAGCAGCGCTTCTAATCTCCAGGCTGTAACCCTCAGCTGGGGGTGGTCTTAAACCACTACCCTGTCCAGACAGAGCAGGTGCGTCTTAAAGAGGGAAACTACTGGTTCCTGAAGGTGGCTTCGCATCCCCGCAGGAGCTACGTGACTCACTTGGTCGTTTAGTCTGAAACACCCATACCCTCCACCAAGTTCTAAGTGTGAATGCATCACTAGTAAAGTTGAAAAATAGGCCCATTAAATAATCAAAGACAAAAATACAAAGTTTCACATTCCATACGATATTAAACCATCTTTTAAGGTCAAACATCAAGGCCTAAGAAAACTGAATGATGACCGAAAAAAATAGCATTGGATATTCGGTAGCAAACTGTTACAAACCTGCATCAGACATCTGTACGAGTCCAACACTTAAAGATACAATTTTACAAATAACATGTGCTGTCAACGGCTTACTCACTTTATTCTGGCAGATTTGGTGGACAGGCCGGGAATGGGCTTCCACGATCATGGCTGCACTGCGAGCTGCATTGAGGTCGAAAACCTCGAGAGTCCTGTTCCTGCCGGCTGCGAGCACCAGATCTGCATGACGCAGTTAGGGAACTCCTCTCGACGATCCGCCAGGGGGAAGGGGCGGCCCCGCATGTGCGGTGAATACTTTGGTGCACCAGAAGACACACAACGGATGACGGCTACAACTATCTGCGCTCACAGCCCCACTCCCCCCTTCTGCTGCTGGGCATCTAGCAGCAGCTGCTGAGCCATGGATGAGGGCAGACCCAGTGGTACACATCTCAAGGCAGGAAGCACAGAGGTCTAACTTCAGTGCAATGAGGTTTGAGGCGTCCAGGAAATGCCCAAATCAAGAGCCGGAACGGCAGCTGCATCGCTGGGGACTGAGCTCAGAAGACCAGTCTAAGGGTAAAATCAGGCAGTGCAAGCATAAACGTGGACAGTGCCGCCTGGAGCTGGCCGCATGAGAGCACGCACCTCCCAGCGCAGCGAGCCACCAGCCACGCCTTGGCCATGTCCACACTCGGGGCAAGAGCGGCAGCGCACGGACTCAGGGTTCGTGTCAGCACCAGGACGACCCCATGTCCGGTGGCCAGCCCAGAACACTGTCATCAGTGGTCTATGTGGGAGAAAGATCGCCAGGTTCGGTAACTAGCACAGTGCTCATGCTGAAATACACAGAAAGCACCGTTTAAGGCCAGAGTACTCAGAAGGACACATTTCTGCTAGGTGTTGTGCTGTGTGTGTACCAAAGGGCTCTAGCATCACATTTCTAATTAAAATACTCTAAAACCTCTAACGCCTTATCTCAGTCCTTCTGAAATTTCAACTATAAAACTCTTAAAAGAACATAACTTAGACCTCCGAATAACTTCAGATTTTATAAGACAAATTCCTAAAGATCAGAGCTTTTCTTCTAAATAAATCAAAAATCAATGTTTTTAACTAAAAGGGATGATGCCAGCCAAAAAAAAGTCAAAAAATAAACTTCTAGACTCAATTTTCTACTCAGCGTCACTGCTGTAACTTCTGCTGGGCTCCAAGGAGCTGGGGCAAACTTCTGTTAATGGAAGGATGCCCATCACAAGTGTCCATTTTTCAAAAGCACAAAATTACTACATATTATACGATAAACTACAGACCAGAAATGCCAGGTTACATCACCCTACTGTGGGTCATGTGCTCTGTCGCATGCACGTCCAGTTTTCTGGTGAGGTTCTTCTCACCACGGAGATGGGATCGCTATGCATGTAATTACGCAGAAGACGTGAGTGCCCTGAGTCCCACTGCCCTGGCCGGCGCCTGGAGCCGGGACTCCTGCCAGGACGCTGATGCTCAGGGCGTGGAAACCAAGAGCAGAGGCAAGGATACAGGAGTAGAAGTCGTTCACGGCTGATAAACTGGTAATCCCCGTCGCACCAGTCGTACGGAGCCTGAAGACACGTCTGCACCAGCTCTTCTGTCTGTATCTGAAAAAAACTAAAGATAATTGATCTTTCCGTTTCTCTCCCACAAATGAGCATTCTACCATTAAAAAGCTGAATATGAAGAAAGTTTTCATGTTACTTAATAATTCTATAACATCAAAGGAATAAGTCGGCTGCCTTAATTTTCTTTTAGGAAACTCTAACTTTTCCTTTAGAAAAATTCATGAAAAAGTATCATATAAAGCTCCAAATAATTCATTATTGTCTGTGAGAAAGCAAATTTTTCTCCTAATTCTAAAATAATTATGTATACTTAAGAAGACTTCCAACTAGTTATAAATTATCTGTGTTTCCACGAGCACATATGTTGTTAATATTTTCCAAAGGGTAATGTAAGCAGTTAGTATTGGTTTAACAAACATATGACCTCAAGAATCCCTAACAATTGTGTAAAGGAAAGGAACCTGCTAGCAATATTTCGATGTGATCATGGCCCAGGCGAGGCCAGGGGAGATCTCTGGGGATGGCCCAGCGGGGCAGGAGCAGGTGGGGGGGTGGGGCAAAGCACCAGGACGGCTCTTGTCTGAGCCTGCTGGGTGGTGGGGGGTGGATGAACGGGCCGCCAGCCTGTACCTTCCACAAGGCGGTGAGTGCTGCATGGGGCCCGCGGCCATATATGCAGGCTAGGCACAGAGACAGTGACTCAGGGAGCAGGTCCTGAGGGCAACAGATATGCAGGGGTCAGGTACACAGACTCAAGGGCAAACAGAGACACAGGAGAGGTTTGAAGGGAAGCTCAGTGACCACAGAAAGATCCCACAAATCACTGCGCATCCCTGCTGAAAAAACGCCCGGGACCCTACAGTAGGTGGTGAATAGGGTGGAAGCAGCCGTTTCGTGGGGAGAGCCGTGGGAAAGCTCCGCAGACACCACAGACCGGAAGAGGCTGTAAGGAAGATCCTGAGAGCCAAGGGAGAACACACGTGTCTGAAATCGGGGGACGTTGGTGGGGGAGGTGGGAACAGGGAAGGGACCGTCCGCATTTAAGGCCCAAAGCACTGCTGTGACAGAGCAGGCCACGCAGATGGGCAAGGGAGGCTCTGCTCCACGAGAGGGGCCACGGCACACTGAGGGGCCGGCCGGAGCCCTGCCCGAGGAGCGGACAGCAGGGCTGAGGGGCGCTCATGCCTGCGGCCGTGTGAGGTCTGGCGTCCCATCGTTTGAAGCCTCGCCAGCTGGCCGGTTCCCGAGAGTCACCTGCCCCGCCGGGCGCTGGCGCTGAAGCGGGAACGCAGCCGCAGCCCAGGCGAGCAGCAGGCCTGGGAAAGGCCCTTCTCAAGCAAGCTCCACGCGGCGTCTCCCCAGACGGAGGCAGCGAGGCTGCCCGGGCCACACACGATCACGCTGGAAGGCCCCCCCCATTCACAAGGGACCCCGCGAGCGCGTGGGAGGCCGGCACAGAAGGACTGAGGCGTGAAGGTCCTCTCCGTGCCGCAGCTCTGACTGCTGGACCGGAAGCGGACGGTCTGCAAACTCAGTACTTCCTTCCAGGGAACCGCACTACCAAAACTGTGAAGACGTCAGAAACACCCGGCTGGTAACACTCAGTCCCTAACCTGCCCCAGACTCAGGCCAGGAAGGGGCAGGCGCAGAACGACACGCCGCAGCCTCGCGAGCGCAGGGGCCAGGAGGCTGCAGGGGAAATGCGGCTGGGAGCCAGCAGCACTCTCGGCCGCCCGCCGGCCACGCCGCCCGCCGGCCACGCCGCCCGCCGGCCACGCCGCCCGCCGGCCACGCCGCCCGCCGGCCACGCCGCCCGCACCCGGCTCACAGGCAGCTGTGACCCGTGGATAGACCACACCTGAGCCAAACCCATCCTGGCCCCAGTGCACGGCTCTTGGCCAAGCAGCTGACCTCGGAGGAGGCGAACCTTCCAGCTGAGATCCGGAGCACCTGCCGGGTGTGCTCCTCCCCCACAGCTGAAAAGCTACCTGATAAGGCTACTAAGCTGAAAACTTGCCCACAGATCTCCCAACGGGCATGAGCGACTGGGGCGAAACAGAACCCAGAGTGACACGAGACAGACCCTGAGCTCAGACTCCAGAAGCGCGAGCCCATTCAAACTCATATGCCCCGTGATAAGACCACTGACGTGCTGATTGGGGAGGGAAGTCTCCAGCAACTGCCAGTCTATAAACCCGACCATCCCTGCCCACGCGTTCCTGAGGCAGGTCCCAGCCCAAAGGCCTGGGATGCTCCTAGGGTCTGCAGCCTGCTGGCTTTGACACGGACTCCCCCTTCGTGCTCCCGTAAGAACATGGCTGTGATGCCTGGAGCCACAGCAGCCACCTTGGAATCATACAGTGAGAGCAGCAGAACAGAACAGCACACAGTCCTCAAGCCTGCGAGCCTCCTCCCTCCAGATGGCTCCGGTCCAGGCTGAATGAAGCACCACAGTCAGCTGCTTAGTTACAGGAGGGAAGACGGCATCCCCTGCAGAGAGGGGAGGACAGACAGCCTCCAGAGAAAGACAAAACCTGCCCTCACTGTGTGTGCCACACACAGCTCGCTGCTGGCAGAGCAGATCAGATCAGAGTGAAATCACCCCCCCCAGGGTCCATGTGCACACGGGCACAAGGAATGCAGCACAGCACTGGTTAGAGGACAAGGGTGAGGCGGAAGAAGCTGCTCTCCGGCAACAAGAGGATGGGAGAGGAAGCCGCAGCACGTTCTGGTTGTATAAAATTTCATAACAGCTGCTGCAAAGAGACTGAAGTCAAACTGACAAGTATGGTTAAATCTCAGAAACAGAATTCGGATTACGGTGACAGGTGTGCTGCAGGCACGGGAGCAAACACACCAATCTCGACAAGAGGACCGTTACAGCAGCCGAGACTGGAAGCAGCCAGGCGTCCAGGACAGATGAGTATGAGGATGGGCCATGCCTACGCCCTGAGGAACACGACTCAGCTGCCAGAGGGGGGGAGACCTTGCTGTGTGCAGCAAGGATGGGCCTGGACAGTGGGACGCTAAGCAAAGCGAGTCAGAGAAAAGCAGATACCCCACGACCTCACTTACACATGGAATCTAAGAAACAGAGAACACCAACAACGGAACAGAAACAGGTTCATGCTTACAGAGGACGACCCAGGGGCTGGCGGAGGGGGCGGTGGGGGACGGGTGGGAAAGGGGACGAAGACATACAGGTCCTGGCGCCGGGAGTGCAGCAGAGGGGATACGGCGAATAGAACTGGGTAACGTGTATGGTGACAGACGGCAGCTTCACTTGCCACAGTAAGAAAGAAAAACAGGCAAGAAGGAGTGGGAACCGGCCTAGGAAAGCCACTGAATATCCCTGGGATGTTTATTTCTTTAAGTCTGAAAACAAGTGTTAATACTTGCGCACGGAGGTGTGAACACGTTTGATCTGAGTATTTAGTGTGTGTGTGTGTAGGGAACGGTTCATGGTTTAACTTCACTACAAACACAGCAGGAATCGTCCCACATAACATCAGTCAGAGACATTGCTGAGCCAAGGCAAGAGCTCCACATCCCGAAGCCCGGAGCTTCTGGTCACACCAAGGCCCCCGCACACAGCACTGCAGACGAGCTCTGAGGAGGGAGAAGCCAGCGCACGGCACTGCGGACCAGCTCCGCGGAGGGACGAGCCCACCCCTCGGCTCTCCCAGCAGCCCGCGGTGAGGTGACTCGATCTGGTGCAACACCACCTAAGCCCCAGCATGAGCCACGGCGTCCCGAGCACGGGGAGCAGGGCACAGAAGAGCAGGCTGCGCACCTCCGGATCTCGTCCTTGCTGGTGTCGAGGTGGTACCTGAGGAGCTGGAGCTCGGGGCCGGAAGACGACAAGATGAAAGTGTCCAGGAAGTAAAACTGTGCGGACCCAACGGGCTTGGAAAACACGTCCCTGCCCTGGAACAGAAATCGGGAATCACGGCCACTGTAACAGAGGCAGACGACAGACACGCGGAGACGGTTTCCCACCAACCCACACGCCCACTCCGGGCGTAGAGACTAGTTCACCCCCGTGTCTTCCTCTGACGACTTCTGAAAGACATCACGTGACTAAAATGTTCCTGTAATGAGTATCTGAATCCCAGCCACTTAAAAAGTTTAAAACAAAATAAAGTTGACACTTGGCAGTGAGCACAGTCAGTGGCGAGGGTTTTATTAAGGACAAATTCTAACCGTGGGACACAGCTCTGAGGCGTCAGCCCTCAGATGTGTCCTTCAGAACCCCGAGAGTCACGTGTGGGAAACGACGGCGTGGACGGCGCCGAAGCAGACCCGTGCCCTTGAAGCTGCTCCCACACACCTCACGCTGGAGCCCCCGGTCTGAAGGCTTCCCCTCCTGTTGGCCTCCCTGGAGGTGAGTCCCCCTTTCACGGCGAGACCCGTAGGGGGTCCACGCTAACCCCAGCTCTGAGAACCTGCCGCTCGCCAGCCCTTCTCTGACTCGTGGGGACACAGCCCCGCTATCCCCTCCCCTCCCCGTCTCAGCTGCGACATCACCATTGGCCCTTCTCGCAGCTCCTACGGTCTCCAAATGGTCTCATCTAAGTGCGTGCAGATGCTCACGGGTAATTGTGCACACGTCCAAGTGTGTATGCACGGTGGTCACACGTGTACACGAGAGAGAGAGAGAGAGAGAGAGACACACACACACACACACACACACACACACACACACACACACACACGAAAATGCTGAGTCAGCGACCACAGTGGGTGCACTGCAGCAACCCCGCTCACCCCGCATCCCACACTCCTGGAGAAGGTACAAGCCTGGGGCCCCGAGACAGCGCCGGCGTGCCTCTGGGACCGCCGGTCTGGGGACCACAGGGCTGGCAGTGAAGCCCTGAACATTACCACACACAACAAGTGTTCCGCCCCGCGGAGCGACCACAGCCGCAGCGTCCCGTCCTGGGAAGCAGATAGCAGCCACCTGCCATCCTGACTCCAGCACACGGTGCTCACCAGCCCGTCGTGACCTAACGGAAGAGAGAGACAAGGGGGCTGCTGGGACCACCGTCCGGCAGAGTTCTGTCCCACCAGGAGTCCGGCAGAGCACGGGGCCGGGGGCATTTCTAAGCTCCGGTGGCACCAGGGACACCGAAGCCCGAGGAGGTGAATTCCACTCCATTTAAAGGCTGAGTAAAAAGCGTATGTTTAAAACGCACTCAGAATCACGTGTCTTTAAAAGAACATAAGCTGCCTGGGGCACCTGGGTGGCTCGGTGGGTTAAGCCTCTGCCTTCGGCTCAGGTCGTGATCTCACGGTCCTGGGATCGAGCCCCGCATCGGGTTCTCTGCTCCGCGGGGAGCCTGCTTGCCCCTCTCTCTCTGCCTGCCTCTCTGCCTACTTGTGACCTCTGGCTGTCAAATAAATAAATAAAATCTTTAAAAAAAAAAAAAAAAGAACATAAGCTGCAGAAACGCGCAGAATGTAGCGTCACAAGATGTACCGCAATCTGCGGGCTTCCCAGTAACGCGTCTTCAAGGAGTGTCATTCCCTTAACGCTGGCGGAGAAGGTCAGTGGACTTGCTGAGCACGGCCACAGGCGGTCGGATAACTGTAGGGCTGTCGGGGTCTGGGCCCCGGGCCGCGGCGGAGCTCAGCTCTGGGACGGCCACCCACAGGCCGCCTGCCAGCGACAGGGTCGAGGATCGTGCCCCACAACGGCCTCAGCAGCAGATGGGGGACGTGTGGGCGTGAGATGAGAAGGAACCCTCACAACGGGCTCGAGAACACCCTGGTTACTCGCTTCTCACTCCCTATCGAGATCGCTGGAGAGAAGCTCCGCCATGCCAACCGCGGTCTGTCCTTTGAGCCGGTATGACCCCTTGACCTCTGTTGCCGCCACCACTGGCCCTGACCTGGCAGACAGCGAAAGCATGCCTCCTGATGTGACCCTTCCTCGAGTCCATCCAACAGGATGTCAGATCCCTAAGTGCCCGGGGACGGGCCCGGCAATCGGAGCGGTACCCTCTCCTTCAGTTCAAGGGTGTATGCATTGCTGAGGGCTGGGCACCCAACGCGGTCCATCAACTACCCCGTCGCACACAGGGTCAGTGGGACAGCCTGTCCTTGCAAGTGGGTTCCCTGTCCCCGTGGTTCTCAGCTCCATGCTGCCCAGCAGTCCACACGGTCCTGAGGATGCGGAGGGGAGCATGCAGGTGCGCCCCTGTGGGAGCCGGACCCGCAACCCCTCCGCCAGCGCCCCGCCAGCCCTGCTCCTTCTCACTGGGCACCTGCCATCGCTCATGCAGGCCGACTCTGCATCCTGCCTCCGTCAGAGGCCGCGTGGACAGGTCACTAGCCAGGAGGCAATCTCCAAGGGGTCCCAAGGCTGCTGCCACCTGCTGCTCGGAGAAGCAGAGGTGCCTCCGGAAAGGCAGACACAGGCCGTTGGGGACCTGAAACCGTGGGCTTTCTGCAGCAGAGAGGGGCCAAGAGGACAGGTGGAGGCGCAAGTGCCCCGGCCACGGCACAGCTGGGGATTCTGGACAGTGCCGAGCCACGCAGGGCACACGGGACAAGCCCAGCCACCCCAGTGCCACAGCGAAGCCGTCTTTCTCTGCGGCCCCTGCATCTGGCCGGGAACCCGCCAGCCTTCGGCTGCAGCAGTCTACGAGTGACCATGCACGGAAGCCAGGGCTCTGCGAGGACAGTCATGCTGCTGCTGGAGACCCGCAGATCAAGCTGCACCAGCCGGAGAGCCAGCCCGGGAGAGCCGGTGAAGCCCAGACACCTCAGTGCTGTGTGGGACCGGAGCCCACAGAGGCCTAGTCCCAACACAGCTCTGCTGCCCTCTGGCGTCGGTTCTGGGCTTTACCCAGAAGGATGCGGGCCCTGTGGCGCCCACAGCTGCCTGGGCCAGGGCCACCACGCGATCACTGTCCCAGGAACGGCACCTGGGAGGTTTCACTGAGGGTCAGTGTGTCTGAGAGCCCACAGGCTCTCAGCCCTTCCTCAGCACCACAGAGTGCAGCTCGAACCAGCACCGCCTCACCAGGCAGCGACGAGGCCGACGAGCCGCATGTCCCAGGGACATGCACAGCGGAGTCACCACCATTTAGCTGCATGTAATTCTTCCCAATTAAGTGGTCATCCAGAGCAGAGCGGGGACACCCTCCTCCTTCCATCCCTCCCTGCTCACTCGTGTTCCAAGCCCGGGCGCCCACACAAGATCCACGGAGTTACCAAAGACGACAGACGTGCTCTCGTCGCCGAGCTGTGAGGGGCGCCCCTGCCGGTGCATGAGCCAGGAGGGCAGGGACGGGGCTGACCACGAATGAGAACATCGGGAACCCGCACAAACTGCTCCCCGCTCCGCCCTGCACACAAGCAGCTCTGACCTCAAGGCCTGGCGAAGGGACCCCGGTTCGAGCGGGCTGGCGTGCCTAGGAGGGACCTGGGCTGGGCTCCTCCTTCCTGCCCTCAGCTCGGCTCCCCTGCTGCACACCCTGCCTGCCCACCCAGCCACACCGACGGCCTCCCGCCTCGGACAGCAGGTGCCCCTGCGGCGCGCACACTGGGGTGAAGAACCTCAGGAACAGAAGGAACAGGACACAAGACACATCCGAGTCCTCTCCTCCCCTGCGGCCAGGGCCTTGCCTGAGATGTGTGACCCCCGCGCCGCAGAGAAAGAACGCAGGACGGCAACAGCAGCCAGAGAACTTAACACAGGAAGCAACGTGTTCTCACTCGAGCTCACCCTTTTTTAAGAATTGGTTTTTATGGGCCCTGGGTGGCTCAGTGGGTTAAGCCTCTGCCTTCAGCTCAGGTCATGGTCTCAGGGTCCTAGGATCGAGCCCTACATCAGGCTCTCTGCTCGGCAGGGAGCCCGCTTCCCCCTGTCTCTCTGCCTGCCTCTCTGCCTACTTGTGATCTCTGTCAAATAAATAAATAAAAACCTTAAAAAAAAAATGCCTGTGTACAGACGCTCCTAATTTTCCAAATGTGCTTCAGTCATGTCAGTAAGATCAGACTTTGCCCCCACAGAACTTTGAAGAAGTTGTGTTCCCTGACAGCGGAGCACCATGACGGTCCTGCAGCCTGGCCCCCCGGTTCCACCCCCTCTGCCCGGCTCAGCAGGGCCGGTCTAGCTCACTGAACCTCCACGCAAGCCTTCCTTCTGGGCCAGTCTGATCTTGGAGAGCAACCCATACCCAGACAAGGAGACTCACCATAATTCACAGTAACTAAACGTAACACACATCATACCTGAAAAAACAGTAGGCGTCCCAGTGAGATCAGCACGAAGGACCAGTGACAAGTGGTTGGCTAAGCCGCAGGCGAGCCACCGTCCATCTCCTGCTTAAACACAGTAAGGGACATCCTGTAAAATCAGAGCTCCCAGGAGTCACACTTGCAGCAGGTAAATACAGAATCTGTAGCTAACCCGACGTTCGTTTTGTCAGGTAGAAAGGGTTCCTAAAACAGCATGTGCTCAGTGGTCAAGCACATTCTGCAGGTCCACCAGGTGTCCTCACCTAGGACGTCCTTTAGAGAGAGGATCCGGGAGTCAGGAGCCGCAGGGCTAGTCAGAGTCAGCACGGGGTTCTGAACTGAGAGAACCCTGACCCCAAGGCACCCTTCCTCCCATCAACAGTAAAGACACCCAGTACTCAGCCACGCAGGAATATCCAACCCTACCCCTAACACGGGGCTGAACTAAGCCACAGGCCCCCACGATTCTGCAGTCTTATTGCTAACCCCTATCGCACAATCACAGGAGCAGAGATAAGACCTTACCTCTTATCTCACACCACGAAGCTACTTCACTGACCACACCACCTTTCTTATGTCCCCACATCCCTCAAACATGCTTGGGCTACACTCACATGAAACATGCAGGGAACTCAGCATGGTGGGAAGGAGTGAAAACTACAGGACTGCCCTCAAAATGCTGAGGGGTGGTCTTCCAGCCACCTGGACTGAGGGCAAACACATCTTCTCACCTCGAGGTGAGTCTAGAAACCAGAAACAACGCGTGCTTCTGAAGACAGAGCTCAGATCACAGAGTCACCAGAGAGGAGCTGTTCCCCACTTCCTCTTCTGAGGAAGACCAGAGAAGACTCTGGTAGAGGCATTTCAACCGCTTGAGAGTGACACGGCCGCCAGCAGCCCAAGACGCACTGGGCCCTGCAGGAAAGGCTCCATCTGAGGAGGGATGGTGACCACAGAGGACACCAAGGTTCACCCGCCCTGAGCGGTCTCCCCCACCCTCCGCGAACCAGCCCCTCACCCACCTTGAGGCTCCCTCCAGCACTACGGAGGGAGGGTCACACACAAGGCACAAACCCAGGCGAGCCCCTAATTCCAAACGCAGGAGCTCCCGTGCTGCGGTGGCAGCCGGCGCGAAGGCCCTAATGCCAGGCCGCTCAAGGGCAACGTGACCTTTGATTTTCATCCAGACTCCAACAATGCCAGAGAACTTCATGACACCAGGATTTTTAAAGCTCTTTTTACGACGGAACAGTGGCAGTTCAGAGACCCTTGAAAATACAGCAGAAGACAGCCCGGGCGTGGCGTACCTGAATACTGGACGCAGGTGGCGGCGGCGGGCGGCCCGTGCGCGAGGACAAGCTGCTTGTGGACTCTGGTTGGCAGAGAACACTCCAAAGGGTACTCCTTACTTGAAGGAGCGGCAGGACCATGAAGATCAAGAGAGTTCCAAGTGAGACAGGAAGCAAAACGAGGAGCTGGAAATGCTGGCTTCTCCCGTTTACCCGTGCAACCTCCTTCTCTCCCACTGAATGCCCATAAACGCACGCAAATCCGCGAACAGCTCCGCACTTCCATCCCAGGGAACCCAAACGCATGCACTCTAAGGGCAAACCGTCAAGGGTTTCTCGTGG
Organism: Eira barbara; assembly: GCA_020311275.1. NCBI lineage: Eukaryota > Metazoa > Chordata > Mammalia > Carnivora > Mustelidae > Eira > Eira barbara. Next base: position 7,541,934 of record JAHRIG010000326.1, read on the forward strand.
GTGACATGCACTGAGGCGACTGTGCAAGGACTCGGCGAGACAGACATACTGCCCTTCCCGGTTTCCTACTCTCTGTGTGTCATGGCAGTGATTGCTCACGTCCTCTGCACATGGCCTGCATCTGCCATGAAAATAACCACATTCCCAGTCTGTGGAAGAGACCGCAGATGGCTTGGGGAAAAGGACTGATGGCCAGGACACGCGCAGGGGTGGCCTGCGTGGGGTGGGTCGCACCGGACCGGGGAGCAGGCAGCATGGCCCACTGAAGGCACTTGGAACTTAAGGCAAAGTCTCCTCAGGGTTCATTTTCAGCAAGTAGTTTGGCAGCCTCTGAGAGGCAGCAAGGCCACGGGCACGGGGGCCACGGGCACAGGGGCCAGCTAGGGCACCGGAGGCCAGGCTCCTGCCTGACACCTCTGTGCCCCCCACCAGCCCCTCCACCTCGGTCCAGAGCCACCTGTCGCACAGTGTTCTATGCGCTTCGGGGAGCATGGAAAGGCGCCACGCGCACGGTAGAGGTTGCTGTAAAAGCTGGAAGTTACTGGCGACACGCACGAGCTGGAAAGCCTGGCCGTGCGAGCCCGCCCCACAGCCCAACAGCGCCATCCCTCTGGAGTGAAATTCAGTGGGTGTTCAGAGGAGCCTTTCCCAGAGGAACACTGGCCTGTGCCTAGGACGTTGTCCGGGGTCCTCCCCTCACTGAAACCCCTCAGCGGAATGCCCCTTGGGCCAGAAACACATCAAAGGCCACCGGTTCCGTCTGGAGAGCTGGGCTCTCGTAGGAAAAAGTCACCAAGAAGGTCAGAGTTGAGCATAGCTCTTGGTGCTGTGTTCCGTCCCCAGCCACCGGTCTGGGTATCACAGGGTCTGAGGGCACCTGCTGGGGTCGCATCCTCGCCATCGATGCTGGGACAGGAGCAGCAGAGAATGGCAGGAAGAGCCTCGGGGCACAGGAAACATCACAAAACGGAGTAAAACCAGCATTCTGCCAGTGACCGCCCAAGCACAGATGTGCCGGGGACGAGAGCAAGTGACATTTCAGCCAGCACTGCCGCCCGGAATCTCTGTCCAGATGCGGACACCTCCACGTGTGCGACCGGGAGCATCCTGCGGGTCCCCCCACACCTCCCTGTGCAGGTGCACGGGGCCTGGGGACCGGCAGGGCTGGCAGAGGTCCTGCGGGTGCAGTGCCCGCTGGACAGGAAGCAAGTCCAGGCCCCCGCGCTCCTCTCGGGCCGACAGCCCTGTAAGCGCTCACGTTCTTCCATCCAGTTGCTACCTAACGAACTTATCCAGAAGGGTCCTTCACTGACCACAATGCTTTCTAAAACAGAATTTTAACCAAAATTAAAATTCCTAAGTTGTTAAGGTGGTGAAGAGGGCAGCCTGTCTGGAAAAGGGTTAATAAGGAAGAACCGACTGTGACCAAAAGGCCATGTACAGCCAAATAATAACGTATCCCCAAACACGTCCTAGGCCATACACCTGCCGGAAACAAAGTCTCCTGAAGTACTCAAAAGGCCTCCCCAAATTACGTCACATTTACTTTGGGAAAACCAGCTGCGCACCACCTGTGACCGTCGTCGCTCCGTCGTAAAGAGCGGCTGCCGCTGCTCCTGGTGTTGGTCTTTGGCAAGAACATAGTTGCGCTGTGGAAAGAAACCATGTTACTCTCAAAGATTACAGTTCAAGCTTCTTAAGAGAGCTGTATTTTGCAGCAAAATGTACATACATATTTAAATGTATTAACGCTTTCTGTGTCCCACACTAGAAATACACTGAACATTCAATTACTTTAATCGTAACAACTATCCTTCCACTTAGACCCCTGTGGAAGCATCCTGGAGACACGGTCTCCTTCAGGCGAATGAAGCTACAGACTCACATCAGAAACTGAGCTGCATTTGTGGACATTATTTGCGAACCTACTCAGAAACAGAAGTGACATCACTGGGAAGTCATGCTGAATCCCCCCTTTAATAAAATCGGATTATCGCATATTGGCAGTAGCTGAACAGTCGCCTGGTACTGGCCTGTTACTCAGATGAAGAAATAAGACCCCAGAGATGCTGGGACACAGGGTGCCGAGCCTCAGGGTTGCACAAGGCACAGCCACAGCCCCACCCCACACCCGCATCCAAGCTGCCCAGAGCAAGCAGCAAGCAGCACACTGTGCATCAGGCTGTGCCCAGAGCCATCAGGATGGGGGGTGCACGAGAGGGTGGCCTAGCCCCAGGCCACCGCCGCAGGCTCTGCATCTGCCGCAGGAGCCGCAGGTCCCCTGGGGCTGAAGAGGGGCTAGGGCACAGATCAGGGAGGACACCAGCCCCAGGAGGATGGGAGAAGAGGGCTCAGGCGTCCTGAACCCTGCGTCCACATCCCAGCACAAGCAGCCTCTGAGCCATTTACTCACCGCGGTGTGGATGCATACCCAGACGACCTCACTTTGCCGTGGAAAACCAGGGGCCGGTCCATAACAGCGCCCTGCACCGCTGTAAAACAAGCGTCAAAGGTAGCAGCCATTGAACATGTCAAGAACAAAGTGCCTTGAGAACAGAAAGCTGTTCAGAAAGGCTAGGACCTAAAAACCTCAGAGGCTTCATACTTGACACCAAACCCACCACTACCAGCAAAGAAGGTTACATCGAGGGCATTAAAAGCGTAAGAAAACAAAAACATGTTTTTCTCATTCCTCAAATGATACTGAATGTACGTTCGTTATCACATATTCCAAATACTCTGGGCGAACAGGTCAGGTCGCGCTGTAACCACACAGGCCCACATCGCCGCCCGGTCTGTGTGAAATTCTGTCCACGGGATGATAAAGACCAACCATCAGGAGCGGTTCGCTCCAGAAATCCGTGGCAAAGCCATCTTTGCTACAAACAAGAATGGCAATGATCATAAGTGAACTCAAATTTCTCATTTATGCTCTTATTTACCATGAGACAGAATAAGAAAGAAAAGCCACTAAAACACAATGGCAATAAAACCTATTATCCTATTTTAACATTAGTGTCCCACAACACTGCAGACCAATAAAAACTCTGACACTGTCTGAACTTACCACAAATACTTATAAATCTCAAAAATTCTCTCAGAGGAGATAAAATTCTGCCAGAATTATTTATTTTTACATACGTTTAATACTTGGTATCCAAAAGGAGCATTCTGTACAAGAGTAGAAAAATAACTTTAGAAAAACGGATAATTGAATAACATTGAGTTATTTTTAAAATAGTTCTTTTAAAAACAAAAAAACCGATTTAGTTCTGTTTCTGGCACTGTTTCAAACCTGACAACGTGGACCGTGTTCCCTTCAGAAGCCGAGCAAAGCCAAGGAGCAAACCATGAACAGGACAGGTATGTGACCGGGAGGTGGGGACGCATTCCGGCTCACACGAGGCAGAGCCCTGCCCCCGGGGGGAGAGGCCGGCGCCTCAGGGGACACCTGGAGATAAAACTACACCCTGGGGGGGACCCAGAAAACTCTCCACATCAGTGTCAAGGGAAGGAAAAAATCTCCAAGAAAAGTAAAGCCAACAGGAAAATATTTTCAGGATCAGATAACAAGCTTACAGAGGCATTAGTATACTTGATCAGGAAAAGATCTTGAAATTACTAGAAGCTCATGAATATGTAAATGCATACTATTTTAATAAATGCCCAAAGCATTAAAGTAAAACCCTACTTCCACTTTGAGTAACACAAGGACATAGGAATGGATAATTCCTTGAGGAAGCTGCTACTTAAATAAGGAACGGCAGCCGACTTCCTGCTGAGCAGGGCTCTACGCTCGGCTTCCAGACCCAGCTGGAGGGGTGGGGGGCAGAGAGAGTGGGGGGGGGGGGTGATCCGATCCCCAGGGGACCTGGTGGGCAGGGACCCGTGAGGGTGGCCGTTGGGGGCTCTGCATGGTCTTTCTCAGGACGATAGTCAAGGATGTCAGAAGGTCTCCGGGAGAAGAGTGGGGACGGCAGACACAGGGGCCCACTTGGGCAGGACAGGATCCCCATGAGCGGAGAGCCTGGAGGTCCGAGCAGTGGGGCCCAGCCCGCCCAGCCCTGCCCGGCCCTTCGGCCTCCAGGAACTGAATCCCTCACCAGAGACGGAGATAAAAGCAGACTGACTGAGCTCTTGCTTAGATCTACTGTTCTACTGGCTTTTAATTAGGTCAATAAGGGGCTTATTAACAAGACTGATTAGGATGCTGGGTTGGTCACTGAAGAGAAAAAAACAATCATTATCATGATTATTACAATGGAAACAAATGGCAAATGACAGAAGTTAATTTTAAAATCATTTCTTTGTAAAAAGCAATATGTGGGTTTGTTTTATGCTTGTAATAAAACAATGAGAAAAATTTTGGAGACAGTGGGAAATAATTTATATGGGCCGGCTAACATTAGACACCAGAGAACTAGCACTGACTTCCCTGTAACGGCATCACAACGAGGTAAGCAAATGTGCACGTGTCTCAGAAACGCGTGCTGAAGTGCGCAGCGCCAACAGCATGTCTGTGATGGGCTTGGAAATCCTTCAGCAAAGAGGGAAAAGAAAAGACCGCCGCCGCGATAAATGAGCAGCCGCAGGTACCGCTGCTCCTCTGGCCGCGGGGGCCGTCCGCGTTTTTAAACGTTTCCGAAGTCCTAAGACTTCATCCAGCACATTCCCTGCCACAAACGGCACGTAACGCCCATGGGACAGGCAGAGAAATGAAGGAACACCAGAAGGGAGGAAACCCGGAAACTTCTTGCTGCCCAACGTGAATTCACAAAGAGAAAGGTGCCGACGGGCGCGGGGCCGGAGAGCACCCCAAGCGTCGCGCGGCACCCAAGTACACTACCCGAAACAGACGGCGCCTGCGGAGCCAGCTGCACCCTGTCCTCGGCGGGTCTGAAGCGCAGCGGAGACGTGGACAGGACGTGGGCGCTAAGGGAGAAACAGAAACAGCACCAGGAGAGCAAACTCGCGCACTGGGCTCGCGGCAAGGACACCCGCCTCTCGGGACAGTCACGGGCAGCTAGTAACTCGCGCACATGCTGGCGCGCAAGTGCACAATGCAACCAATCAAGCTTGTTCTTACCCTTCTAAGAAATCCATTCTAGTATTTTTAATAACAGTGCTATTTCCTAATTTGCATTCTATCCTGGATTACAGTAAGATAAGTAAGATACAGTAAGATAGGCATCATTTAGTCTCACACAAGACAGAAGTAAAGCCACGAGCAATCACCTCTTTCACACAGGGTTAGCACACCTGGAGTTTACTAAGCTTTACTTTTCTCTCTTAAGATCAAAAGGGACGGGAACTCGAGGAGCCGCTGCAGGGACACACACACAGCCTGCGCAGGAAGACCGTACCGAGGGAGCACGGACAGACCCCTTCCCGCGGCGCGCCTCCGCTGCGACGTCACCAGAGCGGCCACGTGGATTTCCAGCAAGGCGATCTTATGGCCAAACAAGGATGTGAGCAAGCAGACGGCCTGCACGGGACAGTCAACACGGAGCACACGTTCACGACGCCCATCGTGAGCACAGCCACGATGATGTCAGCAGTCACCGTCCGTCGCGCGTGGCCCCGTGTGCGTCCTAAACTGCCGCCTACGAGACCGCGACCCGCCAGCCAGCCCTACGCTCCTCTGTGGGTCCGAGTGAGCACGCAGCTAAGCCTGGAGACATGCGTCGGGCAGGACTCACCTTGTCACCCCCCGCTCTGCTCTCCACTGTGCATGACCCGGCAACCCGAATGCTGAGGCTCCTGAAGTCTTCGTTCCCAGCAAAGAGAAACAGACGAGCAACACTGGCGGTAAGCGGGGGACCGGCCCCTCGCTGACACAGCTGTGCTCACAGGCCTGTGCTGGGGCTGCCGGGGCGCGAGGAGCAAGGCCCTTACGAGAGCCCTGACCCCCACCGGCCCCGAGCCGCCAGAGTCATGGGGACACAGGCACCCACAGAGAGACCACAGATGCTGCACACGCTGTAGCCACGGGGAGCCAGGAAGAACACGGTTCCCGGAGCAGGTTCAGGTGAACCTTCCAGGGCGAGCAGGAGGAGAGACAGGCGCTCAGAGCAGCAGAGGTTTGGAGGGTTCTACCAAAGTCCCGAAGGTGCAGAAAGGCACAGTGACTTCTCACCAGGAGGGAGGCATGGGCTGGCCCAAGCTAAGAACTCGGACTCTGTCCCCAAAGCACGAGGGCCTTAAAAGACAAGGAAGGGAGCTTGCGTCCACAGGTGACCTTGGCTGCAGACACACAGGGAGGGCAGAGGGACGACTCCACGCATGGTGGCCACAGACCTGAGGGCCGGAACCAGGTCTGGACAGGAGGGCGCCCAGCTCAGTTCAGACAGGTTGAGTCTGATAAGCTTGTGAGGCCCTCCGGTCACCTGGTCATGGTGTTAAGTCTCCAGGGGGAAACACTGATGGTGTGGACTCCAGAACCCTGGGCAGGAGGCTGGGACAGACACAAGAGTGCTGAAGAGAACGAGTTTCCCTCGCAGCCCTGCACACATCTGGAGGGCGGGAGGACCGGGGACCAAGGGCAGGGAGACCCACCGAGAGCTGGGAGCAGACTCGAAGTGTGTCCTTGGGACCCTGTGCACAGAGGCTGCCCGTGGCCATCTGCACGTTCTAATGGCCAAGCGTCCCACACCGAGAGGGTCAGTCTCCCAGCTGCCAGAGAAAGAAGAACTGAACTTGATCTTACCCTTGTAATGTAAGGCGGCTTCTAGTTCAAAGCTTGCCAAGTTAAATAAGAACAGGCCCACTGAGCTTCCGATCCATAAGCACGTGGCATTCTCAGAAGAAAGTCTAATTTAAAGGAAAAAGAGAAAATGCCCAGCTCATCTTCCTCCTCAGGCTCCCACCCGCCCCCCCAACCCCGAGCAGCTGTTGCAGGTGGCGGCTCTTGGCACTCGGGATCTCTGACTACCCTCCACTCGGCTGGTATTTCAGGTTCCGGGGACACCCGCTGTCCAGTGAAGACAAGTACTAAAGAGCCACAGTGGATCCCAACTCGATCACGATCTGCACGGTTTTCCCTTCTCTGAGGCCACGGGACTCTGTGCCCAGGGGGCGTCCCTGCGAGAGGCGCAGCGAGCACAGCGGGTCCTGCCACGCGGGACAGCAGCAAACAGACGGAAGTCGCAGAGGCCCTGGGAGGGCCAACACAGCTCTGCTTCCTCTTCTAGTTTTCAATGGATAAGCCTCCTCTGGCTGGGCCAGACCTGGGACCCGGAACTACTGTTGGCACCCTCTCTGCCACCAGCCTCTCAGTCCCCTGGAGCCTCTGACCACCCTGACATCCTGTGCACACTCTCCGGCCTTCATGCTCCCACAGCCATCCCCAGGTCGGCCAAACAAGTCCATGTGCATCCGGAGCAGGAAGCCCGGCCGACCCTCAAGGAGCCCCGGCACAGGCCATCTCAGATGTCCATTCCCGCACTGCCTGCATCGGGGGGCAGACCCAGCAGGATGCCTGTGCACAGAGCTGGCCTGCAGCACGGCCGGCTCCCCACCCTGTTAAGCCCCACCTTGTCCAGGAAGACGGAGGCTCGTCCTTCCTTGTCCCTAGAGCTCTCGGTACTCAGTAGTGAAAGCCATCACAGTACATTCTGAAATGTCCACAGCAGGCCATAGATGGGAGAGGTTCAGAATGACTTATGACTACGTCCCCCTTTACCTTGTTATGATCAACATCTGCCTAGACTTTGGTGAGCAAAATTAACAACAATTTCATTTATTAATCAGACTTAAAAACAACTGCCCAAGTTTACCAGCTTTAAGACTTAGAATATGCAATCCTAAAAACACTTAACATTATTACTTAAAAAGACAAAAATACCTTGGCCTTATTTTAATCATTCCTAAAAAGTGAACCTCACTTCAGAGGCTTTCCTCAGGCGCACTAGGGCAGCTCGTCACACTCACCCCCCACACTCGGCAGGGACGATGACAGATAGATCACACGACGCCAAACCCAGGACCGGGAGGCTTGCTTCGACCTCCTCTCCCTCCTCCAGACCGTCTGTGCAGGGATGCGGACTGTCTTCTAGGAACAGAATTGATCACCTGAGTTACGGGATTAAAGGGGTCCACCGAGTTGAAGGCAGACAGCTGGCAGCACGGGATGCTGGAGGAAATACATGTGGGTCAGAGCAACTCAGATCGGTTCTCGAGTCAAGGAAAACAGCCACACTTGCACATGACTAAGACCGAGATTATAAACACCGAGCACACCCCGTACGTGAGGCCTGTCAGGAAGAAAGGGGGCGTTCCAGGCTTTTCAGAGTTTAACTCTGTTCCTAAAGCAGGATCACGTTCACCTCCAAATAAACGGCACTTACACAAGAAACAATGAAAGCCAAGACTGAAAGCATTAGGAAGAAAACAGATATAGTGGATAAAGGTAATTTCTGACCTTCTTTCAAAAGAAATTGCTTAAAGCCACCCACAAAAAAGAAAAAAGAACTAAACAGAAAGGAAGAACGGTGATGAGAAGCTTGAGGGCGGCAGGGAAAAGACGCCTTTGCTGGAACGTGGAACAGGACGGCGGCTGCAGGACCGCGGCCGCAGGATGGTAAGGCAGGCCCCGGCGCCTCCCGCACGTCCCCCATCCTCCTGTCCCCCATCCTCCTGTGACGGTGATGCTGCGGAGGCATTCGACCAATGGCGAGGGAGAAAGGCGTGGCCACGTGGAAGCAACCGTGGGCAGAGGGAGGGGACTCCTGCAGAGACGGGGGCTGGCCCAGGCGGGCTGCGGCACCTCTGCACGGGACAACCACCAGAAGATGGGAAGAGGCTGCCTGGGTGGGGGGACATGTGCTCTCCTCATCAGCGGACCTCGCCCCTGCGCGCAGGATGAGCTGCGCTGTCCCTGGTGCCGGTGCATGTCTGAGATCAGACGCTAGACTTCGCCCCCTGAGAACTGTCTCCGCACGGTGCTCCCTTCAAACCGCCTAACTGGCAGGCTGCACAGGGGCCCCGTGGCGGGGGGTGGGGGGGTTCCCGTGGGAGGGTCTGAGTGACATTACCCGGCAGGCTGCACGGCCTGGACTCGATCCTCCTGGAGAAACTCTCTCTCTTCTTCTTCAGGTCAACCCGTGTCACACAACGGTAATGATGTCCTTCAACCAAACTAAAGATCCGAAGCTGGAAAAGCCAACGAGGCACAGACCACAGGTCTGCCATCACAGGGCACCAGTGAACACGCGGTACCAGCCCCCAGAGAAGGGAGGGTGTAGAGCCGGAGACAAGCCCCACGCAGCCTGAAGCCTGCTGGACCCTTCCTCTGCCAGTCCGACCCGTCCCTTCTCCTTCCTAGCCCCGCACGTCCATTCCACTGACGTCGAGTTTATAAACCACAGCCCCAGAGGGTGTGCGCTCTGATGCCCACTGGTCCAGGCCAGTCTCTCGGAACCCAACACCAGGAACACAGCCACAAGTACGGTGGCAAAAACGCATAGTAATAGCAGTCACCTTTGTCAAAAGGAAAAATAAACTTCTTAGTTTCCAAAAATACATCGGTGATATTGTGATTTAGAACAAGAAATACACGTTTTTGGACTTCCTGTTTCCAGCACAGACCTCTTGACACCCTAGGAACTTCCCAAGCATTGAGTGAGAAAGGTATTTTTTGTAGCAATAACGAGGTGACTTTTGAAAAGACCCTAAGGGTAGGGACAGGTTGCCAGGAAAATGAATCACGTGATTAGAGGCTGGTAACTTTCAGTCCCACCCTGGGGAGGGGTGGGGGCTGGAGGGTGGGTTCCCTTACCAATGGCCACCGGTTTCATCAATCAGGCCTGCATACTGAGGCCTCCAGCAAATCCCACCTTCCAGGTCAGTGAACACGTCCCTACACAGTCCGCGCCGGAGGGTGACCCTCCCCAGCCTCACCCTGTGTGCCTCCGTCTGGGGCTCGTCTCTGTCCTCTGCCACCTCCTTTACCAGACTGGTCAGCGGCGGGAGGCCGGGTACTCGGTGGGTGAGGCGTCCCTCTTGGTTTCGGCGGGGGTGGGGGTCTCAGGGTCCTGGGACCAAACCGTGGTTGGGCTCCCTGCTCTGCTGGCTGGGGCGTGGCGGAGGTTCTCTCTCCTGCTGCCTCTGCTCTCCCGCCCCGCCCGGCGCTCTCCAATCCACACGGGAGCCTTCAGCACACTGGGGTGCTGCGCCAGCAAGAGGCGTCCCCTGAGGTCCGCGGGTCACTCTGGCAAATCCGTGGAACCCAGCAGGGGCTGCAGGCCCGTCCCAAAGCAGCCAGGTCACGTGGAGCCCGAGGCCGCACCGCCGTGGGCGGCGTGGGAAGGGGGCCCGTCTCCCGGGGCTCCAGGCAGACGGCATCACAACAGGGTGACATCACGGGACACCCGGCCGGCGTGTGGGGCACGGCCCGTGTGCGGGGACACCCCGCGTGTGCGGTGACCCGAACTGCCAGAGGCCAGGTGCTCCGCCCACGCAGGAGCGAGAGCTGCCTTATCTGCCAACAGGGCATCTTGCCCAAATTATCTCAACAGCAACTTGTTAAGAAGAGAACAGTATCGATGCTTTGTGAATACACCTGAATTTCTCACCTAAAAAAGGCAAGTTCTGGGAAAAAAGTGTCTTTTTCAAACTCTACTATAAAGCTTGCTTCTGTGCCGGCCGTGTGTGGGCGCGTGTAAGTGTGAGCCCCACCGCGACCCTAGGCCCACGGTCCCTCCCAGCAGGAAGAGCACAGGGGAGCGAGCACAGACCTCTCGGCGGCGCTCACGTGGTCACCACGGCGTCTGGCCGCGGAGCTGGAGCTCCTGCTTCCCTCACCTGGCCGTGCGCGCATCCCGTCACCAGCTGTCGGCTCCCCGCGTGGATGAGCAGACTCAGGAGAGGAGAGGCTACGAACGGGACACGCGGTATGTATCTGTAAAAACTCCCACTGAAAGTATTCGAGCTTTACTTCTACTCTGTTTTCAGTCAGTCTGAACTCTCCTGAAATAACTCCCTCAGCAGGAAGCAGAAACTCTAAGTGCATACACTTTTCGAGAAGGTGCGTGTGTGAGGAGGGAGCAAAGCCGGCCCCCTCCCCGCCACAGCCCACGGCAGCTCCCCGTGGAGGCCTGGCCCTACTGGCACAGACCATTCCCGCTGCTCGGCGCCCCCGGGCCTGGCAGCGCCGTCACCCACGCTGTACCCAATAGCCATGAAACTTGCAACAGAAGTAACATGTTTATGGCATCAGTCAGGAAAACAGCAATTAAATGATGCTTACTGTTTGAACTGTTGCCTCGCATTGTCATTTAAAAGTTATTCTGAATCTACACTGCCAAGAATTCAGGAGGAAAACTGGGGTGCCTAGGTGGCTCAGTGGGTTAAGCCTCTGCCTTCGGCTCAGGTCATGATCTCAGGGTCCTGGGATCGAGCCCCACATCGGGGGGGGGGGGGCCTGCTCAGCAGGGAGCCTGCTTCCCCCTCCCTCTCTGCCTGCCTCTCTGCCTACTTATGATCTCCATCTGCCAAATAAATAAATAAAATCTTTAAGAAAAGAAAAAGAAAAGAATTCAGGAGAAAAATTAAGACAAATGGACATTTAAAAATATATCCTAAATAAACCAAATGACATCAAAATCAAGTTAGTAACTATTTTCTTGACAGTCCAATAATAATTCCACAAGTTAATTTCAGGAAAATAATGCCAACGGAATTCCAAGAAATGTGTTTTGCCCCTGAGACTGACGATGTATCCCAGCTGATAAAGCTTCCTCCTCCATGCACGGCTGTGACGCCAGGAAGGACACGGAGTCTCTGCGAGGGCGCTGGGCATGGCCCATGTGCTAAGCTGCATTTTTGTGTGATTCATCCCGAGAAAGTGGCCTCCTGGGCAGCAGGACGTGCGCCGGGAGCACGGGAACACCGGCCAGGACATGTGTGAAGACCTAGTGCCCTATACTGGGGGACTCACCGCCACAGACTGAGCGCTCAGGGCTGGGCAGAACTTCCCGCCTGAGCACAGCCTCCGATCCGCGAGGCAGATGCACCCTGTGCTGGCCTGGCCGCCCCTCTTCCCGGGGACAGCAGGGGCAGGCTGCACGCTTCTCCCACCCACCAGTACGCCTCTCAGTCTGCAAGCATATGCTTACTTTTAAGATAAAAACTTCAAGAAATACACCTGTTCAGTGAATCCTTACAAGGTTAGATGGGAGGGAAACTCTCAGAACCCCTTGAGTGGGACACCTCCAGCTTATAAACACACGCGGAAATAACGACTCCACGAAGCCCACCGGCAAAACAGACACACGAGTTTTAAGGCACCTGTTAGCACTGATGAGTTGTAGATCAGTGATCCCATATGATGATCCCAAACCTTCGGAAAGACACACATTTCTTCAGAAGACACACATAAATTTTGTTTTGATCCACATTCCTGATGTAGCTTGAACTGACACGTCTACTCGGCTACAGATTAATTTGTGTGAGCGGTTACCTGAAGGAGAAGATAATAAAATAGGTATATAAATAATAAAACTGTAGAAACACCATAAAAGATTTCAGAATCATATGGAAAAAAAGCTAACATTTCCAGAAATAAGCATCTGTGGGTCTGGAAGACCCAAGACAGGGCTGCAGACATCTCCAGCACCCAGAGAGAGGGGCCGGCCAGAGTCTCTGCCGTCTGTCAGGTGCCTGCCCAGGAGAGGGGGGCCGGCCATGGTCCCTGCCGTCCGTAAGGTGCCAGTGCATGTTTTTGGACACACTTCAGTGATTTCCAAACTCAGCTCCCGTTCTCAAAAACCCCATGAAACGACGGGCACCCTCACATCCATCTAGGCACAGCCCATGTGTTTGCGGCAGCCGGAGGGGCTGAGGCGGGGCGCAACAGGGAAGCAGCACCCGTGGGCCAGGTGACCGAGGAGGAGTTTCGGTCTCTCCTCCCCCACCCTGCAGGTGTAAATCACCCACACCTCTTCTTCCAATTACGCTGTACAAGTCCTCACTGGGTCAGTAGCATAATAACCCTAATACTAGCTGGCTGAGAGCTGGAGGAGAACGGAGCTGGCGTCTTAAATTATTTTCTTCTTCAGCTCGATTTGTTCTGATTGAAGCCTCTGATTTTGGAAAATGGCTTTTTTGCTCTGGGCCCCCAGGGAAACACTGTGGAGTCCATCAATGTTCTAGCTCCTCCGGGCCCTGGATTTGAGCGGGAAGGTCCCACAGCTGACCCAAGCCCCCCCCCCCGGGAATGCTGGGACATGTCCAGCTGACACCTCGGGCCAAGTTCAGGACAGAAGTGTGCCAGAAAAAAAATCAGGTGTGCGGTGGCAGGGGACAAAGCACTCTAGTTTCCACGGTCTGACCTTAAAGCTCCTGTCTTCAGACACTGAGACGATGATACGTGTTTGCCACGGACAAAACTCGGCTGCGGTCACAGCGCCCCGGTGACCCTCCAGCTCGGCTAGCGTAGACTGACTCTGGGAGGATTTGTGAAGGAAGATCAGTAACTGAATGTTCTGCCAATTGTGGTTATTAAGAAGTTATGCACATCTCACAGAAAACAGTTTCTGTTAAGCTCTACTTCCCATAACTCCCCTTTCCAAATGTGAAGCTACCTGTACATAAACCGAGAAGTGAAAATTCAGATGGCTGAGCTGAGGGGCACAGGCTGCCCCTTATGCCTCTTATCGCCAGACAACTAAAAATAAAAGGGGGGGATCATAATGTGCATCAGAACATGAATACGTCCCAGGTTGGATGTTAGGAAATGCGCATTTCTGCTACCTCCAATGTCTACAGTATGAAATAGTCCTTGTCTATGATAACACCGTATCCCGGGAAATACCGGTTTCCTTTCAGTATTTAATGTGTGACATTAGCGTACATATTCTGTGTTCAGTTGAAGTCTCTCAAAGCGAAGTTCTTAAGCTGGTCACTAAGGGCCGCACAGTCTGGAACAGGCACCTGCCCCTTGCTCTCCGTCTACGTGGTCGAGGCCTGACTCAGGCTCCTCACCTTCTCTTTCCGGGACAGCCCACCTTCCTTCCGACCCTGACATGCTCGCTTCTCCCAACACGAGGCTGGTGAGCTTTGCTACGTGTGGCGGGTGCCTTAATGGAATCACTGAATCCTACGACACGTCCCACCGGCTGGGACTTCACTTACAACGTGAGCATTGTGTCATGCCTGAGCCTCAGTTGCACAATTTGGCCAAGAATTACATGAACACGGAAAGGCACACTCTGTGCCCTAAACTGCCTAGCACACAGTAAGCCCACCATCGGTTAATCCCCAATTAAGATTTTATGCCTAACATCCTCCCTAACCGAGATTTTTTTAAGTAGATAGGGCAGAAAATTCCCCGTGGGCAAACAGCTTGGTCAACTGCATTCACTTGGCAAACAGAAGCCAAGGCCAGGCCTTGGGTGTCTGTCTCCGAAGCAGGTCTCAAGCACAGGACGGACTCTGAGCAAACAGGAAGTCTCCCTCACACCCCAGCCCTGCTCTCACACGCCCACCCGGCAGAGCCCAACGGGGTCCCGTTTCCTAGTCAGATGTGAGATGTAGAAGTCACGGAGCCTGGAAGAGGAGACACATTTCCTTAAACCAACCCCAGGTAAGAGATGCGTGAGGGAAGTCCAGCTCTGGACAGTAAGGGAGCTTTGAGAAAAGCGATGAACAAAGCACTGAGCTGGGAGGGCCTGGACAATCACCAAAGGAGGAGAAATCAGAGCAGTACCCGAACACGCCTGCTAAGCATGCCGATGGCCTGATCTCAAGGACCGGCGTCACGACGGACACAACAGCCATATGGGATCCGGGCGACTCTCCGAGGGCAGGGTCTGGACACCTCCCCCCACTGCCGGGCAGCAGTACCGCTGCTGAGAGGGGGCGGCCGTGCTCACCCACACGAGGCAGGTGCCGAACCTTACCTCAGTATCCAGCACAAATATCTTCTTTCCAGCGCACACGGCAGCCATGCGGTCATCCGGGCTCAACCTCAAACACAGCACCTTTCCCAGCAGGGTGCCCACGACCAGCCCCCGAGGAGTCAGCCCTAGAGGGAGGTTCAGCGTTAGTGGCAGGTTACCGGGAGGCGACAGGGAGGCGCTGACAATGTGGTTCTCTCCCCTAACATCGCACGCAGAGTGACCGCGAGCTTGGGTGTGACTTCGGCTCCTTGACAGTATTAAAAACATCAAGTGTAAACAGTTCTGGAAGTTTGTGGAACGCAGGGATCAACCGTCAGAAAATGACTCCATGTCGTCACAGATAATGGGTCTCTGGGAAGGCTGCATGTGCACAGACGTGGGGGTCATACAGAGTCACGCGTGGTCCCAACCCTTCCTTCGCCATGACCACACCAGCTCCCGGCTCGGTCGTGTGAGCTGCTCAGGTCCGTGGCAGACAGGCAGGTGCCCACCTGAGCCTCCAGGGCCTCTCTACCCGCAGGAGGAGGTCTCTAGGCACACCTGCAGGCCTGAGGTGACAACACATGCCGACCCGCAGCCTCACGCAGCGTCCCTCAACCAACGCACTACCACGCAGCAGGACTCAGCACCACTGTGGCTGGGCCCTGTCCAGCACGGTCACGTCATAGCGAGCCCACGGACTACAGAAGGGGAGATGTGCACACATCACTGGAGTTCTATCTTGGCTAAAATCCCATGGTCTCGTTCCGTGAGTGTCCAACAGGCACCTGTGCTACCCCAGGCATCTCCCTCGGCACCTGGGACAGATCGGTGAACAAGGAGACAAAGTCCTGTCTTTGTGGAAAGCTTACCCCGGGTAGGGGTGGGAATATTTAGACACCAATAAACAAAATTAGTAAACAAGTAATGTACAACGATAGAAGGAAGTGAACACCATCAGAAAAAGCAAAGCGCACAAAGGGACTGGGGTCTAGAGCCGTGGTCAGAAGGGCCCACGGCAATGGAGACACTTGAGTAGATCCTAAAGGATGTGGCAGAATCCACCGTGGTCCTGAGATGGAGCAGCAGGTGCAAAGGCCCAGGGGCAGGACTAAGTGTGGGCTGTTCCTTGAGACTGGGGCTTTGGCTGGGGGTCCCATAGCTCTGTCAGTCCCTAGTCTGCCTGAGGTGGGAAGGCACTAGGGGGCTTGGGCAGAAGTGTAGCGTGCTCAAGACTCCGGTCTTCCAGGGACCCCTGGCTGCTGAGTGGAGAGCAGAGCCCTGGGCAAGGTGAGCAGGAGGACCGAACACAATAACCCACTGAGTGACCGCTGTGGCTGGACTGCAGGGCAGCAGTGGAGATGGGATGAGGAGTGTGCAGATTTGGTTACAGTCTGAATGTAAAGCAGACAGAACTTGGGGCTGGTCGGATGTGGGGGTGTGGAGGGAGGAAGCAGTGTGCCACGGTTTGTGACCTGAGCCGCTACGGGGAAGCGGGAGACAGGTGGGGGAAAGGCGATCGGGACAGGCAAGATCCAATGCTGTCAGACGTCCGTGTGCAGGGGTCCAGGCACAGTTCACATGGGAGAGCACAGGCAGGAGGGAGGACTCAGCGGGAGCAGAGGGAGCAGCTGTCAGAGCCTGCTATCATCGCTAAAGGAGTGATTTTTGATGGGAAAGAGGAACAGCTCATATTCTTTTTTTTTCATTTATTTAATTTTTATTTATTTATTTTTTAATTTTTCATTTCTTTTCAGCGTAACAGTATTTGTTGTTTTTTCACCACACCCAGTGCTCCATGCAATCTGTGCCCTCCCTAATACCCACCACCGGGTTCCCCCAACCTCCCACCCCCCCGCCCCTTCGAAACCCTCAGGTTGTTTTTCAGAGTCCACAGTCTCTCATGGTTCACCTCCCCTTCCAATATCCCTCAACGCCCTTCTCCTCTCCATCTCCCCATGTCCTCCATGTTATTTGTTATGCTCCACAAATAAGTGAAACCATATGATACTTGACTCTCTCTGCTTGACTTATTTCACTCAGCATAATCTCATACTCTGACGTGAGGAGGTAGGAGAATGACACAGAGCCAGCAAAGGAGACTGGGAACAAGTGACCAATGACACAGGTCACAACGCCCTTTCTAGTCCAAGTGCAAACACAATCATGTTGGACACGAAGGTGCTATAATCCAACACACTGCCCACACCCACCACAGGCATGGAAACCAAGCCCAGTGGGGCT
This sequence comes from Eira barbara, assembly GCA_020311275.1. Classification (NCBI taxonomy): domain Eukaryota; kingdom Metazoa; phylum Chordata; class Mammalia; order Carnivora; family Mustelidae; genus Eira; species Eira barbara. Next base: position 7,559,054 of record JAHRIG010000326.1, read on the forward strand.
GCATCCTGCCCAGGCCCCCGCAGCCTCCCTGGAGGAGGAATGGGCAGCTGACCCCACCCAGCCCCACTGCTGGAGCTCCGGGACCCAGGAGCAGCTGCCTCCCACTGTGCCGACGGGAGCGCCAGGCTGGGGCTCGGGGACGGCCTGCACCCCTGTCCATGGACCAGACCACTTGCATCCAAGAGCACATGAGTTCCGAAAAGCACAGCCCATTCCCATACGGAAGGGTACTTGCGTACAAAGACCTCTGCGGGAGCAGATAACAAACACGTGCTTCGCTGTACATATGGACACGTGTACCGATGTTCATGGGTGTGCCTGCGCTTACGCACATGGACATGCTTCTAAATCGTGCATACTTGTGTGCATGTGTCTGCACTTACTGTATGCATGTGTGTAGTGTACGTGTGCACATGTGTACTATATACACACAAGAGTGCATTACTACATGTATACATTGCTAGATGCATTTACGTGTGTACCGTGTATTTACTATACTTGTGTGTGCTGTGCACATGTGTGTACATGTGCAGTGAGTGTGTGCTGTGCAGTGTGTGCATGGGTTGTGCATTTGTGCTGTGTGTGCACTGTGTGTTGCTATGCATGTCTGTGTTGCTGTGCATGCGTGTGCATGTTTGTTGCTGCGTGCCCGTGTGTGTATTTCTATGTGTGTGTGCATGTGTGTTGTGCATGTGTGCTTGTGTGTGGCTTGCACATGTGTGTGCAGCTATGCACGTGTGTGCAGCTATGAACATGTCTATGTGTGGCTGTGCACGTGTCTGCGTGCTGCTATGCACTTTTGCCTGTGTGTGGCTTGCACGTGTGCGTGTGTGGCTATGCACGTGTGTGTGCAGCTGTGCACGTGTGTCTGTGCACTAGTGTGTCTGTGCGGCTATGCACATGGTGCGTGTGTGGCTGTGCACATGTGTGCATGTGTGGCTGTGCGTGTGTGCTTGTGTGTGGTTTGCACGTGTGTGTGGCTATGCACGTGTGTGGCTGTGCATGTGTGCTTGTGTGTGGTTTGTACATGTGTGTGCGGCTATGCATGTGTGTGCGGCTGTGCACGTGTGTATGTGTGGCTGTGCACATGTGCGCACATGTGTCTGCGTGCTGCTATGCATTTCTGCTTGTGTGTGGCTTGCATGTGTGTGTGTGCGGCTATGCACATGTGTGTGCATCAGTGCACATGTGTCTGTGCACTGGTGCGTCTGTGTGGCTCTGCACGTGGTACGTGTGTGGCTGTGCGGTGTGCTTGTGTGTGGTTTGCACGTGTGTGTGCAGCTGTGCACGTGTGTGCGTGTGTGGCTGTGCATGCGTACTTGTGTGTGGTTTGCACCTTTGTGTGCAGCTCTGCATGTGTGTGTGCGGCTGTGCACATGGGTCTGTGCTAACACACTGACATGGGGCACTCAACTGCCAAGTACATGAGATGAGGCATAAACTATTCCATATGCTGCTGCCTCAGACCCCCCACGCTCGCCTTCTGGAGCGATCCTAGGAGTTCTCTGTGTGCTCGGTGACCTAAAGCTCAAACGCCCCACACGGTCCTCGCCTCACTTCTCACCTCACCTGACAAAACTCTCCGACACCCCCGTGCTACTACCACGGGGCCCCTCCTCAGCTTGGCCAGCAGGTAGAGCTCTCGGGACAGAGGGCCCGAGCCCATGCCCAACATGGTGCCCCTGCCCGGCTCCAGCCCTGCCATCCAGCTCCCCCTCCCTCCTCTGGCGCAGAAGCCACCTCCCCAGAGATGACAGCACATGAGGGTGTCTGCCCACGTCCTCTGCCCCCTCACCTGCCCTCTCTGCTGTGCTCCCCACAACTCATAACCACTCACCTACCTGTCTGATACAGGTCTGCCTCCCCTCACTGCCTGGAAGGAAAGAATATTTCCCCTTGCCTACGTGCTTTCAGAGTTCCACAAAAACCACAGGTTTCAAAATAACAAAACACGTAAGCCTAAACCAATGAGCCTATTGTGTCAGCTTCACACATAGCCCGGGTCCGAGATCTGAACGTCTGATGCGCTTTCCGCACAGAACACCCACCTCGGACACCTAGCTGGTCTCTGGGTCGGAGCAGTGCAAATTCTCCCAAGCCCCGTTATAAAACCAAGTCTGCTGAAGGGTGAGTTATTCCCTTTGTACATTTTTAAAATATATTTTCAATGTTCATCTACCTTGAAGTGCTTTCTGTCTGCACTCATCTAGTCTCCACATTACAACGTGATCTCGTGAGGCAGAACAGAGGAGAAGCGGACTCGCTGCGTTTCCAAACGCCACAGCAGTAACCGGCTCGTGGTGGCCTCCGAGGGTCAGAGGCTGCAAGAGGGAACAGACACAAAACTCTCAGAAACTACACACGACACTTAAAGAATAAAAACATAACAGCATGATCTCAAACCTAATAAATCAAACGGATTGAGTTTTTCAAATACATTTAGTTCACATATCCATGTATTAAAATTCCTGTTACAGTTCTACCCAGTCATTCTCTCAAGCGAGCCCCTCACCGCAACATGACATCGAGAGTCACGCTAGTGAAACGACGCAGGTCACCTCGCTCTTCCACTTCCTCGAGAGTTACTAACTAGGCGAATGCTTACCCACTCCCTGCCGGCTGCCCGAGAGCTACGGCTGTGCCGGACCATGGAGGACACGGCAGTGACGACAAATCCCCAAGAGGAGGGCAGTGTCTGGGCTGCTGGCTGACCGGGCACACGTCAGAGGGTGCTGGGACGAGCACGGGACACAGGGTGCCGCAGAAAGGCTGGGCGCTGTGCGCGACTGCTGACAGCACTGTGGGAAATGGGAAGCCAGCAGCGAAGGCACAAGCAGAAGCAGGAGACGAGCAAACTCGTCTTCAGACGTTCAACACGGCTGCAAGTACGGAAGAGGGACCACAGTGGGCACAGTGGGGCGAAGCGTGCCAAAGCAAGCACAGTAAAGGCCTGAACTGAGGCAGCAGGGACGGAGATGGGAGGGGACAGGGACCCGAAGACTCTCAGACCCGTGGGCATGGAGGGGTGGGAGAGGGACGGAAGCATCGATAATCAGTGCTCCAGGCGGAGACCCCGGGTGAGCGGGGGCATGAGCAGGGGGGACGGGATCAGGAAAGAACACGGGCCATCTGGGCAGCGTGAAGTCGGGACTTTCAAGCCGAAGGGCAGCAGACAGTAGGCACGTTGCTGCAAAGCCATCACTCCAATGCGGGAACGAGGAGAGTTCCGTCTCTGGCCACAGCGGCCGGTGCGTGTGCACCAAGCTCCTGATGAGAACAAGAAAGCAGGGGGAATTTGCCAAGAACATACAGATACACTCTTAAGAGATCAGAGAGCAATGAACACAACAAAGAATTAAGAACAGAGAAGAAGGAAACAGAGGAGGGGCCCACCATGGAGGCCATTCGCCCAGGAGGACTTCTGTCCAACGGCAGGTTTCTGACAATCCCAGTAAAGGCAGTTGAAACCTGAGACGCTTACTCGAGTAGGAGCCCCAAAATGGGGTAAACTTTGTTATGGAACTTTGTAAGACGAATGTAATGACCTTTAAGAATTATATGCATGTAGGGGAAATAAAGCTTAATTTTGAAAAAAAAAAAAAATCAACAAACTGATTTTAAAGTTTATACAGAGGCAAAAGACCCAGAATGGCCACATAATACTGAAGAACAGTAAAGTTGGAAGACTGACACTACCCACCTTCAAGACTTATTATGAAGCTAAACTAATTGAAACTGTATGATACTGGCAAAAGAAAGGACAAATAGATCAATGGGAAAGAAGAGAGAGTCAGAAACATAGTCAAATGAACTTTGACTAAGGAACAAAGGTGATACAATGGAGAAAACTATAAACTCCTTAAAAATAACATGGGAGGGGGTGCTTGGGTGGCTCAGTCGTTAACTGTCTGCCTTCAGCTCAGGTCATGATCTCAGGGTCCTGGGATCGAGCCCCACTTTAGGCTCCCTGCTCAGCGGGAAGCCTGCTTCTCCCTGTCCTGCTCCCCGTGCTTGTGCACTCTCTTGCTGTCTCTCTCTCTGTCAAATAAATAAAATCTTTTAAATACATACATACATACATACATACATGGGAGAAAACACAGATGACTTACGCTTGGTGATAACTTTTCAGATAAGACACCAAAGGCATGATCCATGAAAGTAAGAACAGATAGGCTGGACTTCCATTCAAATTAAAAATTCCTGTGCAGAAGCTTCCTGTGCACAGCAAAGGAAACAGTCAACAAAACAAAGAGGCAACCCACGGAATGGGAGAAGATATTCACAAATGACAATACAGACAAAGGGCTGTTATCCAGGATCTATAAAGAACTCCTCAAACTCAACACTCAAAAAACAGATAATCATGTCAAAAAATGGGCAGAAGGGGCGCCTGGGTGGCTCAGTGGGTTAAAGCCTCTGCCTTTGGCTTGGGTCGTGATCCCGGGGTCCTGAGATCGAGCCCCGCGTCGGGCTCTCTGCTCGGTGGGGAGCCTGCTTCCTCCCTTCTCTCTCTGCCTGCCTCTCTGCCTGCTTGTGATCTCTGTCTGTCAAATAAATAAATAAAATCTTTGAAAAAAAAATGGGCAGAAGACATGAACAGCCACTTCTCCAATGAAGACATACGAATGGCCAACAGACACATGAAAAAATGTTCATCATCACTAGCCATCAGGGAGATTCAAATTAAAACCACATTGAGATACCACCTTACACCAGTTAGAATGGCTAAAATCAACAAGACCATAAACAAGTGTTGGAGAGGATGTGGAGAAAGGGGAACCCTCTTTCACTGCTGGTGGGAATGTAAGTTGGTGCAGCCACTTTGGGAAACAGTGTGGAGATTCCTTCAGAAATTAAAATTAGAGCTTCCCTATGACCCTGCAATTGCGCTACTGGGTATTTACCCCAAAGATACAGATGTAGTGAAAAGAAGGGCCATCTGTACCCCAATGTTCATAGCAACCATGGCCACAGTCGCCAAACTGTGGAAAGAACCAAGATGCCCTTTGACAGGCGAATGGATAAGGAAGATGTGGTCCATATACACTACGGAGTATGATGCCTCCATCAGAAAGGACGAACACCCAACTTTTGTAGCAACACGGACGGGACTGGAGGAGATGATGCTGAGTGAAATAAGTCAAGCAGAGAGAGTCAAGTCTCATATGGTTTCACTTACTTGTGCAGCATAAGGAATAACATGGAGGACATGGGGAGATGGAGAGGAGAAGGGAGTTGAGGGAAATCAGAGGGGGAGACGAACCATGAGAGACTGTGGACTCTGAGAAACAAACTGAGGGTTTTGGAGGGGCGGGGGCTGGGAGGTTGGGTGAGCCTGGTGGTGAGTAATAAGGAGGGCACGGATTGCATGGAGCACTGGGCGTTGGGCATAAACAATGACTCTTGGATCACTGCATCAAAAAGTAATGGTATGCTTTATGGTGACTAACATAACATGACAAAAAAAAATTTAAAAAGAGAAAGTAAATGTTAGTTTCCACCTTACAATGGGAACAATAAACAGGCAACTACTCTCAAAAAAATAATAAATAAAAATTCCTGCTCCATCAAAGACACCATCAAGAGAATGAGCAGACAAACCACGGACTGGGATAAAATATTTGTTTAAGACACATCCGATAAAGGACTATTTCCCAAAATACACGAAGAACTCTTAGAAGGCAACAATAAGAAAATAACCAAGTTAAAAAATGAACCAAAGACCATGACAGACACCTCACTACAGAAGATACACAGGTGATGGGGCGCCTGGGTGGCTCGGTGGGTTAAAGCCTCTGCCTTCAGCTCAGGTCATGGTCTCAGGGTGGTGAGATCCAGCCCCGCATCGGGCTCTCTGCTCAGCGGGGAGTCTGCTTCCCCCCCCCCCCTCTCTGCCTGCCTCTCCGCCTACTTGTGATCTCTGTCTGTCAAATAAGAAATAAAAAAGTCTTTAAAAAAAAAAAGAAGAAGAAGAAGAAGAAGATACACAGGTGACAAGGAAGCAAAGTCCACGTCATGAGTCGTCAGGGACATGCGGATGACGACGACGACGACACTCCACACCGCCCCGAGGAACAACATCCAGGAGTCCGACAACTGCAAATGCCAGTGTGGGTGTGGAGGGGCAGGAACTCTCATTCACAGCTGGTGGGGATACGAAGCGGTACAGCCACTGTGAAAGTCAGTTTGGCAGTTTCTTACAAAAATAAACCATCTCTTACCATATGATGACACAGCAATCATGCTCCTCAGTATTCACGCAACGGAGCTGAAAATTTGTGTCCACTCAAAGCCTACCACGGATGTTCACAACAGTTTTGTTCGTAAGTGCCCAAACCTGGAAGCCGCAGGGAAACAGACTTGCTGATCCAGACAACTGAAGAGAGATGAGCCGTCAAAGCATGAGAAGACACACAGGAACCTTCGGCACGTGTCGCCCAGTGAAAGAAGCTGGTGTGAACCCACGCACTGTGTGACCCCAGCTCCATGACACCGTGGAAAGGGCACAGCAGTCAGGACAGGGAAAGATCGGCTGCTGCCGGGGAGGGGGAGGGAAGGGATGAAGGGGGCAGAGCACAGGATTTCAGGGCAGTGAAAACTCTCTGAATGGTATCCTAACAGTGGACACATGTCACTATACATTGGTCCGAACCCACAGCATGCACAGCGCCTGGAGTGACCCCTGAGGTCACTGTGGACTCTGGGCGACGATGACGTGCCCACGGAGCTTCATCGGCTGCAACCAACGCAGGATTCTGGCGCCGGGTGTTGACAGTGGGAGTGGCTGTGTGTCAAGGGTAGCACACGGGCCACACGGCAAATCTCGGCACCAACCCCTCAATTTTGCTGTGAACTTAAAACTGCTTTCAAAAAATTAGTAAAGTCTTGGGGCGCCTGGGTGGCTCCGTCATTAAGTGTCTGCCTTCAGCTCAGGTCATGATCTGCGGGCCCTGGGGTCGAGTCCCTGCTCGGCGGGGAGCCTGCTTCCCCTCTGCCTCTGCCCCTCCCCGTCCACTCATGCTGTCTCCTGCTCACTGTGCTCTGCCAAATCAGTAAGTCATCTTCAAATAGAAAATAAAAAATAATGAAGTCTTACAATTTTTAAAAAAGGTAAAGAGGAGCCCCTGAAACGGAAAATGGAGCCAAAATATCAGAGCAGGAGGTATTACCGGAGACAAAGACACGTTCGTTGTCACCTTAACCTCTGCGCGGGGAACGTGAAGACACCGATCCCGCCGGGCCGAAGGACGCGGTTCCAGACAGCGGGGCCGAGCCGCGCGGGGGCCGAGCTCCGGGCACAGCGCGGGGCCGCGCGGGGGCCGCCCACGGAGCCGCCGTCCTTCGCGCCCCGTCCGCGCCGACAGCGAGAAGCAGCCTCCGCGCCGGGAAGCCGCTCCACGGGGACCACGAGCACCGGCGCGGCCGCGGCGGTCGCCTCCGAAGCAACGCGTCTGCGCGCGGAGGACACGAGGCGGCGGCGCCGGCTGCACCCCCGGCGGCCGGCGAGCGCGGGGCCCGGGACCCGCCCGCGAAAAAGGAGCCCCCGGCGCGGCGCGGACGCGGGGTCAGATGGTCTGTGCGGGGCCCCGACGGCCGCAAATCCGTAAGCCGGGTGGGCGCGGGCGGACGCGGCACCGGCCGGCAGCGCGCGCCGGGAGGCCCCAACGGGCCGAGCACGGACGGACGCGGACCGCACGGGCGTCCCGCGTGGCCTCCGGGCGGGCGCAGCGCACGCGAGCCCCGGCGCTCGGGACGCCGTCTCGGCGCCCCCTGCCAACCCGCGCGGACGCGCCCGTGACTCGGCGGCTGGACGCAGGCCCGCACCGAACCGCGCGAAAGAAGCCGCAGCCGCCCGAGGACGGACGCGAGTCGCGGCCGCAGCCGCACCGCCCGGGGAAGCGCGGGGGCCGCCCGGGCGCTGCGGCGCAGGAACCCACCCGTCGCGTCCAGGCGCGCTGAGATACGTAATAAAACGCGTCGTGGCGCGATGGGGAGGCCTCGGACCACAGCCTCCCGCGAAGGACCACGGGCGGCTCCTCCTACCACCGAAGGGAGCGCCCGCCTCCTCGACAGCGGAGGAGAGACCAGACCTCCGGGCCGGCCCGGGCTGTCGCCACTGGCCCCGACGCCCAAAGCCCAAAGGGAGTGGAAAGAGGAGGCCGAGACCACAGATGCGCACAGAATTTAGTCTTCTCGCCTTGCGCGGTGAGACCTGCTGTGAAGAGCGCTCGGAGGATCCCGCTCGAGAAACAGTTCTCGAAGGAAAACTAATAATACCTTTAAAACTGTCAGTGTGAAAGAAAACCGTCAGTTTGATGTAAAAGATTCTGCAATAGACGTAATAAACTTCCTTAAATGTGTTATATTTAAAACCGACAAAAACTGAACTTGTCTTCGTTACATTCACATGAACCCTTCTGGAGTCCATTACCGAAGAACTTTCTTTAACAAGGTGATTCCAGGCAGTTTACTTTCTGGAAGGCCACCACTGGCACAGTGTTTGCATTTCTCCTGCCGCAGGTCCTGGAGTCCCCCGGGGCGCTGTCACCCCGACAGCGTCCGAGCAGCGGGCATGTAAGCGCAAGGCTGCCCGTGTCATCGGATCTAAGAAAACACACACACGACTTTCTAGATACCTGGTACGAAGGGTCCTCGGTGCTCCACACACAAAGCGTGTTCCCATCTACGGGGAAAGCACAGTACTGAGTGCTACAAGCAAGCTGGACGTGGGCCACAGGCTCCTTCGAGGCCACCAGGCCTTTCTCTGTGACCACGTCACCGAGGCAGCCGGCATCAGCGCAGAGAATCCCTTGTGCGTCTTCCATCTGCGATCTGAAGGCACAGGTGTGCAGAGGACAACTATGGTCCGGCACTGAATACAGACACCACAGCTCATCACACCCGCTTACTCACCGCCCCTCCCCACCCCCGAGACATTACTGAAGGTCCCGGAGGTCTCACACACACACACACACACACGACTGCTACTCGTCCCACGGGCTTTACAACAGACCTTGACTCGAGGCCCGTCTTCCTGCTTGACACGCCTCCCACGGCCGGCAAGCGGGCAGGACAGCACCTCCCAGAGGCGCCGACGAGGCTGGTCCTCAGCGCACGAGCCTGGCACTAGCACTGAGAAGTGAACAGAAAGTCATTACTGTCATTACTGACATTGATCACTACTACAAGGCCCTCGAGAGATGAAATCATTTCCCAAACCTCCACGCAAGCTGGTCGGGAAGTGCAATATTAACCTAGACCCCCTGCCGCCTCTCTTGGGCTTGTTCAACGGCGTCACAACACCGTGTCCTCTAAGTCGATTACCTTGGGTTATACAATCACTGACCCCCGGACTCCATCTCACAAAAGCATAAATGAATGAAACGTTGACAAAACTAACAACCCGCTTCAGTCTGCCCACTTCCCAGTTAAGGACTTCGCACGCGCTCTCTCTTCCTGTCCTCGAGTCGTCCTGATTCCTCTCTGCCGTGCCTCACTCCAGGCCCTAGCCTGAAAAGCTCACCCACGGGATGCGCTGACGTGGTTATGGACAAAGGGTTTAACCATCTGGTCACCATGGCAGCCGAGTGGACTCACAGGACCAGTTGTGTGTCACATGCTGGCTTCATGGGGAAAGGGGTGGTCCAGACAGAAGAAAACCAGGTGGCAGTGCCCAGCAGAGATGGGATGAGGTTACAAGAGGGGACATCGTCCAGTGGGGACAGCCTGCTGTGCTCGGCAACGGACCAGACAGAGGGCTTCCACGTCAGCTCGGGTCAGAACCGGCGGGCTGGTGAAGGCTGCTCAACGAAGCAATTCAAGAAAATGTACATTTCAACCTGGCGCAATGGACAGGTATCAGGATCAGGAGGGACGGGGTGGGAAAGACAGAGGCCCAGTCCCCGCTCCATGCACAGGGCTCTGGCTCAGGGAGCCTGGACAGCAGATGACTCTCCGTTCGACCCTTTCTACATCCAGATCTCTCTTCACGGCACAAGCATGTTCTAGTTTCCAAGGACAAAAGCCCACACGAGTGTCAGTCCCTTCCTTCCCTGTTCTCTCGTATCCAATCTATACCTAGGCCTGTCCTTCTTCAAGAGGACTTTGGCCTCAATACCCAAAAGAAAGATCACACAAATCTACAAAACAATCTAGAAACCAACCCCTCCCCCACCGACAGTGGTGAGGACACCACAGACTGCCCACACCAACTCTTTCCCGAAGGGCAGCCTCCCCCAGGCCCGGCGACATCGTGGCCCTCAAGGCCAGCAAATCTCAACTCCACGCCCACCATGCCGGCTTGCTCCTGGCTCTAAGAAAAGAGCTGCTTCTCCTCACCCCAAATGTCTCTCCTGTCTCAAGATTTCCCCTCAAGCTGTCCACCTGCCGGCCTCTCCCCCTTCAGGTCTCAGCTGAGTGCCACAACACCTTCTATGTGCCCCCGGCACCTCCTTGGCCTTCACACACCCTGACCCAACTGACCCATTCAGAGGCAAAATACGGGGCCAGGGTCAGGGCACCGGGCTGCAATCCTGCGGCTCCACGGTGCCGGCCCAGATGGGCCCAAGAGTTTCCAGGACCACGGATGGGGTGGGCCTTCCCACGGGAAGCCTCCAGGACACCTGATGGGGGGCTGGGCCCGCAGGACACAGCACCCAGGCGCTGGCAGTGGGCCACAGGCACCTTCAAGCGTGGGGGCAGTGGTCACGACTGAACAGCACAGAGGAGACCAACGAGACTGCGCGCCTGAGCTACGCTATTGAGAAGCGACCCGGAAGCAGGCAGCGAGCACGCCAGCAGGAGACCCGATGGGAAACCCTGACCGCAGGTTCTGTGAGGCCGACGGACCAGGCGAGCGGAGAGATCTGAGCGGTAAAGTCGTCACTCGGGGCTTGTGCTCGCGCTCCCACAGAACAAACAGTCTCTGTAAAAACAAGACGCAATTGTCATAGACTTGAAAATTCTGCAAGAACTTGGGAGAAAAAATAAAAACATGAGAATATTTTAATGCACAATCTTCTCCAATTCATAAACTTGGTTTTTATTACTCTTGCAACTGCCAAAACATGGAAAGGAGTTTCATATAAAAAAGAAATAGCTAAATGTTTTAAGGGTACCAAGATTTGCTTTGTAGGTTTGACTATTTTAAAGGAACCAGTGCCCAGCCCCGGGGCCAGCATGCAGCTGGTGATGAGGGGAGGGACCCCGACGGACGCAGTGAAGTGACTGTGTGGCTCCTCCAAGTGCTTCCCCCAAACATAAAATATTGTAAGAAACATGTAAGAATATATCAAAAATTATAACTGTTTAAAAAATTTTTAAGAATCTCCCCACTGGGGCACCCAGGTGGCTCAGTGGGTTAAAGCCTCTGCCTTCAGCTCAGGTCATGATCCCAGGGTCCTGGGATCGAGCCCCGGATAGGGGTGGGGGGGGGGTCCCTGCTCAGCAGGGAGCCTGCCTCCCCCTCCCCCTCTGCCTGCCTCTCTGCCTACTTGTGATCTGTCAAATAAATAAAATCTTTTAAAAAAAAAAATCTCCCCACTGAACAGAGGAGGAAGATGTGGCATATATGTAAAGAGAGTATCACCCGCCGTCAGGAAGAATGAACTCTTGCCATCTGCAACGATGTGGATGGAACTAGTGGGTATTATGCTGAGCGAAATAAGCTAGAGAAAGACAGGTATCACAGGATTTCACTTACGTGTGAGAAAAACAAACTAAGAAAAAAAAAAAAAAAGCGGGCCCCCCCCCCCCCGAAAGAAAAGACTCAAATACAGAGAGGAAACTGGTGGGGAGGGGGGCGGTCGAGGGTGGGGGAAATGGATGAAGAGGACATCCCAATTCTGGACTTCGAGCTCCACTACAGAGCTGCGATCACCAAGACAGCATGGTCCTGGCACAGAAACCGACGCAGAGATCAGTGAACAGAAGAGAGAGCCCAGAAGTGGACCCTCAACTCTACGGTCAACTCATCTTTGACAAAGCAGGAAAGAACGTCCAATGGAAAGAAGACAGTCTCTTCGACAAATGGTGCTGGGAACACGGGACAGCCACAGGCAGAAGATCGAAACTCAACCGTTCTCTCACACCTCACACCAAGATAAACTCAAAATGGATGAAAGACCTCAACGTGAGACGGGAATCCACGAAAATCCTAGAGAACACAGGCAGCAACCTCTTCGACCTCAGACAGAGCAACTTCTTTCAAGACCTGTCTCCAAAGGCAGGGGAACAAAAGCAAAAATGAACTATTGGGACTTCATCAGGATAAAAAGCTTCTGCACAGCAAAGGAAACAGTCCAAAAAACTTAAAGGTAACCAACAGAATGGGAGAAGGTATTTGCGAATGACATGTCAGATAAAGGGCTGGTATCCAAAATCTATAAAGAACTTTTTTGACTTAACACCCCAAAAATGACTAATCCAATTAAAAATGGGCGGGAAACATGAACAGACACTTCTCCAAAGAAGACATACAAACAGCCAACAGACACATGAAAAGGTGCTCAACATCACTCATCATCAGAGAAATACAAATCAAAACTACAGTGAGGTACCCCCTCGCACCGTCAGAACGGCTAAAACTAACAACACAACAAAGAGCAGGTGTTGGCGAGGACGTGGAGAAAGGGGAGCCTCCTGCACTGGTGCTGGGAGTGCAAGCTGGTGCGGCCACTCTGGAAAACAGTAAGAAGGTTCCTCAAAAAGTTAAAAATAGAGCCACCCTATGACCCAGCATTGCACTACTAGGTACACAAGTACTAACTCAAAGGGATATGTGCACCCCTGTTTACAGCAGCATCTCTACAACAGCCACACTACAGAAACAGCCCACGTGTCCATCAACTGGTGAATGGACGAGGAAGATGTGAGGTATCACCTCACAATGGTCAGAACGGCTTAAATTCACACCACAAGAAACAAGCGGTGTCTCGGAGGATGCAGAGGAAGGGGAACCCTCGTGCTCTGCTGGTGGCAATGCAAACAGGTGCAGCCACTCTGGAAAACAATGTGGAAGTTCCTCAGAAAGTTAAAAATAGAACTGCCCTATTATGAGGGCTCCTGGGCAGCTCAGTTGGTTCCGCATCTGCCTGTGGGTCAGGTCATCATCTCAGTGTCCTGGGATGGAGTTCCGTTATCAGGCTCTCCACTCAGCCGGGAGGCTCTTCTCCCTCTCACTCTCCTTCATTCTCTCTCTCTCTCTCTCAAACAAACAAACAAACAAACACACCTGCCCTCTGGTCCAATAATCACACTACGGGAAATTTATCTTAATGAATACAAAAACACTAATTCAAAAGGAGACACACACCTCTCTGTTTACAGCAGCACATCGACAATAGCCAAATAACGGGCCGCAGCCCAAGTGCCCACAGATTGATGAACGGCTACAGAAGACCACACACACACACACACACACTACGGAGTGTCACGCGGCCACCAGAAGGAATGGAATCTCGCCATTTGCAACAACATGGATGGAGCCAGAGAGTATTACGCTCAGCACAATATGGTTTCTCCCAATACCGGATGATCTCACTCAGTTGGAATTTAAGAAACCAAACAAATGAACAAAGGGGAAAAAAGAGAGAGAAAGAGAGAAACAAACCAAGAAACAGACTTTCAGCTATGGAGAACATACTGCTGGTCACCAGAGGGGAGATGGGTTGGGGGCTGGGGGAGATTGGTGATGGGGATGAAGGAGTACATGTAACATGATGAAAAAAAACACAATAAAAAAGACTTTTAAAAATAAAAAGATAAACAGGAGCAATAAATTCACGAGAGGATTAATACCAGGGCCCAACAAAAACTAGTAATCAAGAAATACAACATAAGACAAAAGAATATCATTTTCATCTACCAACTTGGCAATAACTAAATTATAAAACAAAAATGTCCTGTGCAGACATTTTCCACTGGTAAGAAAATAAATACGCATAAGCTTTGGCTATTTGGTAATGTTTATCAAAATATTTTAAGAACTAGATATCAGGGGCGCCTGGTGGCTCAGAGGGTTAAGCCTCTGCCTTCAGCTCAGGTCATGATCTCAAGGTCCTGGGATCGAGCCCCACATCATGTGGGGGCTGCTCAGCGGGGAGCCTGCTTCTCTCTCTCTCTCTCTCTGCCTGCTTGTGATCTCTCTGTCAAATTAAAAAAAAAAAGAACTAGATATTGATTCATAAATGTTCATCCTATAAACTTAAAACAAGCAAATCATTATACATTTCCCAAAATCCAGTTCTTCAGGGTGTCCAAAATCGCACTAATTAGAATATAAAATGCAATGGGAGTCCTTACCCTCAGTGGGACACAGTGTAGACATCATGACAGTTTACTCTGCCTGTCAGTGAGAACCTTCTCAGTGCAAATTAGAGAAAGTTCAGCCTGATGGACCTTAAAGAAAGGGCATCTCTGGAGGGGCAGGCCTTTAACTGCAAGGTGTGTACAGGGCTCCGTGCAGCAGCCTGAGCCGGCCAGCCCGGCCTCTCCATCTTTGAACTGTGACTGCCTGTATCTGGCTCTCCTTTCTCCTTTCTGTTGCCATTTGCTGGCCAGCAGCTCCCACAGCCACTCTCTCATGCTCTGGTGCACTGGGAAGCGTGACCATCTCTTCCTGTCAAAGCCTGAAAATTCTCTATGAGTTTGGGCCAGTTTGGGCCATTTCTCATCTTTGAATTTACCACGTGATCAGAAGGATAAAACTGTGCTGACAATGTCATGGTCACATGTCATGCAACTGTGACCCCTGGGGCCTGGCCAGGAGAGGGAAAAGACGGGCCTCTCAAGGAAATGCAAGTACTATTGCCGTAAAAGGAACAGATACTGACAAAGAAAAAAAAAAATCCATGTTTGTCTAAGTCTGTATTACCATTTAGATGTTCAAGAAGGGCAAAACTACAATAAAATACATCCACAATAATATCATATCATAGTACGCAAATCCACAAACACAAAACACATTCCTCAGAAGACACCACTCGGGGAATGAAAAGGCAAGCCACAAAGTTGGAAAGAGGAACAACACAGAAAGCTGACAAAGACATCCAGAACGTACAAAGAGTTCGTACAGATCTTAAGACAGAGAAGCCAACAGAAAAATATGCAAAAGGCACTTCACGAAAGATCTCCAAATGGCCAATTAACTGGAGAAGATGCTCATCCATATTAATGGCCAGAGAAATGCAAACTGAAATGAGAGGCAAAAACCACACACGCGCCAGGATGGTTAACATCAAAAAGACTAAGAAAAGAATACTGAGTACTCCTCCCCGTGGGAGGAGTCAGGTAAGCGGGAACCACCACAGACCTAGGGGCAATTCCCTGCCAAGGACACACTGAACCACAAACACGTGCACCAAGAAACGCGGACCACAGGACATCCATCAGCATGCTCAAAGCAGCACTGTCCAGGAGTCCAAAATCGGAAACCGCCCAACTGCCCACCTGCAGCAGCCCGGGGGAAAGAGGGGTATATTCACGACAGCGTGTACACAACAGTGTCTGCTCAGCAGCAGTCTAGCAGCCAGCGGGGCTGGACTCAGAAGCCTCTGGGAAGGAGGCAGGTCCGCAGGGCTGTGGGATGCCGACGCCTCGTGTTCCCGGACCTGCGGCATGATCACCTGCATTTACTCGGGACCAATTCCCACGCCCGGTGGAGGTTTCTCAGGTTTGTAGCCGGGCGTTTTCATGCACTATGCATTGCATCTGGGGCACCACCTTCACTGTCTGGTCTCCACCATCCCCGTAGGGTGCTGGGTGCTGGGCTGCGAGACGTTCTCTCTGAGATGCACCGGTTCCCAGGCCAGTCCTTGTTACTTGTCCATAAGCAGCCTGAGGGGAATTCAGGTCCATAAGGAGCTCCTTCTGGACCCACCATCAAGGAATGACTGAACTCTGAGGTATGAAGGCAATGTCCTGCTTAGATGCTGCCAACAGCTGCCCGTCTTTCTGGAGATAAAGACCAAGCTCGTGGCCCAGCCCAGCTGCCGGAGCTCATCACCGCATCCCCACCCCATGTGCCTGGCCCCCTGCGCTGTCCTCCTGTGACCCAGCTCATTCCTCAGATTTGCTCGTCCCTCAACAACACAGGTGGGAGCTGTGCAGGTCCACTTACACACAGAGTCTGTCAACACAGCACGGTACAGCAAATACACCTTCCTTATCGTTTCTCTCACGGATCTTGTTGTAAGAATACAGGACACAGTACATACGCCGTACGAAGTGTGTGTCAGCCAGCTGTTGACGCTACGGGGAAGGCTTCCCCTCCACAGTAAGCTATCAGTACCCAGGTTTCAGGGAGTCAAATGTTACACACAGATCTCCCACTGTATGGGGGGAAGGGAGGGGGGCACACCGAACCCCCATGTTGTTCAAAGGTCAAGTGTATATAGATACACACTCAATTATATAACTGATTAATGTCTAGCTCTGGGAAAGGTAAAAAATGTGTCTATTGTCTCACTATCGGATCCTAGCGGGATTCGAGGTAAGCATTCAGCACATATCCGAATCGTTAAGGAGAGCAGGAGCCACATGTAATCACGGTGCTAAACCCCGTATCAGCAGACTGAGACCTCACACTAATCTCACTGCAGTCTCCATCCCCAGGAATGCAACTTCTCACACTTGGCTGGGAACTTCCTGGTCACACCAGTGTGGTCCTCCGGCCCACAGACCCCTTCAGTTCCCCGAGGAAGGCGGCCTTGCCTGAAACGGCACATGGTCGATCACTGTCCTTCTCACACCCTTCCCAGCATCAGAAGCCTCTCCTTTCCTACAGCTCAGCAAAGCTCCTTCCTAGGCCCGACGGGGACGCTGCCCGACTCACGCATCATCCAACAGCCAACATGATCTTTAAGTTTATTCACTTGAGTTTTTGTGACTTAACAGATTCCGCGGCCGGGGCGGGATGTGAAGCCGTCTCTGGCAGCCTCCGGGACCAGGAGAAACACAGGCGTGGTACCCGGAAAGCACTCCGAGTTCTCTTTGTCCCTGCTTCCAGGGGCTCTGGGTGAGCTCCTCTCAGCTCTGAGCTCCTGGCCGCCCCGGATTTCCAGTTGCCCCCTTGGTTGCAATCCCTCCCCACATCCTGTCCCCACGCTGCCCAGATTCCATACTGCGGACTGCGGTGGTTATCGGGCCGGATCCTGGATCGAACTGGACCCAATCTAAGCTGGACAAGATGCTGCGAGAGAACGAGCTCGTCCCAGACACGGCCAACGGGATCGCAACGGACGGATCCTCGACGGTTTACTTTGTAGCCAAAGAAAACATAAAGTGGTGCACGTGATGCCGAAGCAGCTACCCCGGGGCTCGAACCGGGCGCCGCGGAGCCGGGCGGACGGCGGGCGAGGCCGGGGGCACCCGACCCGACACGCTCGTCCCCACCTGCTGCAGCCCCTTCCGGAGTCACTACATGTCCGCGAAGGTGCCGTTACTCTTCGCGCTCAGCTGCTTTAACGTCAAAACCAAAAACGGTTTTTAAAAGAAAAGGACGACACCCCCCTTCCTTGCAGAGGCTCCGGCCGCCGCTCCGCGCCACGGCTCGCGTCCCCCCGGCCGACCGGCTTCCCGGGCGGCGGGCGGCCGGCGGGGGCACCGCACGCGCGGGCAGACGCCCCGGCGGGTGCCGCCTCCCGCAGCGGCCCGAGACCCGCCGCCCCGGCCCCGTGCTTTCGGGCGGGGCTGCACGGACGCCCGCGGCCGCGCAAGGACGGGAACCCGAGCGCACAGAGGCTTGCGCGGACCCGGCCCAAGGCCCGGCCGGGGCCCCTTCCCGCCGCGTCCCCAACGCACGGCGCCTCCCGAATCCGCTCGGAGGGCCTCCGGGTTCCTAAGGGCCCCGAGGACAGGGGACGGGCGCCATGACAAGCTCGCGTCTGGGGCCACCTGCCTCTCACCTGAGCCCGCGAGGGGGACGCCCTCCGTCCCCGCGAGGCCTCGGAGGGCGCCAGGCCCGCGCCCCGCCCCTCCCCGTCGCCCCGGTTACCAGCCGCCGCAGCGCCGCACCCACAGCCTCTCGTCATTTCCGCCAGAGGCCAAGGGCCCTTCCGCTTCCGGGTCGTGCCTCACTTCCGGGCGCCTCCTCACTTCCGGGCGCCGCCTCATTTCCGGTTGCTCCGGCGCGGCGGCCCAGCCGCGGCCCGGATGCTCCAGACCCGGCACCCCTCCGGGAGCGGCGGTAAGTCCAGGGCCAGGGCTCCCGCGGTCCCTCGCTCCGGGCAGGGCCGTCGCCCCCAGAGCTGCCCCTCCGCCGGGCCTTGCGCTCGGGCTCCCCCCTGCCGTCCCTTTCTTCCCGCCTCCCGTTTCCCACCCTCCCCCGCGGCTTCCCCGCCCCCCTCCCCCCGCCCCCCTCCCCCCTCCCCCCGCCCCCCGCCCCCCTCTCCGCGGTCCTCCTCCCCTGGCCTCCGGGGACCCGCCCCCGAGCGGCGGCCTGGCGCTGCTGGCCCCGCGCTGAGCGTGCCCTCTGGTGCTGGTGCAGGGCGTCCGCGGGGGAGCAGGTGACTGAGGCGGCGGGTATGGCGGCGGCCTGGAAGCGCGCGCTGCTGGTCCTGCTGGCCTCGCAGGTGGCGGCCTCGGCGAGCTCCTCGGAGGAGGACGAGGTTCCCGGAGAGTGGGTCCTGCTGCACGTCGTGCAGGGCCAGATCGGAGCCGGGAATTACAGCTACTTGAGGCTGAACCACGAGGGGAAGATCGTCCTTCGGATGCAGAGCTTGAAAGGAGACGCGGACCTGTACGTGTCGGACAGCACCCTGCACCCGAGCTTCGACGACTACGAGCTGCAGTCCGTCACGTGCGGCCCGGACGCGGTGTCCATCCCCGCGCACTTCCAGCGGCCCGTGGGCATCGGCATCTACGGGCACCCGTCCCACCACGAGAGCGAGTTCGAGATGAAGGTGTACTTCGACCGCAGCGTGGAGCGGTCCCCGTTCGCCGAGGCCGCGGCCTCGGACGGCAGGGACCCCGCGCACAGGCACGCGCAGGCCCCCGAGGACGCGCCCCAGGAGGAGGAGTCGGTGCTCTGGACCATACTCATCAGCATCCTGAAGCTGGTGCTGGAGATCCTGTTCTGACTGCCCGAGCGGGCCCCGCGAGGTCCACCGCGGTTCCCCCCGAGCCCGGCCACACTGCCCTGGCGGGCCTTCGGTCACTGCTCTTGGGGGACGGAGAAACAAAGCCATACAGTTTCGTTACCTCATATACCCCAAAAGGAGGGAAAACAGCGAGAACGATGTGTTTTTTTCCTCCAAATGTCAGAATTCCTGTAAAGGGAATATGCACAATAAAACGTTTAAACTCCAGTGTGATTAGCGCGTCGGGTGACTAACCTTACTGCGGAAACGCGGGTGTACATAAAGCGCCCCACGGAAAGCTCGGCAGCTAGAGCTGCTCTCTGGTTAGAGACCCCCGGTGCAGCTCCAGCGCGTAAGCTCCGAAGAGCCACTAGGAGCAAGTCTGAAAGGTGCTTGCTCCCGAGATCAGGCCCTCTCCTGACAGGTTTCCAGGCAGACCCAGGTCCTGCCTGTACCAGCTGCACCGGGGATCATCGGGTCACTTGTATTTCTCACCGTGGGCTGCCCGTAATTAAAATAACTGTTATGCTACCCACAATAGGCCAGAAACAATACAGATTAAGAAAGTTTCATGCAAATACTAGTCACTTTCAGGTCAGTGGAGGAATAGTTGAGTATTTCAATTAAGTTGTCTAATATTTCCAACTGAATTTCTGGATAGAGATTAAAAAAACACGTTGGGAAAATGATTATTTCTCTACTTGAAATTGGCTTCAAGGGTAAAAGTGGCTTATGACAAATAAATCAACTTGCAGATTTTAAGCACATAGTTAATTTCAGAAATCTTTTATTGGCATAAAATTGAGAATGTAAATAAGTTGGCACCAAATATTTCATTTAAATCCATATTACAATATTGGGGTCAAGAAACTATTTTATTTTATCCCTCTTTGCTGTTTTTCCCCCTTCTGCCCACTTTCCTGGGTGTTGGGGGGGCTCGCTGACAACAGTCACAAATCCAGCGACCTAGGAGAAAAATCGTTAGTTAATAGTATGAAATTTAATTCTTTAGGACTGAATTTTCAACCCATTTGGCTCTCCTTTCTTAACTATCACAAAAGATACTTCTCTGTGGATTTGTGACATGAA
The DNA here is from genome assembly GCA_020311275.1 of Eira barbara. NCBI lineage: Eukaryota > Metazoa > Chordata > Mammalia > Carnivora > Mustelidae > Eira > Eira barbara. The sequence goes on from JAHRIG010000326.1 coordinate 7,579,222, forward strand.
GGACACTAACGAGTTTCCTAAGGAGAAAAATGTAAACTTCCCTTTATTAGTGTAATCAGTACCATGTGAAATTCAGTGCCAGGCAGCGGGGTGCGGGGGAGGGATTCTCTACAGTGATACTGATTTTAAAAAGTTTCTACAATCCTTTCTGAAATCCAAACACTATTCTCCTTCAGAGTTCAATACAGAAATCCTCAGATAAAACCTGTTACAGAGTTTGGCTTGTCTTCAGCCTTTCTCTCTGCTGCCCAGTGGCCGCCCCGAGGCCGGGCGCGCACCTGACACACAGCACTTTAAGCTGACCAGGGATGAGCTGTGCCGCGTACTCCCGGTTGAGTCACAACAGAACTTCAAGTCGCCTGCTTAATGGTTCCCAGGAAACTTAGCTCTAGGCATGTATTTTATAAAAATATTACACAGTGTTAACTATGCAAATAAGTTCTAAATTTACACAATTATGTGTAATATATTAGTCCAGTTACTGTGATTTATTCTCCAACTCTGTGTTCATTCCAAAGTTCTCTGGAATTGTCATGCTGTCTCATTTTATAGAAATCTGGTTTAATATTTATAATGGCATAGCAGTTGTTTTTGTTAAGTTTCTGAATAGATGAGCTAAAAATAAAATCAAGGCTTTGAAACAAATTGATGCTCTTGCTTTTAGTTCTTTCAGTAGGAAGACATGAGTTCACTCTACAGTGAACTCTGCTTCCAGCACCTGGATGGGACATCCCGTTTTTCACCTGGATTACCTAGCGAAGAAAAGCAGGTGGGCGTTATCTGGATAGTCACAGCTTTGGTCACTTCTTACGAACAGAAGGGTCTATATGGTGTTTATGCGGAGCCTTTAAAAAAAGGCTGGGAGAATCCCTCCACTCAAAGATAATGTTCCTCCTTTTTTCAGTCTTTACCTGATGGAATAGCACCAAGGCCCACACAAAAAGTATGATAACCTCTGTCACACACATCACAGAACATCATTTCTTCTTCATGGTGGGGTTGTCCACATATAATGCAAGTTTTACATTCCATACATTGCCATGGGTAGGTCTTAATCATAGAAACAAGCTCCATGGTCATATCCAGGCAAGAAGGATGGCCTAAACCAAAACCAACATTAGTATTTCACAAAAGAATTTTGAACTTAATACGGCATAATAAAATGCTAGTTTGCTTCAAGTTCACGAGAATGGCTACAATGTTTAGTCACCAAAGAATTGAATGAAAACACAAGAAGTAGAGAAAAGTACATGGGCGGCCTCTCTATGCCTCACAAGTTACCCTATATATTTGACGATTCTTTGATTCAGGTCTAGCTGACAACTAAAAATCCTGGTTTTTGAAGCAACGAATAGGGTGGTTACAATGTGAAGAAGACAGGTCGGTACTCACCACTATTGTCACACTGGGAGCAGTGTATGAGTGATTCGGCCTTCCCTTTCTTGCTGGACTCCTTACCCTTCAGACAAATTCCACATAGAGCATTTGGAATGACCTTTGGCTGGAAGGGTAGAAGAGGGCTATAAATTCATGCCAGAAGAACTTCCTGTGGGTTCATAAGGAATTGTCACTGCCTTATCTCTCCTCTTGGCTAACGTGCTAATGAGGACCTTTTGGAAGGGCCTCACTTGAGAGCCGGCTCTCAGCAGACAACAGCCACTGACTAAAGCCTCAGGTCTCTCTTAAAAATTCTGTCAACAACGTGATCTCGAGTTAGGGTTAAATGTAGCATTCTACACTCCCTACGTGAACTAGAAGGGAAGACTACAACAAAAAGTTGCTCTATTAACGGGAAGAGGAAATCCAGGTACCTAACGACCATTACGTGTATAGTCAGGCTCACTGAAACACGGAAGGCTCCGTGTGAAGCAGCTTACATACTGATCTTGTTTAAAAACGGACTATTTTCCGAAGTTGTAAAAACAGATCTATGAAATCTAAGTTTACAAGAATCAATGTTTTAACATTTTTAATTGAAAGATGTCTCATCCATACATTGTCATGGGCACAAATGTTTCTGGAAACCAAGCTATGATTATTTCCTTTGCATATCTGATAATAAAAGAGCCTGTGTTTAGGGAGAAAGCATTCTACGTGAGGTACAAAACATAAAAGAGGAAAGTAAGTTTTCAGACAAGCCAAAAAAAAAAACAAAAAAAAAAACACCACTTAAAAACAATTACAGACACCCTCATATTCCTGAGCACCGTTCGCTGTGCGGCTTAAAGCCTTGCTCAGTCCGATGAAAGTACGTGGGCTTTCAAAAAACACTGAGCAACACACTGGAAAGGATAAAGAAGAAAAGATGTGGGGCGCCTACAGTCGTCGGGGAGGGAGAACATACAAACACCACAGCTCTGACCACAGTGAGACGACGTTCATTCACGCTACTTGAACACATAAGTGACGGAGGCAGAGAAAGAAGAGCACGCGTGGGCCAAGCAGGGGACGGGCCGGCCGATGTGCGCACATGACCTGCGGGGAGATGCTCTTCAGCAGGACTGTGGCACCTGTTTTATTCCAACCCCGCCAAACGCATCTTCTGTGTCCCTCTCCTAAGTTACTAAAACAGAGAGGAGCCTCAAGGAAACTCCACCTTCGTATACAGCATTCCAGCTTTGAAATGTCTCCCTGCCACCTTCAAAACCTGTTAGGCCTAAACAATTTGTTCTTAATTCTTTAAATTTTTTATGTTTTAAATTGTCTTTCTTTGCAAAAGATGACAGAGGCATTCAAAAATAATTTTTGGCTTATTTATTTAAAAAAAAAGTCAACCTTATACATAAATATAATAAAAACAATAACTCTAAACAATCACAAATGTCTCTACAAAATAATAAATATCATGGAAGTGAAAACATACATATAGAACTTTACCGTTAACTATTCTACATCTCCTGTATGTGTGTCCGTATACCCTGCTCCCCCAACAAAAGGATCGCGTCACATGCTCACACCGGGTGCGTCTCACAGTGCAGTTACCCTCCACTGCTGCTGCTACGTTCTAAGCAGGAGGTTCTCTCTGTGTTTCCTACACCTGAATACAAAACACCCAGAAGTGCACTTCTATGATCCAAGTTCTGATCCGGTGATGACCACACCTGTAACTGCCATAATATACAGCAAAAAGCTCTCTCTCAATACACCAAAGTAAGAACTCTCTTTTGGCTCTGGCACCTGCACTGAATGTACAAGATATACTTATTCAATACTTGTAGTTGAAGTTAGATACTGGCATATCAAGTATTTGAATATCTCTCACTCAAGTCAGGGACGTAACTACACAGTATTAAATTCTAAAAGAACTCCTTATAGGAGATCCTTTACAAAAGTCAAAAAGGAATCAAACACAAGCTAGTCATTCACGTTCTAGAGCAATTCAAGTTCTACAGCCATTAAAATATACATTAAACACCTATGATAAAAAAGGGACACCAAGAAAATTCTAGGTTTACTTCTAAGCTTAAAATCGTAATATTCTGTTAAGCCACTTAAAATTTTTCTTACCCAATAGTCTTCATCTTGATGAGAAGAGGGAATGACAGGGGTGGAGAAGGGAGAGAGGGAGAGAGAGAAAGAGCTTTGTAGCATTTCCGATGGCAGTCCCTTGCTCACTCAAGCACTCTGAGCTCTCTGAGAAGCAGCCCTGCTCACACCCAGGACCGCCAGCCGGGAAGCCAGTCTCTGAGGGAGACTCCTGCGATGGAGGAGGAAGGGAACCGTGCGCAGAACTCCCGCGGCGACTGATGGACCAGACCCTAAGTCTGACTGTTCCACCGCTAGTAACTGCGACAACATCAAGCTTCACTATTGACAAGAAAATTAAAATACTCATCCTAATGGTTCTCAGCATCTCAAATAAAAGGCTCACAATACACTGACTTTCCTGCTCGGGAAAGAACCAAAGATAAGGGAGACTTTCACGGTAACACTAATATAGTATAGATTTTAATTATAAACTTGTCACCTAGGCCTGAATCCTAACAATTATGCTTTAACTGCAGGTTAATGTAACCTAAACAATACTGTCCTACAAATTAAGGGCAAGCACTAGTGAATCTTATTAAGCAAGACATCAGATATGTCATCATTTCTCGTAACTCCAACATATTTATATATATGACCTTCAGCTTGTCAGCACCCGAATATTTAGGCACATCTTGGCTTATTAATATTTTTCATAGAGAGGTTACTTTTAACAAACATGTTCATATTAATGTATTAAGTCTAGATACTGGTTGTTCCAAACTTTGAAACACCTGAAACATTTTTAGGTGCTAAAAATGTTCACAGAAATTATAAAATGTGTATTTTGCATATCACACTCCTTTGAGTAATATCAATTTAGGTTAATCTATAGGATTTCTTCTAGATTAAATCAATGATACTGTGGAATAATTCTTCATTTTCAGCCTCTATTAAAACATCTACCTCACCACTCTCCCCTCCGAACCCATGATGAACCCAGGCTTGTGGTGAACGGTCTCCTCCGTGCTCAGCGCTCGAGCTGCTGCTCCCGGCTAAAGACGGGCAGTGCCCTCCGCGGCGCACGGCAGGCTAGCTTTCCAAGACTGACTCTTTGGGCTTCATTTGCTTTCAATTATGAAGCATTAATTTACAGCTTTTACATTTAAAAAATTAGGTAAGCTATCCACGTAAAAACAAGTATAAAATCACACGGCTGCAGCCTATTGAAGCCATCCCTGGAAGCCGACCTTTGCCAAACGAAGCTTAAGATTTGCTTGCCACAGGCTGAAAAAACATGTATTTTTAAACTGATTATATAAAGGCATCTTCAAACTAAATATGGATTAAATACACTAATTTGCTAAGTTGCTTTGTTTACTTCAGGAAAAGAAAGGCAAGCGGACTGCGAGAAGGGTCCGGCTGGGGAAGCGAAGTCGACAGGCAGCCCGCGCGCACCTGTTCCTCGAGATCATCCGCCGCGACCCGAATCCTGACACACGACAAGATGGGTCAACAGTCCCACTCAGCAAACCGCTCCCTCGCCTTACTCTAAGACGCTCCTTCAAAACACCTTCATAACCACAATAAAAGGCATAATCTGATAGAATCCGGACTGTATGAATGGTCTATGTTACCATTACTGTCCAGAACATAAAACCGTGTAGCTGATGTCACCTCTTCCAGGATGTTCCAAAACCCCCAGGCAGGGGTAAGGCTACTCACCTCTCACCTAGCCTTCTGAAGGGGAAGGCACTGACAGAAACATGGCTGAGAGCACACGGCCTTACTCTGAGCCAGGTTACGTCACTAAATGATGCCTACGTCCCGGTCCTAGAGTTAGAGACGCTATTTGCCAAGGCTAGGCTAAAAATCACCACAATGTAAACAACGAGTTGTACTACTTTCCATCGCAGAGTCAGCTAAATTTGGCCAACGGATCAAATAATCGTTGGATTAAACCCAGATCTCTTTCCAGAAGAGGCAGCTTATTCTAAGAGCCCATCCACCCATCCCTCACAGCTCAGCTCTACTCAACACTAGGATGTTTTAGACGTCAGATAAGTACGATCTTTACTCCAAGGAAATAAACTATAAAGTTCTGCCTACGAAATAAATTTTTTTAAAAACCCATACTTGCCTGGTTATTGTTTAAAAGACAAAAAAGGATTTTCTTATAAATTATACATCTCCAGAAACGGAAGCTGAACCAGAGGCCAAAGTGACAGCAAAGCCACCAAGAAAAGAAAGCAGAAGAGAAGGCAGCCGACAGAGGGCACACACCACAGAACAGCGAGTGGGGGGCGGCAGGCAGAGCTCCCCCGCTCTGGAGGTCAGAGTTAAAACTGTCGGGGAAAGAGGCTGGTCAGGAAGGAAGCAGAGTCAGGGGCTTTTTTCTTCTACCTTGTACCCAGGGACTGACTTGGATAGTACAGAACGTTTGGAAGCGTCTTTTCTTGGAGTAGCAGCTTTGTCCTTGGATCTCTGTCTTCCCTGGAAAGCCTCCTCCTGGCCGTCGGGAAGGCCTTCCCCCTCGGACACGTTGCCGGAGGAGCTGTCCTGGAGGTCAGAAACACAAACAGAGATTCCTTGGAATTCACAGACTGGACTGTGATTTGTAAAAAGTTTTAAAGTTCCTTCAATCTAAAAATAAAAAAGATAGCTAAATAGAAAAAGCTTTTTCCAGCGCAGACTGAAAGAAGTCGTGTTAAAAGTCACCTACCTGCCTTATGAATGCGTGAGAGCACAGAGCTCACTCCACTCACACCAGCCAGTACCTTAACGCACCGTCTCCTGACGTTAACACGACAGGACTGTCGGCTTTGGTGCTTCAACCATGGGGGGGGCATTGTTTGCTTCAGACCAAAAAACTGCTTAAAATATACACTGTCTTACATAAGTGTGGGTGTTCTTCCTGAGTAGTAAGTGTCACAGGGTCTTCAAGCTCCCTCTTGTATCCCACGCAAGCACCAGGGTCACCGAGCCCTTATGACAGTATCTGACATACTTTATACGTTCAAAGTTTAGCAGTTCGATCTCTCATCACTGAATTCTTCATCTATTAATTTAAAATTTTCTAGTTAAATAAAAATGCTATATTCATATAAATTATGAAAATTGTAAGTGAGAAAATTAGTTCATCCATAACTACTCTGATAAACATTCTGAGAAAACCACTGGAAACATGAATGCATCTCTTTTCAGTTGTGTGTCTGCATACAAATACCCAGATTCACACATTCACACACTCAAACACATACCCCATCTACATGTATCCCTCATTTTATTAGAACACAAAACTGGTGGGGCACCTGGGTGGCTCAGTCAGTTAAGCGACTGACTCTTGGTTTCGGCTGAGGTCAGAGTCGTGAGATCGAGCCCCACGTCAGGCTCCACGCTCGGTGTGGAGTCTGTTCAAGCTTCTCTCTCCCCCTCTCCTTCTGCCCCTCCGCCACTCCACTAAAATAAATAAATAAGTCTTTAACTATGATCTTAAAGACACACACACACGCTGGATTACACTGAGTGCATGTGCATGGGTTTTTCAACTGTTTTAAGCATTATGTGCATTTTACCACATCACTACACATTCTTTGAACTTCACTTCTGTCATGTAAATGTAATATACCACCTTAAATTTATGGACATTAAATTTATTCCTAAATTCCATGATAAAAAATACTGTTAACCCTACAATGGCCATGTTTTGCCTAGTTAAATTTTGTCCTTCAGGTAAATTCTGTTAGTATATTTGCTAGGTCAAATTCTGTGGAAGTTAAAAATCTTGGTATAAACTGTTAAATGCTCTCCTGAAATGTTGGATTACTTTATTTTTTTTCAAAGATGTTATTTATTTATTTGACAGACAGGTCACAAGTAGGCAGAGAGGCAGGCAGAGAGAGGAGGAAGCAGGCTCCCCGCTGAGCAGAGAGCCCGATGCGGGGCTGGATCTCACCACCCTGAGACCATGACCTGAGCTGAAGGCAGAGGCTTAGCCCACCGAGCCCCCCAGGCGCCCCACAGACTACTCCAGGCAGAGTGAGGAAAAGTCAACCTTAATATATCCTGCTACCACCGCAGCTCCCTTTTTACCAATAAGACAGGGCAAAAGTGGTACCATCACTTTAATACTTGACGAGCATCTCGTTTTATGTAACACGAATCGTCAAATGTTTTACAAGTTGCTGCTGACACAAACATGTACCGCCCATCTAAGGGGCGCACTGTCGGGCGCAGGCCCTTGTACCCAGGGTTTAAAGCGGCCAGAGCCGCGCGACCCGCCGCGACCCGCCAACCAAAATCCCTGCTCCCCTTCACCCTCCACCAGGCACACCGACTCTCCCCAGTCATGCAACCGCATTTTGCTTTAAAAAGAAAAAAAAAAGCCGTACGAGGACACCTGCGCAACAGCACCTTCGCGTTTTCCTATAGGAAATCTAGATGATGAATTAAGCAGTAGGAGGGGTGCCTCGGTGGGCTACGCGTCCGCCTTTGGCTGAGACCCCAGGTCCTGGGACGAAGCCCGGGCGGGCAGTCCCGGCTCGGCGGGGAGCCTGATCCTCCCCCTCCTCTCCTGCGGGTGCGGTCACGGTCCCTGTCCCTGTCTCTCTCTCAAATGAGTAAGAGAAATGTCGCTTCACGAAATTAAGCAGCAGGAACACACGTTAACGTGCTCCCGGTGCCCCTTCGCAACGTGCCTGCGACAGCCCGGGAGAGCCTGAGCGCGACTTTAAAAATAACACGAACCAAAGGCCGCCCCTAGCCCGCACCCACCGCACAGGATGATTTCCTTGAGGACAGCGTTCGGGAAATCATGCGCAGCGGCCCTTTTGCGAGAAGAGGGAGGTGACACGCGTCCCAGTCTGGGGCGACACCGGGGAAAGCACCCGCGAACCCTCAAGGGCAGGGACGCCGCCCGCCGGAGCCCAGCGCTCCTACCGAAGTCCCTTTGTGTTTCCGTTTCTCGTCGCCCCGACCGTCCTCGGCTTCGTCCGAGTCGCCGTCGCTGTCGAGGGCCGGCAGCTCGGGGTCCAGCGGGGGCTCGTAGAGCGCGGTGTTGAGCGGCAGGTACCGCAGCTCGTCCGGGGAGTACCTGCGGCCCAGAGACGCGACGGTCAGTGGCCGCCGGGGAGAGGAGGGCGCGGAGGCGCGAGCGTCGACCGCGGCCCCGGCCGGCCCCCGAGGACGACGGCGGACCGAGCGCGGCCGTCTTCGCTTCTGCCAAGGAAGGGGAGTAACGAGCAAAAGGCTCAACGTCCTGCAGCAGCTAAGACGGTCACGCACCGGCTTGATTCCCGGAACCGAAAGGTCGCGTGTCCCTCCTTCCTCCTCAACCCAAGAGGGGAAGGCGGGCGGCGGACCGAAGCGGGAACTGCGGCACTTAAGGGCGGTGCGCGGGAGCCCGGCGGCCCGAGCGCCCCAGCCGCCCCCCGCCCCGGGTCATCCCTGCTGCTCCGCGCGGGCCGGTGCGCCGTCCACCCGCCCCCGAAGAGCCCCGGGAACCCTGTGTCGGACGCGCGAGCTCAGCAGCAAGCACACCGGGGCACGTCCGTGTCGCTCCCAGCCGCAGGCCGCCCCGGCCCACGCGCCCCCGCCCACAGCCTGAGACCCGCGGTCGGCACCGCCCCGGCAGACACGGCAAGAAGCAGAGGGTCCGCCGGCCCGTGGTTGAACGCTGGTTTCCTATCCTGCACACTGTCCTCGAGGGCAGTCTCGGCCCCGAGGACAGCGGGGCAAAGCGGACCTGAACGCTCGGACTTTCAAACGAGAGGCCCCGCCGGCCCGGGCTGCGGCCGGAGCCGGGCGCGCGCAGCGGCAGCAGCCGGGGCGGGGCCGGGCAGGTGGTCGCAGCCGGGGCGGGGCCGGGCAGGTGGTCGCGCCCGGCGGGCGGCCGCTCCGTCCTCGCCTCCGCGTCCCCCGCGCGACGCGCCCAGCGTTCTGGACGCAAGGACCCCGGACCGCCGTGCCCCGCAACACGCGACAGTGGCGGCCCCGAGGCCGGGCAGTACCTTTTGTAGTACTCCTGAAACTGCCCGGGGATGAGGGCCACTGGGTAGGAGCTGACCTTGGTTCGCTCTGTGGGCAACACTCTGTACTTCCCCTGCGGCACCTGGATGACCTGCGTTAAGGCGACGAGAAACGCGACGCGGCTGCCCCCAGGAGCCCAGGTCTTAGGAGCACCGGCCGGGTCCCCGCCGCGCCCCGCCCCCCAGGAGACAGCCGGAAGCCCCGAGGGGACAGGACAGGGTTCCCCGCCGTGTAGGAAGCCGTAGGCGGCTCCTTGCAGAGGACGAGGACGCGCTGCGCCTGCGCCCGGGAGAGAGCACGGGGGGGGGGGGGGGGGGGGGGTCGGGGCCGCGCACGCACGCGCGTCCTCGCCCGCGGCACGAGGAGAGCTTCAGCCTCCCTCCCGCGACGACTGAGTCTTAAGGGAGCTGAGGTGGCGACCGCTCCAAAGAGCCTCTGGGACCAGCAGCAGAGCGTCGCCTCAGCGCAAAAGGCACGTCCTTCCCTCCTCTCTCTCTCACACACTCACACTCACACTCGCTCACACTCACACGGAAGCGGACACAGTAACTACAGGTCCTTCCCTCCTCTCTTTCACACTCA
>JAHRIG010000326.1:7596173-7721809 GCA_020311275.1 Eira barbara
CCCCCTTCTCCCGAGGGTCCCCGTCCTCCTACCCCGGTCTCCCGAGGGACCCTCCCCCGGGGGTCCCCAGTCCCGGCCCCGCCCCCGTGGGCTGAGTCCGGGGGGCCGTGAGGGCCTCTGCCCGTTTCCTCGCGAGGCGGCCTTGGCCACCGCCCTGGGCCGCCTTTGTTCTCCGCCGGCGGCTCGCGCTCCCCGCCGCTCCGGGGCACCTGCGCGGGGGCCGGTGCGCTGCCCGCGCGTCCCGGGCGGCTCTGCCCCGGCTCCGCGCCTGCCGCAGCCCCCGGGCCAGAGCGGCTGAAGCGCGGCTCGCACGCGGGACTCTGCTCCGGGCCGCGGCGGGCCGCGGGGAGCCCGGGAGGCAGCCGGGGGGGGGGGGGAGCCAGCGGGGGGGTGGCCGGGGGTGCTGCGCAGCGGGGACCCTCCCGACTCTGCGGGCCTCCTGTCCGGGGGAGAGTTTTCTCCGGGCTGGACGGATCGGTTCCTGGGCCTCCCCTGGGCCCTCGCAGGGCGATCCGCGCACGGCGGGACCGAACCTCCCAGGGACACGGCGGACCCTCGTGACGACAAGGGAACAGAAATCTGCCGGGCGGACCTCGCAGCGGACACGGCCTGGTCCGAGAGCGCAGCGGGCTTCCTTGAGGGCAGTGGGCCCAGGACTTCTTCCTCTCGGCTTTTGCTTACACGCGGCGAACGCACCTTGGAAAGGTGCAACAAGACGAAGGACCCCCTTTGACTCTCCCAGCCCGCCCATTCCTGACCCTGTCCCGGTCCGCTCAGAGATGGCCCCAGGGCTGGACACTCCCAAGCTCTCCGAACCTAAACTCTGCTCGCACTCGCAACCCCGGACCGGCTCCTTCCCTACCCGCTGAAAAAAATGGCCTGAGTCCACCAAGAAAGACCAACAGCTTTCTCCCAAATTCTCTTACCTGGTCAGGGCCCTCACTCAGATCCTCTGGAGAGAATTTCACATTAAGTACGTGCAGGCAGACATATTCAGAAGAGAACTGGACATATTCGTGTATTTTGGTCCACTCTCTTCTCTCGGGTGTTCTGTCTCTAGATCAGACACAAGTTCAAAACTCGCCATTCCAAGTCAATAGATACTATTACAGCCAGAATTTATTTATTTTTTTTAAGATTTTACTTGTTTTATTTGGCAGAGAGAGAGATCACAAGCAGGCAGAGAGAGGGAGGGAAGCAGGCTCCCTGCGGAGCAGAGAGCCCAATGCGGGGCTGGATCCGGACCCCGAGACCATGACCTGGGCCGAAGGCAGAGGCCTAACCCACTGAGCCACCAGGCGCCCCTACTGCCAGAATGTTAAGGAGACCCTCTGTGGATGACAATCCCTGCCCATGGGCAGTTTCCACTCTGAAAGACTAGGACGCAAATATGTAAATGTATTTAAAGGCAGTTTAACTTTTGCAAGCACAAAAGTTAAGATTTTAAGGTTGACATAGAATTTGAAAAGTATCTTAAGAGACTGGGGTAGGACAATTCCAGGTGAATGTACAATTGGAAGAGGAAATAGGGTCTCAAGCCTGAAAAAGGCTGAGAGGTGGGAAAAGGCGCACCGGCCACGCGGGTTCAGAGTAGGGTAAATGAAAACAGACGCCAGGAGTTAGGGGGGAAATATACACGGTACCGGCATGAGGGAATGGTGAGAACTAAGATTAAGAGTTAAGATTTTGGGGGCACTTGGGTAGCTCAGTCTTCTGCCTTCAGCTGGGGTCATGGCCCCAGGGTGCCGGGATCAAGTCCCACGTCGGGCTCCCTGCTCAGCGGGGAGCCTGCTTCTCCCTCTCCTACTCCCCCTGCTTGTGTTCCCCCGCCTCCCGTCAAATAAATAAAATCTTTTTTTTAAGGAGTTAAGATTTGGGGGGCACCTGGGTGGCTCAGTCAACTGAACACCTGACTCGATCTTGGCTCGGGTCTTGATCTCAGGGTGGTGAGATCGAGCACCGCATGGGGCTCCCTGTTCAGCGTGGAGCCTGCTTGAGGTTCTCTCTCTCCCCCTCTCCCTTTGCCCCTCCCTCTCTTAAAAAAATAAAATGAGATAAGATTGGGGTCAGTACCAACTGTGTCACTTAATAGCTGTGTGATCCATATTGAATGTTAATTTTTAATCTCTCTCAATCTCCATTTCCTCATTTGTAGGATTAAAATAATAATGTCCATCCAGTTATTCCACAAATATTTTATGAAAAGCAACTATGAACTAAGAATTACGTTAGGTGATAGAGACCATAAGGAATCATTCACTCATTCATCGATACCACCTTACTATGCACCACGCTGGAAACAGAAAAGGAGCAGAAAACTAAGTGACAGATACTGTAAACTCAGAGGAGAGAGTGTTTCATAAAGGGGAACAATCAGCTGTCTCAACTGAGAGGTTGAATAAGATGAGGACAGAGAAATGTCCATTGTATTTAGCAAATTGGGGCCAAAAAGCAAGCTTAATTATTTTGAGCTGTTCCTAAGGCGTGGCAACTTCAGAAGCTAGACAAGTCCCTGGAGGTGGGAAGAGGGGCTTAGTGTGTGAGGAAGTTGTGCCTGCACGAGAGAGAAGGTAGCGAGAGAAGAGGGCGGTCGTCTTTAAGCTGGAACAGAGGCGAGCAAGCTTGGATGCTGGTGAGGGGAGCAGAGGGGACACAGCTTCGGGAAGGCCAGCGGCCAGCACAGGGCCTGGGTGACCCCTCGGCAGCAAGAACACAGTCCAGCCACTGCGACAAGATGGAAAACAATGTGCCTGCAGACTTGCTGGTGGAAAACTTGAAAGATTCTCCTGATGCTTTTTCTCTCCTGATTGAAACAGGAGGTGAAACCCATGGAAGTGACGAGAGGAGAGGGAGAAAGAGGAGAGCAAAGTTCCTAGGGTGCCAAGTTGTTGGCCTGCCAAGGTTTTCGGTGGGGAGCATCAAGGGAAACCAGTCGGCCTGGTTTTTCCGTGTTCTCAAACTGAGCTACTTGAATTCAGGCTATGAATATGCGTTTCCTTCAGGAAGGGTTTCCCCAGACCAGTAAGAGAGGCAAAGGAACCCGAGTGTGTTTGTAAGGGAGCGATTACAATGGTGGGTTATGGCATCGAATGGAGATTTCAGTAGGATTCTACAGTGCTGAGTCCTAAGGACAGAAAAGGATTGTATAGAAATAACCTGCTGGCGTCCGGGATTTCAGAGCTCACACGGCTATTGATGGTAGCAGAGTCTACAGGGTGAACCGAGGAGCCAGGTGAGCCTCCTGGTGACCTCCAGGGGAAGAGGTCACCAAACGGGAGCTGGTCAAGAAGTCAGGAAGCTAGAGGACAGACTTCCAGTTTTCAGGAGCGCACAGGACCTTAAAAATGACCGCAGGAACTGAGACCGCACAAAGTGATCAGAGAGAAAATTTATAATTGCCCAAAACTTTTGGTAAAATGTTTAAAACTCCCTTACTGCCGATTGTAAATGTATAGAGAATTTTTTAAATTGTAAAACTAATATTTAGTAAACTATAAATACGAAAAACACGAGAATTCGTGATTTCTGTGTAAACACTTTGCCAAGGGTAGTTTTGATGAGGGAGCAGGAGGCTGGCTGAGGACAAAGCAGAAGCTGGCACTTTGCACCCCCTCTCCACCCGCTCCCCTGGGTAATGTGTGTGACATTCCTCAGGCACCCCTGGCTGCCCTAAAAGAAAAACAAATAGTGAACTTGCAGAGATCACAATCCTGCAAGGCAGGAGTCTCCCTTGGTTTACCAATGTCCTAGAGATGTACAACAAACAAGTTACCTTATCAATAGCCCAATTTCCAGAGACAAATAACTCAGTTCCTCAAGCCCTAACATCACCCTCCCCACCATAAAACTGAAGGAGGCTGAGGTAGAAGGATAAGTAAATAAAGTTAAATTTCTTCTAAACCTAAATCTCACTAACAAGGATGCTTGATAGGAGGAATGTGACATTCCACCAGGAAACCCCCAATTGTCTTCATGCTAGTGCCTCATTAGAGGGAAAGTGGCCTCGGCTTGACAGTAACCAGGCCTCCAAGATCCTGACTGTCCTCTTTACCCCGAGAGCCCTTCTCAACACCCCTTTGTCCTCGCCTGCCCAACTCCTGTGTATAAAACCAGCCACTGCTCGCATCCCCGGGGCAGCAGCTCGTCCTGCCCACGGGTCCTGTCCCCGGGCTTTCATAAACCACCATTTTGCACCAAAGACGTCTCAAGAATTCTTTCTTGGTCATCGGCTCCGGACCTCACCCTACCGGACCTCACCCTACCGAACCTCACCTAGGTTCTAGAACTTCATCCGTTTGAACTTGCCGTCTCCTGCCATCACTTACCTTTTGTGCCTTGATAAATTGTCCTCCTCCTCCCCCCAACATCTGATGTTTTGTATTTTCAATGTCATACAATACCTCCAAGTGTCCTTAACGTGAAGTTGTTATCAGTGTCCCTTCATCCTTTGTCAGTCACCTGCTCGAACTGATCTGTGTGACCTGGGTGCAGGGTTCCCAGCAGTGCCCTGACCTGGCCCAGCACCTTAACCAGAGCTCGACACTAACCAGCTCCATGAGCCTCCGAAAGGACACAACCAGACTTGACGGCAGTGAACTTGCTTTTCAGTCTCTCTGTAATGACAGTTTTCTCTCGACGTGACAAGTAATGCCAACACTTGGCCTGAATGCTAGCCAGACCCACTGGGAACTGTCATTATTAGTACCATCTTCTATGCATAGTTGAAGAAAGTCTTGTCGACACAAGCAGTTAGATGTGGACCTGATGTCACCGCGCTCTCTCTCCTTGTTGGACAGGACCTTCATGCAGGCCGAGGTCATCGTCTGGGCTTCACTCTTGTCACTTTCAAATTTCCTAATCACATCCAATTTCATTGTCAGCTCCTCATTTATTTCTTTGATGCACTTTCAACTTTTTGGGCAAATTTTATAGAACAAAATTTTAATGTAAAAAGGAATGCTCTTTTTATGGTCCATTTTTGTAAAACACCCTGTGGCTCTGTCGCTGGGAGGCCAGGAGGCAATACAGCTACACTCCTTGCTGTCTGTGCTGAGACCTGAGGCAGGAGTAACCCGGTGCAGTGACCTGTCACTGACGGGCTTGGCGAGGAGGCCCAGGCTGCGTGAGGGCCATCGGTGCGACGATCTGTGGCTGAGCACTAGCCGTGAGGTCTGCGCTCGATGTACTTTCTCAGTCAGTGCAGCAGAACAGCTGAAATTTGAGTCATGCTTCTGGGGGACTGGTGTTTCGAGACAAGACTGTGGCCATCCGAGTTTGTTCATAGCAGAGCCGTGCCCGCGTAGGGACTGCCCCGCTGGACAGTTTTCTGTGTGCACATCGGAGCACAAAGAATGGCAGCAGGAGTCAGTAGAGATGGAGGCTGGGGTCCCCTAGCTCTTGTCTTCAGGCGAGGAGAAAGAACCAGCCAGGGGCCGTGGGCAGCAGCGACACGCGGGCGGGAAGAGGCATGAACGCACAAGGCAGGCTTTGCCAGGAGCCGGGGCACCGAAGGCCAGAGTGGTGGCGTCAGGGACGGAGAGGAAGAATAGTGTCTGCTCGAGGGGCTGTGGTAGGTGGCGTGTGCGGGGGCCAGACTGAGGTCATCTTGGACAAACCCACCACGGTGGCCACTCTGTGGCCATCCTTCTGCTTGAGTGCACCCTTAATTAGGCATACACTCGGGGCCTCACCTGCTTGCCCTGCCCTGGAGCTTGGACTCTGACACACGATTCCTAACCACTCTCCCCGGTCGCTGGTCCCCCGCAGGTACGCCTACCCTCCGGGGCTGAAAAAGCGGGTCTTAAGGAAGGTGGGTTTGAGGAGATCTAGCCGTCCCTGCTGCCCAAGATGCGCTTCTGTCCGCAGGTGCCCTTAACCAACATTTCTCCTCAAGCTGGACTTGGCCTCTTTCTTTGGTCTTACGGCTCCTTTGGGGATGTTTTGCATGTACCTCCCTTTCAGAGAACAGGGACTCTTCCGTGGGGACAAGCCAAGTCCTTCTTAAGGAAAGAGACTCAAAATGAACCTGGAGGAGAAGCTTGACAGAGAGGAGTGCTGTGAGGCCCGCAGAGGAAGGTCACTAACTTGCTGTGAAAAGCTTCGAGAAGCCGGTTGTCAGATCAGGGACGTGCAGATTCTCTAGCAGCTGAAGCAAACATCTGCGTCATGTCTGATGTGATTCATCCTTGAGTCCTTAAGGACACTGGCAAATCGGTTCAGAAGGGCACTCCAGTGGCTTCTGCAGGCCCCCGGGGAAGCGGCCACTGCAGCAGAGCAGGAAGACATGGCTGTGCAGAGGCTGTGCAGAGGCTTTCCTGGTACACGTCTCCATGTGGCTTGGAGGAGGAGAGGCGGGAAGGGGTCTTTGTGGTGGGAGGGAGGCTGGGACAGAATTGTGCACGACACAGGATGAAGGACAAAGGAGGGCATGGAAGGCGCCGGGTGATAGCGGAGGTCAAGTCGGGGCAGCGGCGAGAAGTCCTGCCGGCTTAGAGACCTTCACGTGCACCTGGAACCCATCAAGCCTCAGGAAATGGCGGTTCTCCGCCCTGGAGAATCAGACCCGTAAGCACAGGCAGGAGAGTTTGTTTTACCTCAGAGGGGACCAAGGATGACTGAGGAGGGGCCCTGGGTCGGGGGTGACGGGACTGGGCCGGGCCTTCCAGGTGGCCGTGCCCCAGCTCCCCATTCCTCCTGACGTGCACTGGCCACCCTGGAAGCCTGCTGAGGCAGGGGCCCTGCTCGCAGCCCGCGCCTCGCACGGTGCCTGGGACACGGTTCCTGGGACGCTGCACACAGAGCGTGGCCGTGCGAACAGCGAGCAAATGAGCCCACGGAAGCAGGGGAGGTGGAGGAGACGGGAGGGTCAGAGTCACTCGTACGGAATTCGACGGGGTGTGTACGGGGTCGGGGAGGTCCCTGTAAGACCTCCCATCGGGCAATACTGGCAGGTCACATTTGAGGATGAGGAAGCTCCGGGGCTCTCTGAAGGGCTGGGCCCGAGTGCTCGGTGATTCATTACCTCACGTGGGCCCCACGCCACCTGCATCACTCTTTACAAACAGGAGGCCACAGGCTTTACAACTACATCCTGCAAGTTCAGCAGGAAGGTGCACGGCTTTAACCGACCTGCTGCACGGGCCTCGTCACCACTTCTGCGGCCGTGGTTCACAGCGGACAACTCCGGTGCTGAAGATTTGGGGCAGCGATGGCCCATGTTTCTGCTGCATAGCCCAGAACTGTTGGTCCTGGATTCTCCAGCTCAGGATGACACGTAAGTGAACCGAAAACTCTCCCCCACCATTCACCTTCCAGTCTTTGGACTATTCAACGAATGGCTATTTCAGCCAACCCTTAAGTCTACTCTTTTCGTGGGGCCCTGAGCTCCTGCAAAAGGAAATGAGCCCTCAGCCCCAAGGAGTGATCTATGACCCATCTACTCATAGACAGGAACATGATCAGATTATATCAAGTTAAACAAATGTAAAAGTCTGGGGGAAAGGGGAAAGAAAACACCTGTGCCCCTGATCAAATGCCGGGAAAATGAAATTCTCCTCTTTAAAAAAACAAAACAAGGGGCGCCTGGGTGGCTCAGTGGGTTAAAGCCTCTGCCTTCGGCTCAGGTCATGATCTCGGAGTCCTGGGATCCAGCCCCGCATCGGGCTCTCTGCTGTAGCGGGGAGCCTGCTTCCCCCTCTCTCTCTGCCTACTTGCGATCTCTCTCTCTCTCTGTCAAATAAATAAATAAATAAATAAATAAAACTGGATTAGGTTTTTCAGTTCTTGCACCTAAAAAGAATTTAACTAACAGAGGAACAAAAGGAATGACCACACATTAAGCATTTTGATTCCTTAGGGATGTGTTAAGTACATTGTCTTTAATCCAAACTTGCTAATTCCTTCCTAAAGAATGCCTACAACATACTAAAATGCCATTTAAAACATAACTGCCTTTAGTTTCCCGAAATCTATTTTAACATTTACTTGGCGCTTTAGAAAGTTGTGTCACAATTTCCTACAGCAAATTCTTATTATCTTAACCCTAAAAGGAATGATGCGTGACCCCATGGCGCACGGCGCCTCTACAAGCACGTCTGTACTCATCTCTGTCCCTGTGTGTTGCTCTTACCTTTATGCTTCAGGCAATAGAATGTTAATAAATATGATAACTATTAAGTATGAAGGTAAAAACTCGGCTTTTACTTGTTTGTTGTTAGAAGAATACAACGAAGCTTCAGCTGGAAGCAAAAGCACAGCTAATTCCACGAAGCGTGCACATCTTCAAAGCCACGGATCTCGGAAGCTGAGAAGCCTGCGCTCCCGGACGTGCAACAAGCTATTCGCAGAAGAGAGCAAACACCAGGGCCAAGGCGACGTACGTTTCCGTTTCATGTTTTGCCGCAACCCAGCTGTCCCATGCAACGTCCCAGATCCACCTGCTGGCAATCTGTGATACACAAATTTCAAAAGACCAACTATAAATTGAACATGTTAAGAAGTAAACTTTAAGTCTATACGGTATCTTAGAAAGTGGTATTTAAAAACTAGTTTGTCCCATTTCCCCTTTCCTGAAAGCAGTCCTTCTCTGACACGGGGACTGGACCTTCGGCACTGTTTGGGGGCAGGGACGGGAGCCCTCTGTACCGGGTCTGGGAGTTCCGCACACAGTGCGACTCCCCCGCGTCACACGCGCTGGTACAGGATTTTCCTTAACATCCTTCAAATATGTTCAAGGGCAAGTTTATTAGAACCTTGTTTGGAAATAAAGAAATAGCATTGGTTATCCAAGCAGGCTGTTAGAGAAAATTCTAAATCCTTTGCTTCACTCACAAAGCCCCAGGTTTTCTACCTACAGCCTACTTTTCCATGGTGGATATAAATGGCCACAAACCTTCTGTGGCTTCTCCCAAGAGAGTGAATCTATTTCTCCAACCCTTGAGCATGAATTGGCCTCAGGACTTCCTCTGAGCAAAAGACTGGGACATTGTGTGACTTTCAGCAAAGCCTTCAGAGGTCTTCTGCTCCCACCTGCTCCGAACGCTGTGAGGAGACCCCCTACATAAGGAAAGCCACTCAGCCCACAGGACGGTGGCTCACATGCGGGAGAACCCAGGAGCCCGAGCCAACAGCCAGCCCCGCCCCCAGACGCGTGAGCGAGGCCACTCGCTCGGACCACTGCGAGTGTGTCGGGGAGACCAGCAGGAAAAAGCAGCCATTGCAGTCGGGCTGACCCACAGAATGATGAGCAGATAAATGGCTCTTGTTTCGAGCTTCTACGTTCTGCGGTGGTTTGCTGTCTGGTATTGTTACCCACAGACAGCACGCCCGTGTCCACCGTGGAACATACGCAAGCACGTGGGTTATTAAGCAAGCACACCGGCTGCCCCCTGGCATCGTGGCATCTGGCGTGCTCTGCTTGCAAGTCCTTGGTCTCCGGCACAGCTGGTTTTGCCTCGACATTCGGATACCAGAGGGTCTGCCCTGTCTCCAGACAGTCCCAGTGGCCGCTCTGCCACTCCGTCACACTGCCCTCCTCTTCTCCACGTGAGAAGTGTGTGCTGTGTTCTCTTCTCCCTGGGAGCCAAGGCCACGTCTGTCTTGCTGACTGACTCTCATGTGATCAGCACCCCGCCGCCTGCTTCCGTGAAGACTGCAGACCGTGCCAGCTGCCACACATGGACAGGCAGCTCACTCAAGCTCACGTGGCCTCGTGTATTGGTTATGGTAAATGAGAAAAACTGCCTTGCTGCTTACCAAGGCCTCTGGCCAGAGACCCCGTGGAGGGCCCCTTACAGACCAGCTCACTGAACCCTGAGGGCAGCTGCTGCCTACAGGTGTGATGAGGGAGCGGGAGGCTGGCTGAGGACAAAGCAGAAGCTGGCACTTTGCACCCCCTCTCCACCCGCTCCCCTGGGTAATGTGTGTGACATTCCTCAGGCACCCCTGTCTGCCCTAAAAGAAAAACAAATAGTGAACTTGCAGAGATCACAATCCTGCAAGACAGGAGTCTCCCTCGGTTTACCAATGTCCTAGAGATGTACAAGCAAAGAAGTTACCTTATCAATAGCACAATTTCCAGAGGCAAATAACTCAGTTCCTCAAGCCCTAAATAAAGTTAAATTTCTTCTAAACCCAAATCTCACTAACAAGGACACTCGATAGGAGAAATGTGAAACTTTATCTCTAGATCTCCAAGATAGTATCGAGAATCATTCCCAAGCATATGGCCCACTGATATACATCTAAAGGGTCTCATAAGAAGATTTTTACTACTAATAATAAATAACCTTTCTCCCAACAATAGCTAGCCCCTCAAGGTCCTGGAGACCTTGCTTCCAAAATTCCTTAGAGACCTACATCATCCCCTTTGTCCTCACCTACCCAACTCCTGTGTATATAACCGGCCACTCCTCACATCCCCGGGGCAGCAGCTCGTCCTGCCCACGGGTCCCGTCCCCGCGCTTTCATAAACCACCATTTTGCACCAAAGATGTCTCAAGAATTCTTTCTTGGTCATCGGCTCCGGACCTCACCCCACCGAACCTCACCTAGGTTCTAGAACTTCATCAGGTGTACCGCCGATCTCCCTCTCACAGATGAGAACACCTGTGCCTGGGCCCTGTCGCCGCCGGTGTTCATTTCTAGGTCAACCGGACTCGGAAACCAAGGCGGTCCCACTGTCCATCCTATTCCCTTTCTTAAACTCTGACCTGCATTGTTTTCTTTCCTTGAGTACGGGAAAATCTCTTGGAGAATCATGGTCTGCATCTCCCCATTTTCTGTCTCTTTTCTCAGGACCTAACCTGACTCCCATTAGTGCTCAAAATAAATTTACTGGTTAATTATCAAATCACATTAAATTGCCAAAATTAGTGTGATCAAGGAATAGGATAGCCATGTAGTTGAATAAATTATCAATAGAAAGTTGCCATTTCTGGGTGAGGACTTTTCCAATAACAGGCAATGAAGGAAGATACAGCTAACAAAATCAGCCTTTGTCAGAGAGGCGCCTGGGGGCCCTGAAGTGCCGTGGTGGCGGCGGCGGCACGGGACCTCTCAGGTCACTAGAGGGGACAGCTTGGAGCACCCGCTAATAGATGCTGGGTCAGTGTGGTACTTACATGTATTGCCTGACCAGTCTTCTGAATAAATAATACTTTTATAATGAACTTGTAACGGTGGAACCCAAATTCTTTCACTGCTGACAAGATGCGGTCTGCTAAGTCAAGTGACAAGCGAGAGAAGACTTTATCATCATATTTGACATCTTTAAGATTTTCCTTTAAAAAAATAGGAAAGACATTTTAATTTTCAAACCATTTCCTATATAAAAATCCAAGAAAACATGTCTAATCCACAGAACTTTAAAAAAATACGTACATTCCTTCTAACCAAATAACATTAAATGAATGTTGTGCTTGCCAATTCGTTTCAATAACAATGTTGAATAAAGTCGATTTGGGTTTTCAATGACATTCAATTGCTGTTCGTCACCAACCCTTAACCCGTAAGTTTTCCTTTACTTGGTCACTCCGTCAAAAGCTAGTCGGGAGACACGGGAATTTTAAAACAGTGCTTCTGGGAATGCTTAGGTAGATGAAGGAAATCTTTCTATGATTTCCGTATTTGCTAAAACTGAGACTTGAGTTTTCCTAAATCCTGGGTTTCCTGGACGGGAGCCTGTATTAGGTGACTACTGTCCTCCCCAGTCTCCCTGACTCAAAGCCACTTCTGTAGCCCTCTCCCCATGGCGTTGCACTCTGCTGCTCTCTCTGTGGATGCCAGGACGCTGAGATCCAAGATTTTCTGCCATGTCTGCTGTGGATTAATCACAGCTGGGGAGACAGATAGGCGTCAGAAGCACTAGGCTTTCCCAAAGCCCGTAAGCAGACTGGACCACCTAGCGAGCAGAATGCATATGCCTTTGAATGACCTGACAAGGATGACTTAACATGGTTCTGGGTCCTGGGTCCATTTGTTATCATCTGTGATAACAAATGAACTCCTAACAGCTAATTTTATACGCATGTAAAACCAAATATATCTTTTTGTTTTATTGGTTTTGATTCCCTTCTAGAATGATGCTGGACCTAAAACTGGACCTCGAAGCATTCGTCTCCCTCAGGCATTGGCTGCGGTTCGTCTTTCAGAAGCTTAGCAACATCCATTCTCTCTTCCGATCTGCATAACAAACCCTGGGCTTCGCCTACCTACACGCTCTTGTTTAACACCCGGTGAGGGCTTGCTCTAGGAAGAGGCCCGCAATCTCCAGCAGTATATACTATTTCTGCATCTAGAACTGTGATGAATTTTCCGTGAACCCAAGGGAAAACCCCTGGCCTCTTTATGACCCCTTGCTATCCCCCGACACAGCCAATCAGCTGTTCCAGGCCCCACCATGCTCGATACAATTCTGTAAATTATCGTATGTAAATACAACTTGAAATCCTATTATATCCAATAAATCTGAACTCAGTCTAAGCGATAAGGCCAAGCAAGAGACACACCAAAATGTATATTCATTCTCATGTCACAAATGCTTGCTATTAGTGTTTAAATAAGAGAAGAAGGTAATAATTATTTCATTGTATCAAACTGAGTTGAATTTCTTTATTTCCTGAAGCCATGAGCCATCTGACAATGATTAGTTCAGCTTAGAAATGTATCTGTCTATGGCAGTAGAGGCTAGAGTAGGCCTCCTAAATATTCTTCTGTAATAATAAAAGTTAATTCATTTAAATAATTAACTTTGATATTATTAAAATAGTATTAATCATTTATACAAAATGAAGAGATGCTTTCTTCCCAACAGCTAGCTCACATAAGTTGTTACTGAAGGAATGCACCTTGCAAACGAAGGGAGAGGAAACTTTGAAACAAGGAACATGTCTGGGGTAGACTCAGGCTTGCTGGAGTCCACAGGGGGAATCTGGCCATCGGAAAACCCCTGGGTGCCTGGTGCCCAGCACCCGAGACCACAGATGAAAAGGTGATTCAGAAAAGGTAGTCCCGGGGCACCTGGGTGGCTCAGTTGATTAAGCACCTGCCTTCAGCTCAGGTCATGATCCCAAGGTCCTGGGATAGAGCCCTGCTTTGGGCCCCTTGCTCGGCGGGAAGCCTGCTTCTCCCTCTCCCACTCCCCCTGCTTGTGTTCCCTCTCCTGCAGTCCTTCTGTGTCAAATAAACAAATAAATAAAATCTTAAAAAAAAAGAAAAAGTCGTCCTTCAAACTTTCTGTAAATAAAAAATTTTAATTTGGTCCTTTAAGAAAGATGATGGAGGAATTCTTTCCACCCGAACAACGTAGCCTTTAGATACCAACGCTAGTATAAATAATGTTGGTATTAATATTAGTCTTACAGTACTTTATAAAATTGGAAAAGCTTTTTTGGACTAGCCTGGAAATAACTGTCCTAACCGGCCTTTAGATTCCGTCAGTTTAAAGAAGGGATCGGTGACGTGACAAACGAGGGAACACTTCATCATCATGTTTGTGACATACGTGTCAGCAACTGCCTGTCCTTACAGGGTTTAGGGTCCAGGGACCACCTTTCACACCCACACACACATGCAGTGTGTTTTAACTCATTCCTCTAAATACCGGAAAACATGAAACCTGAGGGATAAATAATTTATGGATAATTAAGAGTTGAAACAACTAAAGAATTAAATCTAGCTTATGGCATCGATGGGGAAGATTCTTGAGGGTGACTACAAAGTACTTTCATATTTTCAGAGACAAATGCTACAAAAAAAGTCAATGAAATATATGGCCACAAATCTTAATACACTGATCAAATCTGCAAAACTAAAATACTGCTATCACACATATTTATCAACCTACTGTTAGTATCTGCTGGACTTTAGTTTCTACTGAATGAGCTTGGAATTTTTTCAATGGCTCCATTCTATATGAATTAGCAAACTTTAATTTTGCCAGGGCACTCTTCCACTCTTTACCCAAGTCGGCAATTGAATCATCGAATGGAGGCTCTACATACTGAACATCATGAATCGAGTCTCTCAGTCTTTCTTTTAAAATCTGTGTATACTGAAAGAGGGGGAAGGAAATGAGAAAGAGATTATTTTTTTAATTATAAAATGAAATTTTAGATTTAAGAACCCTAATACAATGGGACAGAGCTGACACAAAGTTTGGAAATCCATTCTAATTGACTTCTGTGACAGAGAAATTGCTAGATTTCTAGATTCACTGATTCACTCCTGGCTATCAATTGGGTAAAAGAAAAACTAACCTAACTGGCTAGCTATCATCTCTCGACAAACGTGAATTTGCCCACATATATTTACAATATCCATGGAAGATACAAAAGAACCAGAAACAAGACAGGCCTCCAGAGAGGGCAACTGGGTGGCTAGAGGCGTGTGTGTAAAGAGAACTTGCCAGTTCTCTACCCTGAGGTTATGAAAGTATTATCCTTCATTTTCTTACAATTTTAATTATTTACTTTTATTTAATTGTCATTGAATAAATAATACTATTATTTACTTAAGTCTTTACATAATATTTACATAATAAGTCTTAAGTTGAAAGATAACAAAAGTGTACTGATTTGGTACATACATTATTTTATGCTTTTGACATGCATTCACTCTGTGACATTCAACATTCTTTAAAGAAATAGTTATGTGGTGCCTAATATGGTCCAGATAAATGTCGTAGGCTCTGAAGTTACAGTGGGGAGCTCCATTGTACTAGCGAGGGATTTGTTGTTGGGCTTCTGCGAACTCATAATCAAGCGGTCTGCAGTCACGCAGGGATCACTCTAACCGACTGGAGGGCCGACTGACCATTGAAAGCACACACGAAAATGAATTAGTGGATTTAAATAGTAGTAATTGCTATAAAAACAAAACCACGCAACTTGGGAGGAACTCACTGGGAAGGACTAATTTAGCAGAGTGATCAGAGAAGGCCCCTATGAATGAAGCTGTATTTGGGCTGAAGCCCCAAAAGAACATACACAGTCTTCAAGGCAAACAGCGTGTTCTAGGAGCAGGTTTGTGGTCAGTGTGGCTCGAGTGTCCTGAGTGAGGCAGAGTGGTGACAGGATGGGAGCTAGGAAGGCAACCAAGGAGCAGGTAGTGAAGCACTGACTAGAATGTGACGAACACTTTGGATTTTATTCTCAGAACAGTGGGAACCGCTGGAAAAGTTCAAGGACGTTAGCAATAGGTTCCACATTAGTTTTAGAAGTGCATTCTGGCTGGTGTGGTGAGCGGATGAGAGGGCTGGCAGGGCTCCGATGAACACAGCTTTATACTTCGTAACGCTTTTTACAAATAATGTTAACTAAGTAATTCTGTAACTTCATAATAGCTTTTCTAACCAGGAACATGGTTTACTTTGGTAAGTATGTAAGAATTTTTATTTCCAAGTAATTTATTTTGACATAAATCTTTCAATTTACTCTGAAGCATTTATTCTTCTGCTACGTTTCCAGTGAGGCTTTAAGGTGATTTAAATTGCACCCACCTATTAAACTTTTATTAATTTCAATGTTTATTACCTCTAGATTTTTCTAACTACATAATACAGATCTACATATTTCTATCATCCCTCCTTCATCCCTTTCCATATTTTACTGCAGAGGCCAGTAGTTTAAAATGTAAATATCAGACCTCACAGTCCTCGAGTATTGTGAGAGTATTTATTCTCCACCACCGATGGATCTGTGTGGCAGAAACTGGCACTGGGCAATACGTCCCTTTCTCTGCCCCCTCTGAGGGGTTCATCTGATCGGCAGGTTGGCAAGAGAAAGAACATGATTAAATGCAGAATCTCCCAGCTCTTCTCTTCGCAGTTGATCGGAACAAGTACGTATCATCTGTCCGAACTCTGCAGATGGTTCCCAGAGACAGGCCGTTGTCTTAGACAGTATCAGTGTCCAGTCACGGCCGTGACCATTTGGTGACCTGCTTGAGCGTGAGTCGAAATGTTACCAGCCTGTTTTTCATCACTGATAGTTTGTTAATATGGTTAGATGATTTCTGAATGTTTAACCAAACTTGCATTCCTAGAACAAACCCCACTCAAATATAGTATTACTATTGTTATTTGACTGGATGTTTGTACCTTTTGACCTCCACATATTTCTTTTCAGATTTCACATAGAAGTGAAATCATATGGTATCTGTCTGACTTATTTCACTTAGCCTGTTCTCAAGGTCCACATGTTTTTGCAAATGGCAAGATTTCATTCTTTTTTTTAATGGTGGAATAAGTAAATATTTAGGATGTTTTCATATCTTGGCTATTTATTGTAAATAATGCTGCAATAAACATAGGGATGCATATATCTTTTCGAGTCAGTGTTTCCATTTTCTTCAAAGAAATACCGAGAGATGGAATTGCTGAATTGTATGGTAGTTCTACTTTTAATTTTTTGACGAGCCTCCATACTGTTTTGTTGTACTACCCACACTAGTAGCTGTACCCACTTATGTTCCCACCAACAATGCACGAGGGCTACCTTTTCTCTACATCCTTGCCAACACTTGATATCTTTAGTCTTTTCAATAATACTGAATCGAATAGGTGTGAGGTAATATCTGTTTTTATTTACTTATTTATTTGACAGATAGAGATCACAAGCAGGCAGGGAGGCAGGCAGAGAAAGAGAATGAAGCAGGCTCCCTGCTGAGCAGAGAGCCCGATGCGGGGCTCGATTCCAGGACCCTGAGATCATGACTTGAGCCCAAGGCAGAGGCTTTAACCCACTGAGCCACCCAGGCGCCCCAATATCTTGTGTTTTTTGGTTTTTTTTTTTAAAGATTATTTATTTGACAGAGATGGAAAGCACAAGTAGGCAGAGTGGCAGGCAGAGGAAGAAGGAGGCAGGCTCTTTGCTGAGCAGAGATCCGGATGTGGGGCTCAATCCCACAACCCTGGGATCATAACCCAAGCTGAAGGCAGTCACTTAGCCGACTGAGCCATCCAAGTGCCCCTCTCACTCTGGGGTTTTGATTTGCACTTCCATGATGATTAAAGATGTTGAGCATCTTCCCTTGTACCTGAAGTCCATCTGCACATCTTCTTTGGAAAAATACCTATTCACGAATTCTGGTCATTTTATAATCCAATTGCTAGGGTTTATTTGGTTTGTTCATTTGTCTTGTTTTTTGCTGTTGAGCTATAGGAGTTCTTTATGTATCCTGGATATTAACCCCTTATCACTTAAATGATTTGCAAATAATCTCTCCCACTCAGTAGGCTGCTTTTGCCCTTTGTTGATGTCCTTCGCGGTACCAAAACTTTTTAGTTTAATGTAGTTCCATCTCTTTATTTTTGCTTTTGTTGCTTTTGCTTTTGGAGCTGGATCCAAAAATCATCACCGAGACTGATGTTAAGGTGTTTATTACCTATGTTTTCTCTTTGGAATTTTATGGTTTCAGGTCTTACCTTCAAGTCTTTAATCTATTTTGAGTTTATTTTTGTGTACATGTAAAATGCTGGTCCGGTTTTCCCAATAACCATTGAAAAGACTGTCCTTTCCCTATTGTATATTCTTGGCTCCTTTGTTATAATTCACCATAAATGTGTGTTTATTTCTGGACTCTACTGCCCTTTTGATATGTGTGTGTTTATGACAATGCCATACTCTCTTGATCACTAAAGCTCTGAAATACAATTCGAAGTCCTAAAGAGAGATGCTTCTAGCTTTGTTGTTCTTCCTCCATACTGCTTTGGATATTTGGGGTCTTTTGTGATGTCATACAAAGTTTAGGATTGTTCTGTGAAAAATGCCATTGGAATTTTATTAGGGATTACAGTGAATCTGTAGATTGCTTTGGGTAGTGTGTACATTTTAACAACATTAATTCTTCCAACCCAGGAACATTGAGTATCCTTCCATTCATTTGTGTTGTCTTCAATTTCTTTCATCAATGTCTTACAGTTTGCACTGTAAGACTCTGGAGGACTTTCACCTTCTGGGTTAAATTTGTTCCTATTTTATTCTTTTTAATGCAATTGTGAAATGGGATTTTTTCCCCTTAATTTCTCATAGCTTGTGTATAGAACTGCAATAGATTTTTTCATATTGATTTTGTTGCCTGCAATATTTATGAGTTCACTGAATCAAACAGTTTCTTGCTAGAGGCTTTAGGATTTACCATATATAATATCATGTCATACACAAATAGTGACAGTTGTACTTTTTTCTTTCCAATTTGGATGCCTTTTTTTTCCTTTCTCTTGCCTAATTTCTCTGGCTAGGACTTCCAATACAATGTTGAATAGCAGTGGTGGGAGCAGGCATCCTTGTCTTGTTCCTAAACTTAAAGGAAAAGCTTTCAGCTCTTCATTCACTGTAAGTTTGTCATATGTGGCCTTTAGTATGCTAAGGTATGTTCCCTCTAAACCCACCTTGTTGAGTTTTTAGGATAAATGGATACTGAATTTTATCAAATGCTTTTACTGTATCTATTGAGATGACACAATTTTTTTTTTTAAAGGGCATGAAGGGCAGAGGGAGAAACAGACTCCCCACTGAGCATGGAGCCTGATGTGGGGCTTGTTCCTGGGATTTCAGGATCATGACCTGAGCCGAATGCAGACACTCAACCGACTGAGCCACCTAGGCACCCAGGATGATATGATTTTTATCCTTCATTAGGCTAATGCAATCTCACACTGATTGTTGGGGATGCTGACCACCCCTGCATCATAGAATAAATCCCACTTGACCATGGTATATGATCTTTTTAATGTATTTTAAAAGTTGACCCAGTATTTTGTGTATTTTTTACAACTACATTCATCAGGTTTATTGGCCTGTAGTTTTCTTTTCTCTGGTGTCCTTGTACGCTTTCAGTATCAGGGCAGTGTTGGCCTCATAAAATTAGTTTGGAAGTATTCCTTCCTCTTTTATTTTTGAAAAACTTGAGAAGGACTGGTATTGATTCTTTCAGTGTTTGGTAGAATTCACCAATGAAGACATATGGTCTGGACTTTTGTTTGTTGGGAGGTTTTCATTACTGAGTCAATCTCCTCATTAGCAATAGGTCTGTTCAGGTTTCCAATTTCAGGAATTTATACACTTTTTTCTGGGTTGTCCAAACTGGTGGCATAAAACTGTTGGTAGTATCTTATGACACTTTGTATTTCTACGGCATCGGCTGTAATATCTTTTCTTTCATTTTTTTCTCCTCTTTCATTTTTAATTTTGTTTGAGCCCTCTCCCTTTTTTCTTTGGTGAATGTAGATAAAGGTTTGTCAATTTTGTTTCTTTTCATTAAGCCAGCTCTTAATTTCACGTTTCTATGGTCTTTTTAACTTCGGGTCTCATTTGTTCTTTTTCTAGTCTTTGATATGTAAAGTTAGGTTGCCTATTTATTTTTTGTTTCTTGAAGTAAGCATTTATTGTCATGAAATTCCCTCTTGGAAATGCTTTTCTGCATTCCATATATTTTGGTATGTTGTATTTCCACTTTCATTTGTTTCCAGGAATTTTCAAGTTTTTCTTTTGATTTCTACATTGACACATTAGTTGTTCCATAGAATATTTTTAACGTTAATATTTTTGAATTTTTCTGTTTTCTTTTTATAATTGACTTCCAGTTCCATACCAGTGTGGTTGGTAAAGATTCTTGGTATTTTACTCTTCTTAAACTTATGAAGACTTGTTTTGTGGCCTAATGTGATCGGTGCTGGGGAACGTTCCATGTGCACTTCAGAATGTATTCTGCTGCCCCTGGATGGAATGTTCTAGATTTAACTGTTAAGTCCATCTGGTCTAATGTGTCATCGAAGGCTGATGTTTCACTTTTCGCCTGAATGACCCATTCGCTGATACAAGTCGGGTATTGAAGTCCCCTTTTATTTCACTGCTGTCTCTTTCTCCCTTTATGTCTTGCTTGATGTATTTAGGCGTTCCTATGTTGGGTGCAGTTGTATTTTATTTTTCTCATATGTTGTTGGGATTTAATTTGCTGTAGTTTTGTTAAGAATTTTTGCATCTATGTTTACAAGGAATAGGAGAATGCTGACTTTGTTGGATGAGTTGGGAAGAATTCCCTTTTCTTCAATTTTGCAGAACAAATATTTGCCAGAAACTCACCAGAAAATCCATTTGGGACTGGAACTTCCTACATGGCAAAGTTTTAAACTACAATTTTAAACTTAACTTTAATAGATATGGGAGCTGTTCAGAGTATCTATTGTTTCTTGAATGAGCTACAGTCGTTTGTTTCTATATATTAGTTTTTCTAGAACTGCTGTAATAAAATACCACAGACCAGGTGGTTTAAACAATTTTTTATTTGCTCGCAATTCTAGAAGCTTCTGGGTTTCATCTATACCACAAAGTTAAGGAAAGTGACAGTCCCATCAA
Source organism: Eira barbara (assembly GCA_020311275.1). Taxonomy (NCBI): domain Eukaryota; kingdom Metazoa; phylum Chordata; class Mammalia; order Carnivora; family Mustelidae; genus Eira; species Eira barbara. The sequence continues at coordinate 7,616,528 of JAHRIG010000326.1, forward strand.
AACTCTTTATCATATGGGAAATGAATTAATCCTCCCAAGGAAAATGAAGGTCTATTACTAGAAGAAAAAAAACCAATGCACCATATATAAAATTAAAAGACATTTAAACTGATTAAATTGTGTTGTTTGTCTTCATGTTTCCTATGCTCAAGAACAGAGGAATTCTCTACTGCCCAAAAGTTAGAAATTACCCGTTAGTGCACTTACTGTCCTCAGATACATTTAGTGAGTATATGTAGAGTGCGTTCTCAGTCTCTTCCCCATTTCTGGTCTATTCAAATTTCTTACTCCTAGAAGCCTAAGTCTCTTTTTTTTTAAAGATTTTATTTATTTAGAAGGAGCACAAGCAGGGGGTGTGGGAGAGGGAGAAGCAGCCTTTCCACTGAGTAGGGAGCCCAATGCAGGGCTTGATCCCAGGACCCTGGGATCATGACCTGGGCCGAAGACAGACGTTTCACCAACTGAGACCCCGCAGGTGTCCCTAGAAATCTAGGTCTTAAAGACAGCTGTGATCAATTACATCCACATCAAGTAAGCAAAATGGTCTTGGTTCATGTCGCTTTATTCCCGGACTACGGTCTATATACCGTGTCTGCGTGTGTGTATTCAAAACACATAAATCTTTCCCTACCGCTGGTGATACAGCTATAAAACAGATTAATTACCAACACTGCTGACCCCTGAAGAACAGGAAGGTTAGAGGCACTGACCACCCCTCCAGGGAAAAAAAAAAAGAAACAAAAACTGTGTGTAATTTCTGAGCCCCCGAAACTTAGTCTGTTGGCCAGAAACCAGTAATACAAACCGCCAACAAGCACCTATCTTGTACGTTATCTACTGTATTCTAAGGAAACGTCTTTTCAAATTGGTACAAATGTCCCAATATTTTTCCGACATATTTCTCGAAGACGATCCGTGTGTCCGTGGATCTGCGCGGTGGGGCTCATGCTGCTGAGGGGCCCAACTGCACAGCACAGCTCAGCTTCTGGGAGCACGAGACCCCACCTCCAAAAGACCAAGGCTTCCAGCCTCGCTCCGCCCTCCTTCTGGTGGCGGGAAGCTGCTCTGTCCTTCCTCTGTGAAACGGGACACCGCAGCGCTGTCGTCACAGCCCACGTGTTCCGAGACCTTTTGTTCCTAGAAACCTTCCGGGACCTGTCAACAGTAGCGCTGTGTCCGCTCCCGCTCCCGCTCCGGCCGGCGGCGACGGCGGGTCCCGCGAGGCGGGAAGGAGGCCGTGAGACCAGCGGACCAGGAGTCCCGGGGCAGACGCCCGACTCAGCGCCGGCCCCACAGCTCCCCGCGCTCGCACAGGTCACGTCCCCACTGAAGGTCCGAGAAAAGGTCTCGATCTCGGGACCGGTTTCGGGCTGCGGTCTCGGCGTTACTGCAGCCGTGAGACGGAGCGGCGTTTCGTGAGCTCCAGGCGGTCAGTGCCCGCTTGCTTTTCCCTCCCGCGAGCCCTCGATTCCCGAGACGGCAGCTGTCCCCGGAACCGCAACGCGTCGGACACGGGTCCTTGTCGACGCAGCACACGAGCGGCCCGAAGCGCAGCAGAGCCTGGTGCAGCCCAGGGAGCACGACGGAGGGGAGCGCGCGGGAGCGGGGCGAGCCCGGGGAGCACCGGGGAGGGGAGCGCGAGCCCGGGGAGCGCGGGGGAGGGGAGCGCGAGCCCGGGGAGGACGAAGGCCGGAGCGCGAGCCCGGGGAGCGCGAGGGCGGAGGGCCGCTCACCGCCACGCCGCCACGCGCCGCCGACCGCCGCGCTCCGGCCCCACCCCCGCACTCACTGCCTCCCTCTCGAACATGCTGGGCTTCCTCTCCCTCCGAGGCGGCGGCGGCGTCGGCTGCAGCTGCGGTGCCGGGCTCGTGGGCGGCTTCCCGCCTCGCCCGCGTTTCTCCATGCGGCCCGCGCCCCACCGCCCCCAGCGGCCCGCCTCCGCCCGTCCCGAAGGCCTCGGCGGCTTCCCGCGACAGCTCAAGTCGCGCGCGTGCGCCGCGCGGGCCGAAAGGGCGGCCGGGAAGGAGGGGCGGGGCGAGGTGTGCGTCCTCCCGCCCCGCCGGCCGCCCGGAATCGGAAGTGACGGAGGCGGGAGCGGCCCGGAAGGCGTGGTTGGGCGCGCGCTCGGGGGGCGGGGCGCGCGCTTGGGGGACGCGGCGCGCGCAGCGGTACCGGCGGGGGGAGGTGCCGGCCGCTGCCGGCTGGCCCCGCGGGCTCTGCGCCTCCGTCGCCTCTGCGCCGGCGCGGCCGGGCACCCGACCCTGACCCCGGAGACGCGCCCCTTGGGAGGGGACGGGAAGTGGTTTCTCCGAGAGCTGGAGGCTGCGGGGACCCGACGAAGCGCGTTCCCTTCCGCCCGGGTGGGATGAGCGTCGCTCCGCCGCGGCCGCTGCCTGCGTCCCGGGGCCGCGCCGTGTCGGGGTCCGTCCTGGGTGCCGGCCGCGGGGCGGCTCTTGCGGGGGTGAGTGTCCGGCCCCGCGGTGGAGCCGTCTCCGGGCTGGGCTGCCCGGCCCGGGTCGCTCCGGAGCCGGCGCGCGAGCCTGGAGCCGAAAAGCTGCGGGAGCGCGAGGCCCTTCGGCGTCCGGTGCCGTGTGGGTCGGGAGGCAGCGCGCTGGGCTCGGGCGGGCTTCGGCGGGGTCCCGGAGGCGCGGGTCGTGGAGGGAGCAGCGAGCTCCGTGAGGGCACCGGGAGCCGCCGCGAGCGGCCGACCCCGGCGTCAGAGCCGGCCCGGTGCTGGGAGCGTCACCGCTGAGGGGCTTTTCGGGGGGTCCCGCCCCGCCGGGACTGGCGACTCCCAGAACGGGGAGGGCCCGGCGGTTCTGGGAGGCGGACCTGGAGGAGCAGGCGTGGGACGGCCGGTGCCGTGTCTCCGGGGGCGCAGGGGGCGAAGCGGGGCTCCCAGGTGCCGGGAAGACTGCGGACGGCTCGGCCGCTGCGGGCGAGAAGCCGCAAGGGACAGAGGCGGGAGCGGGTCCTGCCTTCCCCCTGCCGTCCTGCGGTGTCCGTGGTCCCTGACCGGCCACAGCGTCCCTGGCGGTTCCGCGCGCGTCCGCCGGGTCTGTGGAAGGTTGGTGGGCGGCCGGGGGGCTGCTGACACCGGCAGGTGAGGCTTCTGGGCACGGGGATGCCGAGTAGGGCGAGGAGCTCGAGGTGACCGGCTTCCAGACCAGGGAGCTGCGGGGGCTTCGTCCCTCCCGTTGCAACGCGGACTGGACCCATCAGGTAGACCCCGTGGGGACTTGAGTCCCGGAGTGTGACTCCTTTGCGGGTTTATAAGATGACGTTAGTGTCTTGTGGGGATAGTTAGGAGGATTTGGGTATTATTGAATCCTTCATGTGAAAGCGTGGTTTGCTGCTGCTTGTACTGCATAAGGAGGCAGAGGTATGCTTTTTACTTGTCGTTTTTTTCACTGTGCTTGATTTTCTGCTTCTCCGTTCCCCATTTTAAAAAATTGCTCATTTTGATAACTTTGGGAAAGAAACAAAGCATTGTCTATAAGATGTACTTCTGTAAACTCGTGTCTTCACAGATAGTATTAACGATTTCATATCTTCAACATTTGTTTGAAAAATTTATGCAAACTGTCCTTAATTAACATTTAATCATGGTGTTTTAATCACACAGCTCACGATAGCCAGCAAGTGTGTTAGCAGTAGCTGTACCTGAGTACATTCTGTGCTTAAGATAGAATGGGATTTTCTTGTTACTTGAATATATAATTGACGTTACTCTGTTTTTACTTCTTTTTAATAGTGTCTACTATGTTTTATATTTCAGATGCTGATAGAGGATCCGATTACCACTTGTCTTTCTCCCCCAGTCTATGATATGATCTGTAAACTCGGGTTTGAAGTCAGAGAAAATTGGGATATCGACCGCATTGTAACTCAGAGGGGAGACGTGTGCTGGCAGACCATCACAGCCTGTGTGATGTATACACGGTCAGGTCTGTGTGCTCTCTGCACCCCAAGCACATGCCAGTGCTGTTCCGTTTAAAACGTCTTGACTCTAAAACTTTCCTTTCTGTCCACTGTTTCTCTTAGTTAGAAGTTGTTATGATATAGACATAGCTCAGAACAGGAGAAGGGTCAGGTGACACGGGAGGGAATGAAGCCGGAGGAGCACAGGAGAGAGATGGGAGCGCTGAGCCTAGGAAGCCCTGTGTGAGGAAGAGGCCGCGGGTGGCACAGTCTCACTCCAGGCCGACAGTCAGACGGAGGAGAGAAGGAAGTAGGAGAGCTGGGCGTTCTGGATAGGAAGGGACCAGTAGGATGTTACAAGGCCGTCTTAAATGTTCCAGGCTTTATTGTTCATTTTTTAGAGCAGGGAGGTGGGTTGGGAAATTTAATAATAGAAAAATTTCAAGCGAACGTTCCCTGGCCCAGCAAATTCATCCCAGGAATTTGTAAGACAGGTGCACTTGCAGGTATAAAAGAGCATCGTTCAAGTTTACTCTTGGTGCTGATTATAAGCAAAAATTGAGAAAAAAAAAAACAAAAAACAAAACAATAACAACAAAACCCAGACATTGGAAACAGCCAAACGTGCAGCGTCACTGGGATAGAGGCACACAAGAGAGCGTTATGCGGTGGTACGAAGGACTGAGAAGCCTATCTCTCTGAACCGTGTGGCTAAGTGAGAAAATGGGGGGGGCATATAATTGTATTTGCTTGTGTATGTATAAATATTTCTTAATGTACCCAAGAAATTAGTAACTGTAGTTTCTATAGGAAGGAGAACTGGGTGGCCAGAAGGGAGACCTTCACCCGCTTAGACTTTTTGGGTGTGAACCGTGTGAATGTTGTTTCAAACTTACCAAAAAAGTAAAGCAAAAAATTCATATGTTCTAAAATAATGTCATTGGAAGTCTCACGGTCTAATAATGTCAAGTAAAAAAATCAGGTTAAAATATTACACAGTATAAACCTGATTTTGTATAAACTTACATGCAAGTAAAGCGAAGAAAATATTTTCTCTTGATTAATCCTTTTGTATTTTCCAAACCCTACTGATAGTGTAATTTTGTTTTATTATCAGATGAGTGCTATGTAACTTATTCCCACAATATCGGGGTAATTTTATTACAGGCTCAACTAGAAACCGGCTGTTGATTTCATGGAAACTTCCTAATTGAAGTACGCGTTCTCTGATGCTCTAGGCACTTTCGTCACCTAATACGGAGCCGTGGCAGAGCTGTGGCACTAACACTGGTTTTCTTATCCCTGCAGCCCAGAGTCTGGATTACCAGGGCAGCGTGCGGCTGCTGGGCCCTGTGTGTGAGGCCGTCCACTCACATTTGTTATCTCTGACCAAGGGACAGTTTGAGATTCGATACACACCGTGGCTGCAGTGGACAGCTTTTCCAGAGGTTTGGCTCGTGAACAACCTTTAGAAATACAAGACTTTGGGGGCACCTGGGTGGCTCAGTGGGTTAAAGCCTCTGCCTTTGGCTCAGGTCATGGTCTCAGGGTCCTGGGATCGAGCCCCGCATCGGGCTCTCTGCTCAGCAGGGATCCTGCTTCCCCCCTCTCTCTGCCTGCCTCTCTGCCTACTTGTGATCTCTGTCAAATAAATAAATAAAATCTTAAAAAAAAAAAAAAAGAAATACAAGACTTTGCAAAGTTTGCGTAGAGGCCCTGGTTACCTGCTCATCTTTCATCTCCTCCATCCGCTAAGCCCACCACCTGTGAAAAGGCTTGAGGGTTTTGAGGGAAACTTGGACTATTACGCAGTAGCCATGGCCCAAGCTAAGAAACATCCTTGGGACAAAGGAAGGTTTGGGATGTGTTATCCATATGGGGGGTTGGGAAGTAGCTGGGTATGCAGGTGTTGGTCCTGGGACACACGAGAATGGACCGCTCCAGGAAAAGAGCAGAGACCTCACGGACAGACAGTAAGGCTTTCTTTAGACAGTGGACAGGGAAGCCACGTGGTTTGTGGAGGGGAATCGAAGGGAGGAGGTGAGTGTGGGCCCAAGCCCAGATCTTGTTTGGGTCCAGCCATTGCACTTGGCACATGTAATGAGCACAACAGGAGGGTGACTTTGGAAGGTCTTCCTCTAAAGTACTTCGGATTTCCTGATGTAGGTGGAAGGGTTGTTGCTTCTTCTCCTTGTAACAGCTCTTACCCGACAGGCTGAGCTGCCTCCATTTATCGGCTTAGAACTAATCAAAATGGGAAGTAAGATTTAGATCAAAACAGCTTACTTTCCAATTTATAGTTATGCCAGATTTATTGCTTTCAGTGAACGTTTAAATGAAGGGGAAAGAAAGTTCAGAACTCCTTAGATATTAAACAGTTTTTGATTCTTTAGGTATTGTTACAGTTGAGTCTTGAACAATGCAGGGCTAGGGTGCCCAGCCCTTGTGCAGTGGCAGATCTGCACGTAACTTAGGACTCCCTCGGAACCGAAATGCTCATAGCCTCCCTGACCGCAGGCCTTACTGATGATGCAGATAGTCGGTCAACACGTATTCTGTATGTTCTGTGCATCATTACTGTATTCGTACAGTGAAGTCAGCTCCAGAGAAGCGACTAAGAAAATCATGAGGAAGAGAAAAATACAATACCATACTGTGTTTGTGGAAAAAAATCGACACGTAAGCTGACCTGTGGAGTCCAAACCGGTGTTCAGGGGTCAGCTGTGTATGTGTGTAGAAAATGTTCACCTGTACCAAAAAGGTCATGAAAATATACCAGTCGAAACCTTTAGAAGTTTGAATTTCACAGATACTATTGCTTGAGAAATGTTTCCTGCCGATCACAGATTCTAATGTATGTCTTACTCTACACAGTTGTTTCCTGAAATATTTGCTGCTTTGGAAAGCCTCCAGGGTCCCGCCATCTCTCTTGGCTTAATGAAACTGACGGCGTGTCTAGAACGGGCTTTGGGAGATGTAAGTGTGAGAACTTTCTTTCACTCAAGTATGCGAACAAACATAAAGCTTTTATAGCTGTCCTCAGATTTCTTGATTTTAATTATTGTTTTCCTATGAAATGTAATCATTTGGCACAGCTGTTTAGTATTTTTCTTTTTGAATGATTATGAAATCAAAATATTGGTGTCTTTGGTGCTTCTCTCGCTCATTTGTGCAAACAGCGGCTTTATGCGTGCATTTCTCTGCGCGTTGTCCGGCTCCTCGCAGCGCAGCTCGGACGCGCTCCTGTCTGCTCCGCAGGTGCTCGTCCTGCTCGGGAAGGACTGCCCCTTCCTTCTGCGAGACCTGCTTGCGTCTGAGGAGCTTGCTGAGGTCTTCGGGCGGCCTGTGGTGAGTTTGTTCGCCTGAACCTGACAGATAGACACAGCACAGAGCCACTCGTGGTAGCTCGACTTGTGTTCCTCAGAAATTGACGCCTACGGGAAAACGTTGGTGAGAGCTGTAATTGGAGCGCATTCTCCTCTCCCACCGCCCCTTTCAGAATTGCCGCTTTCCCGCCACAAGACACGCGTCTCTCTTCCTGAGTCTTAGTGTGGTGTACTAGCTTGTGGTGGGATGGCCGCGGAGGGCCAGCTGGGGGAACAATTTGAACTCTGTTGCCTTCATTAATTTTATGTTAATAATTATCATAATAACATTCCAGGATAAAATTTTAATCATATAGGGAGTGATACTAAATTTTTGTCCTAAAGTATCCGTTTTTTTTAACCTGCAGGAATTTATGTCCTTTTGCAACTGCTCATACTTACAGTGAAAAAATAGTAGATGTCAATTTAAAAACATGCAGAGCTGTATACTTTGTCAGAATCTTCTACAGGCCACATGACCGAGGCTGTTTAATGAATAAGCTTTGGGTCCCGGTGCAGGAGAACGCCAGGATAGTGTCCTGCACAAAGCCCAGCCTTCGAGCCAGAATGATGCTTAAAATACCGCTGTAATGTGTTCCCAGCTAGACTCATTTTTGGATAAGAAATTCGTTTTCAGTAAAGCCCTCCCACTTGACGGTAGATCCTTGTCAGCTTAAAGAGCACCGTGTTTCGGGGAGAGTACAGAGTGAAGACCAAGTTCAAGATTCCTGTAGTGCATTGACCTCTGACAGACATCCAGATGTTCTGACCTGGCATTCGTTGCCCGCCTGGATGCCGTTAGCCTCTCGCCGACCTGCAGCCACTCGCAGCCCCAGGTCCTTCCACTCGCTCCGTGGCTTGTGCATTTCTCATTGCACAGGTGGTGTGAGCCATTAATTAAAGTTACTGGTAAATTAAATTTAAAATAAATAAAAGAGTACTTAAAAAAACTTTTTAAAAAAGATTTTATTTATTTACTTGACAGACAGAGATCACAAGCAGGGAGAGAGGCAGGCAGAGAGAGAGGGGGAAGCAGGCTCCCCGCCGAGCATGGAGCTCGATGCGGGGCTCGATCCCAGGACTCTGGGATCATGACCTGAGCTGGAGGCTGCGGCTTAACCCACTGAGCCACGCAGGTGGTGCCCTTAGCTAAGAGAGTATTATGATGATTACTAGTAGTAGGCGTTACTATTCAAGTATTAAGAGTCGGTGTGAGCGTGAAGAGTTTCTGGAGTTGCTTGGAGGGAGGGGCTGGTTGCCAAGGGTTCTGATGCTGAGTTGGAACGCCTCTTTGTAACTTCTGCTCTGGCTTGTCCCGCCCCTTGAGAGAAATTCAGGATTTCTGCATCTGTTTCCTCCTCTCACTCAGCAAGGGTCCTTCAGACATCTGAAGGCAGCTTTCGTTCCTTCCCCGCATCTTCTGGGGCCTCCCTCTTCCTTGTCGTTTGATGTGGTTTTGAGTTCTCTTGGTCTCTGCATATCCTCCATCTTTCCCGAATCTGTTCCAAAGTGTGGTGCTCCAGACCGAGAATGAGCCCGGGGAAATGCACGAGCCTTGCCATCCAGTAGCCAGGATCGCCATCATTGGCATCTTTGTAAGTGAAGGGACAGGAGCAGGTGAATGCTGAGCCTCCAGCCAATGGCCAAGTAGGGGAGGCCTGGGCTCGGAGCATCCATGGGCCAGCCGCTCCTCAGGGCCTGCAGTCTGTGGACTCTCTGTTCCCTGCTTTGTGTTCTGTTTTACCTAGTAGTAGGCACACGGGAGGTGCAGGATGAGAGCAGCCTAGCCTGGGACGGACCTTGTTCCCCTCTATGGCTCATCATCTATGGCCCCTGAGACGTAGCTTTTAGCTCTCCATGCTTGCATTCCTCATCTGCACAGTGGGATTAATAGTAGTGCCCTCCTCGTAGGTTATTCTGAGGAGGAAGGAGTAATAAACACACAAAATGTGTTTGGCGTGTTAAGTGCCCAGTAAATGTCGTTGGAATACTGTTACTGTTACTGCTACTGCTGTAAGCCAGCCGGAGCGTTGGGTCTGCGGAAAAGACTAAAGCAGACGTTCTCCACTGCTCCATTGCTTTATTCCGTAGTTTGTGATTTCGAACTCTCCAGTAACCTGTTCTTAACCTGCTCAGATGGACGTGCTGAAGGTCTTCGTTGGATCCCCGTGTGGACTCAACTTGCGTAACATCCTGTGGCATGGGTTTGCCTCCCCTCATGAGATCCCCCCAAAGTACGTTGCTACAAAAGTAATTTTCTCTCTTCTTTGAGATACTCGAGTTTGTTTTCTCTTGAATCTTACATCAGGGAAAGGTGTGTTTTGGGAAAGATGAGAGTTTTGATGCAGAAACGTGAAGATCAGACTGAGGCCGATGGACACCTGGTGTGTGACAGGGTTGAGACCCCACTGAATTCCAGCCCAGAGGCAGCTGTGAGGCTGTGAATGTGAGGCTTAGCCTCACGGAGGTGACAAGAGCCACCGGCTGCTGGGGGGTGGGAGACCCCGGGAACTGTGCTCGTGAGCCTCCCGGCCCTTGCGCAGCTGAATTCCCACAGCCAGAGGGAGTTTCCTACCATTGAATGGTGGTGTACTTTCTTAATTTTAAACTTGCTCCTTTGAAAGTAAATCTCTTTATGTGCATGGCCATCTGTTTTTCTAACGGATCCTGTGGTGTTTTGCTCTAGGTACTGTTCAATGATGGTGCTCTTGACCGTGGGGTTGGGCCAGCTACTGAAGAGATACTTGGAGCAAACGAAGCTTGTGCTGGCACACCGACCTTCTGTAGCTCTCGCAGACCTGGAGGAGGCGGCTGTTTTCCCCGGCAAGTGCTGCACCTCACAGTTTCCCTTGAAGAAAGAGGGGTGAAGTCAGGGAGCAGCACGGGGACTTGAACCCTTTACATAGACCCCGTGCTCTCCAGAGGCTGGAGAACGTGCAGTTTCAAAGCTGCTTAAACCTCGTTACATAAAACCTCACCTCTTCCCACCGCGCCCCTGGGTTAGGCTGGGGAGTCTGAGAGTCTTGGCTGCGTGAATCCATTAGTCGTGTTAGATGTGGTCCATCCTGCAGGTGTGTGGACATCCAGACAGCTTAGGACCGTTTGGTAACGTACGTTCCCTTCTCCTTTGAGCTCTCCTACTTTTGTGTGCGCAATCATGATGCCAAAAAGGCCAACAGCCTAGGTGGTGTCCTCCTCTGTCCTCTTTGTTACTTTCTGTGACAAAGCCATTTACCAAATTAGTGGGGGTGGGGGACACAACCTTTCTGAGCCTGTTCCTTTCCCAGTGGGCAGCGGAGCTGTAGGAGCTGTATGTCTGGTGTAAGTCATGGTAGGAACAGCCCAGCTCGCTTGAGTCCCAGCAGGCTGTGCCCGTTTGTGCCTCGGACCCTTGGGTAGTCTGGTGACTGCCAGTAATGTATACTTTTTAAGACTTTACTTTTTAGAGCAGTCTTCTGTTTGGAACAAAATGGATCAGGAGGTGCCGAGGTTCCCCCATACCCCCCCAACATCCTACCGCAGGGCCCAGTTGTTGCCGGGGAGGAACCCGCACAGATGCGCCATCATCAGGCAGAGCTCGCAGTTCGCCTCAGGGTTGGGTCTTGTTCCTCTGTCTTCTGAAAACGTGTCTTTCCTTGGCCAGCGTGGTCAGCTGGTCAGCCCTGACATCCTCCTCACAGCTGTGGCCTGAGTTACTAAAGAGGGGGTGGTGCACGTCCCTCTGCCCCTGGGGTGCCACGGTCACCTAAGACTCTGGGCACCTGCCCTGCCTCTGCTCACGTCATCCTTCAGTGGATGAGGGTGATTCTTACTTCACAGACGTTACTCCCGAGGTCCTTGGCATGTTAGAAGACGTGATGAGGAACTCCACTTTCATACTGAAGGTCATGATGCCGTACTGGGAAGCCGCGTTACTCAGCTTCCGGTCACGCAGGTGAGTGACGAGGCTGGTCCCTCTCCGGGAGGGCCGAGCTTAAAATACCTTCACAGCATTGACTAAGGCCCTGCACGTCCGCCTTTTGGTGCAGTCGATACTGATAATCATTGTTTGGAATCAACTTTTCGATGTCAGTTGAGTTGTTACTATGAGAGAACCGTGCGTCGCGTGTTAAAGAATCCTGCAGTGAGGAGGAGGAAGGTTCTACTCTGTCTCCCGGGGAGCAAAGTAGATGCCTGTGGACAGCCTCCCTTCGGGTTCCGCTGTCTGGACGTTCATTCATACGTTGGAAACCCGCCCAAATGCTGGGATTTGAGTGTTTCTTACAAGTGGTGGGAAGGACGGGGCAGATCTCTGATGACGTTTTATTATAGAGATTCCTGGCATGTTTCCTCTCATGTCAGAACAGTGGAAAATAGATTTAAACTCACGGTCTAAGGAGACGGTGGTTCCGCGCTCTCACGTTGGCAAGCACCGTCGCCCCACCTTGCCCCGATCACACATTGGTAATGTCTGGATCAAAGGACTGTTACTTGGGGTTGGTGCCGGTGTTTACTCTGAAAGCTTGCGGTTTGCCCAAGCTCCCTCAATTTCACAGGTTTGCTGACTGTGCCGTGTTGTTACTGACACAGCTGGAGGCGGGACTTAGGAGAGTTTTTGCCACCATTAACCAGTGTCCAAGAAGACTTCTGACCGCTGAGGTACACATGCTGTAGGGGTTGACGGTGGTTGTCGCTGTTTTCTCTGCTGAATTAAAAGTTTTTAATACTTTAGTTTTGTTTACCCTTAAATGATTTTTTTAGCCAAGAATTTTCTTTGGAAGGCTTGAGTGTCATTTTTTATGGCTTCCTATTATGGTTTTATATGACATAAGTATTTGTGATCGTTTCTGATGGTTCTGTATTTCCAGGTATCTCAAACTCGTCATAAAAATAGAAACCATGTGTTTCCTGTCTGTAGCCGTTACTGTCGTGTAGCCTGGGAGCCCCAGGAGGTGGCCCTGTTGAAGGACACCCCTTGCTCTGGGCCAGAACTGCCAGGGAGTCTAGGCAGAGCCTCTGGGCGGCTGTGTGCCCGGTTGTCGACAGGCTGCCAGCGGGCAGAGCCGGGGCGCGTGTGGTCGGGTGAGCAGCAGTGGCCGCCCTCCCTGGAACTCTTGTTACTTTCGCTTGGCCAGCTTCCTCTTTCCGCCCCTTTCCAGCGGCGTCCCTCAGAATTCTGTTCTCGGCCCTCTGCCCCCTGGATCTGCTGCTGGGAGATCTCACTCCCTCCCACGTCTTAGCCACCTCACTTCCATGGGGACGAGGACTGGAAAATAGTTTGAACCTAATGAAATGAAGGCCCGTGGAAGTGCCAGAGTGGCGGCGGGACAGCCGATCAGAGTGTGAAAGGCCGCCGCCGTCCCAGGCCGTCGTCTCCTCTGACTCCGCTCATCCAGCTCCCGAGTTAGGTCCCCGCTTGTTGGTCGTTCTCAGACATTTTCAGTTTTTCCCAGGTCTCAAACTACCTTATTTCTAAAAATCTCGCTTTTCTTCCCACAAATTTCTTCTCCAGAGTTCCTAATTACCCTCGTCCACTCGGGCACTGGGCCCCAGCCACCTGTAGCCCCTTGTGCTGCGTCCCCTTCGTCCACTCAGCGTCCAGCCCCGCCTGCCCGCTCTCAGCGCCGGGCGTCCCCCAGCTCCTCTCCCAGCGATGAGTATCCCTCCCTCTCTTAGGGCCTCATTGCTTAAAACTGTAGCATCTCCCCAACGCCTGCAGCGAGCTCTGCACGTGTTGGGAGTCGGGCGCATGCCGGGGACCCCGCGTGGTCCCTCCTTTCTCCAGTCTGTCTCCTTTCGGATTGCTCCGGCACAACCGAGGCCCCTCGCTGGTTCCTGAAGGTCTCTCTGCAGGCTTTGCCCACTGTCCACGCTTGACCACTGGAGGCCACGTGAATGACCTCCCAGAGCCTCAACTCCAGTGTGGCCGCTGCTCTGCCCTGCATCCTGCTTTTCTCTCCGGGCAGTTCTGCTCTGCCTTCGTGCATGTTCTTGCGGGTTTCAGTGCAGGCCCCGTGAGAGTGCAGCGCTCACGTTTGTGTCGCCTGATGCCCTCGCCTGGCGCCTTTCCTGTCGGCCCCGGGCAGAGCCAGGCAGCGTTGTGCAGCATCTGTCTCCCAGCACAGAGAGTAGAGCCCCTGGTAGTCCCAGCTCTCCCTTGCGTATGCTTGGGATGACTTCACAGTGGCATAAACAGATTTGGTTACTTACGTGTTATTTGACCATGCAAGTAAGTGGCATGATTTTAAATCACAGAATATCTTAGACTGTAGGCCAGGCTCTTGTTCAGAACAAACATGGCATCAGTTCGTTTATCGGTTCTTTTATAAAGCAACACGCATGTGCAGATGCTCTGTGTACCAAGCTGTGAAGTGCTGTGCTCGTGGGTACTGTTGGCTGAGCGCTTCCAGCAGGAGCTTTCCGAGGTCTGTGGAAGGTCGGAGGAGGAGTAAGTCTGTGTGACTTTAGGGGCGCCTGGGTGGTTCAGTGGGTTAAGCCTCTGCCTTCGGCTCCGGTTGTGATCCCAGGGTGCTGGGATTGAGCCCCGTGTCGGGCTCTCTGCTTAGCGGGAAGCCTGCTTCCCCCTCTCTCTCTCTGCCTGCCTCTCTGCCCACTTGTGATGTCTCTCTTGTCTGTCAAATAAATAAATAAAATCTTTAAAAATAATAATAATACATGAGACTGTGTGACTTTAAGAAGCTTACGTATGAGGGTGAGAGATAGGGCTTTTCCACCACTTCCTTAAAGTAAGGTAGAAGTTAATGCGTGCGGGTTATGGAGGTCCGTGAAAAGCTCAGTATTTAGTAGGCAGTCGGCTCTTCAGAGCTCGGGAAGGCTCCAGGGTCAGCCAAAGAGGTTTGGGGGCTAAAGATACAGACCTCATAGTATTTTATGTCGTAGCAGATGTTGACGGGAATTTAGCGTTAAATTGAAAACATATTAGTAAGCGTTAATAAACAGGACGCTGGTTTGAGAGCTGGCGTCCACAGAATGCTGGCTTCGTCACACTGTGTGTAAGATCTTGCTGAATTCCCCGGCAGCCTGTCGAGATGGGCACTGCTCATGTCCCGTTTGCAGGCAGACCTGTGGGCGCGGTGCCCTGGGTCTCACCTCCGGGGAGCATGGAAGCCAGGAATGGATGTTGAGGCAGCCGGCTCTGAGCCTGTGTCTGTAGATGGGACCGATTACACGAGAAAGTGTGCGAGACAGGCCCTTTGTGGGAGAGCATGTCCAGCCGTGCTCACTTGCATGCACGTGTGTGTGTGTGAGTCCTGCTGTGTGATGGGAAGAGCCTGAGCCGAAGCGTATGGGAGGGGAGTTTGAATGGGGCCGCACTGCCACATTCACCGTAGTTTCACGTCTGATGACGTGCTGCGGTGCCAGTGACATTCTTCCCAAAGTGCTGCCAGGTCAAGACTTATTTTCAAAAAAAGGTTTCATATTTGTGGCCATTTACTAGAATTGTTTTTTCTCTTTTGAGTAACGTCACTCAACTTATATTTTGTTTTGTTTTCTTTCCTTTTCTGAAGTCCACGGCTCTTTATACCACCTTTGATGAAGTAAGTAACTTATGGAGTTTCTGGAAACAAAACATTGTTTTTTACTACACAGGAAATATTGATAGTCATATATGCAAAAAAAATCCACTTTATTATAGAGTTAAGTATATTTCAGGCTAATTTTGAGATCCAGTATGATTAACCTAGTTTCTGAAGGTATGGAAAGAGCAACATTGGAAAATGCCTGGAGGTACTAATACTGTATGCTATGATTATTTGGAGGCTACATTTAGAAATAAGATTAATGCTTGTTTTGCCCATGAAATGAACAGGAACTGTGGTTGTCAGTGTAAGCCGATGCACTGAATCTGCGAATTGGGTGTGTGATTCCGAAGCTGGACATCTTGAATAGTAAAAATTGCCATTGAAAATGTCTTTTTTCACTGAAGAATAGAGAGGCTAGTGTGTGTGTGTAATCCTGGATTATAATCCTGCAGCCTAAAGTGTGATTTCACAGAGCTAGCCTCCCTGAGGAGACAAAGGGAGCCTCTCTATGGAGAGGGCGAGGTGTTTAGGTTCCTCTGCGGTTAAGATAACTCTTAGATCCCTTAGGAATGGGTGGGGGGCGGGATTAAGCAATGCGTGTGTTCACCTGTAGATTTCATCCCATTAGGTAAATAATTTGCTATAATTTAACACGTGACGTGTTTGATACTGTGGGGATTGAACAAAATAGTGTAGTTACATCTGTACAGGATTAGGGTCTGCAGGGTTGGATTGGGTGGTTGGGTTCCAAACTGGTGTGTTAGGAAGTGACGTGTAAAGTAATTGTGATGTGTGCTTCTACACACACACACACTCATGTGTGAACACACAAACACATAAGTACACACGAATACATACATATACACATGAACACACATGCACACCTACACACGTGCATGTACTTGTGCATCTTTGTAAACATATACATGTGTAATACAGAAACACATGCACAGATATAGGTAAATCCACAGAAGTAGGTGCGGGTACACACAGCATATGTGCACACACACACACTGATACACACCCCTGCCCCATACACAGAGATACAGCTCTCAGTAGACGTCCATGCACATCTGTGCAGATAACTCATGCATACACGCATCTACCCGTCATCACACACACGCATGTAAGTGAACACAAACACTATACACACACGTAAGATACGTGTGTTCACGTGCATTCCTGCAGTCATCATATCGGTTAAGAGAACAGGTAGCTGCTGTGACTCTAAGACAACCCTTATCTCCTTTGCTTCGGGCTTCAGCGGCATGTTGTAAGCACAGAGGCTGCATCTCCTGACCCTGAAAATTCTGTATGTACAGGGTGTGCGTTGATTAACTAATGTATTTATTTTTGGTGTTTCAGATACTGGCAAAACACTTGAACGATGGTAAAATCAATCAGCTTCCTCTTCTCCTTGGAGAGCCTGCGATGGTAAAGTTCTAGGCCTTTCCCCATCTTCTCCCATTTGATACCCTTCAGCTTACAGATGGGATTAGCACGTCTCCAAAATGAAGGTCCCTGTGGCCTGGGATGTGCTCACGGAGAGCACTTCGGAACCACCCCACACTGTCTCCACACCACGTGAGACATCCGAGAGAGGGCACTTAGAGAGAGGCTGCCGGATGGGGATGAGCAGGGGCTGCGTTCAGGCAGGAGTTCGGGGGGGGGGGTGGTTCCCACCCCGAGCAGCGGCTGCAGGTAGAATACACAGTTCGGTGGGGGGTCCTGCCCCCAGCAGTGGCCACAGGTAGAGACACAGTTCCCCGGGGGTTCTCTCCCCGAGTAGCGGCCGCAGGTAGAGACGCAGTTCTCGGGGGAGCCCAGCACAGTCAGCTTTTTGACTGTGATGAACCATGTGAAGCTCAGTTTCCTCGTCTCTGTAAGTGACACTGCTGTCCCTAGAGATGTCAGGCGTGGCCCGTTCTTTCTTCCCTCAGTTAGCAGACTAACAACATGTTTTCTCTGTTTGCATTCTGAAAGGAGTTTCTTTGGGATTTCTTGAACCATCAGGAGGGCCCTCGTATAAGAGACCGTTTAAGCCACGGGGAAATCAACTTACCTGAATTTCCAAAAGAAGCGGCAAATCAGTTGCTTGCATTTTCTGGGGTCCTTTTACTCAGATTCGTTGATGAAGATCTGTCGGCAGCCTTCAAGGTAGCGCACGGGCAAGAGAACCGTCGGATGCGCTGTTACCTCGCGGGGACGGGATAGAGTGTATTTCCAGATGTAACTAACCCTTAATCAACTTTTCTTTAAATTTGAGCCGTAGCGTGCCTCCCTCAGAAGTGCAATGGTGACGTGGTTTGATGACACGCGCGTTTGCCGCAGCGCGTAAACCGCGTGATGCGACCGAAGAACCGGTGTGTGAGACAGGGTTCACTCAGTACACCAGGAAATTTGACAAGTAATGGTTAAATCGGTCGGGTGGAACATTTGCCTTGATCAGTAAACCGATTCTTTGATTGTCTTACAACAAGTAATTTGGGGTAGTTGCTGATATTTTAATCTTGTTTTCAAATGACGCATGTCACAGTTACTGTAAAGATTGTTGAGAGGTTCAGACGAAACAGAAAACGTGATGGGAAAAGTGACGGCCCTCAGGAGCGCCTTCCGGCGGCGTGAGCAGTGTCCGCCGGCGGGCGCTGCCCCGTCCTTCCACGAGCACACGGTGCGGCCGGAGGGGGAAAGCGGTTAGTGGCCGTGCGCGCCGCGGTTTCTGCCGGCTGCCGGCCGTTGTTAGCGGTGCACCCTCGCGACGTGAGCTGGTCCCCGTGGATGGGGTGGGTTCTGACGGGCGCAGCGCTGCTGATGACAGTGTCTCCAGTCGGCGTCCTTGTTCACTTGGGCACGTGCGAGGGAATTTGCACAAGTGCAGTTCTGAAGCAAAACTTGCTTTTAGTGTTCGTCGGAAGCGCGTGATTCTTTTGTGAACAATTAATGTCTTTTGCTCCATTTTATGCATTTCTGTGGTTCGTTAGCTGCATTTTCCACTCCAGCGTGCGTGTTGCTTCTTACTTGTCTTGAAGTTTTGAGGTCTTTTCATTTTGGCTTAGGCATTTGGAATTATTCTTAAAATGATAAACATAATATGTGCATTTCCCCAGTACCTTTAAAAGGTTTTTTTCCATTTACATCTTTTCATCCAGCTGGAATTTATTTCATCTGGGAGTGAGTTAGAAAGTCTGGTTTACTTGTTTTTATCTTTTTGTCGGTTTTTTGTTGTTTTTTTGTTTTGTTTTTTTTGTTTTGTTTTTTGACAAAAGGCTTGCAAGTTGGCCCGAGAGCGTTTGGCAGACGGACATCTTTGTAGTGTATGTGGTGGTCTTGGTCTCCTTGTGTATCTGTACTCACCTTTGTACAAGTGCAGTGTCCGAAGGGTACTTTCCCATCCCTCTTTTTCAGAATTTCCCTGCATCCTCCCCAGTAGGATTGTAGGCAGACTTGAATAGTTACGGTGCCCACAAAGTCCAAGACTGACCAAGCAACAAACAGGAATGGGCTCTTGATGGGTTCATTTTGGGGAACTGACGGTTTTTACGAGAGCGAACGTCATTCCCAAACGTGGTATCCCCGTGTCCTCAGCCTCCCCTCCCTGAGCGCCCTGAGTGGCAGCACCATCCAGAGACTAGAATCCTCCTCTCTTTGCTTGTTCACATCACGTGTTCCTCCCTCCACCGTAGACTCTGTCCCCAGCACTCCCGTGCTGTGTGCTGGGCCGAGCTGCCCCAGCCTCACCTGCCCTCCCTTCGATGGCCCTTTGTTCTCTTGTCAGCAGCCAGCGGGGTCCCCCGTAGGTCCTCCCCACTCCTCCCCTCCACCCGCCCCTGGTCTCACATCTCTGCCAGGCCATGGGGCCTCTTGTGAGCATTGGGAGTGGTGGCCGCCCTACGTGGAGGTCGGCCCGCCTGCGTTGCTTGGGTCTTTGAGCGAATGAAAGCTTTGCACTTGCGTATTTAGTGACTCGCTTCATGCTGTGGAGAATTCTGGGGCGTTAACTGCCTCTGCAGGAAAGTGACCGGTCGAGGACTGTGTTTAAGGTGAGTCAGCTGTCGGCTCACTGACTTTTCTTTCTGTTTCTGGTAGTTCTTAAATCAGCCAGCGTGGCTTTTCCAGCCACACTGTCACATGAGCTGCGAATTGGGTTATTTTTACTCATTTCCAATGTTTGCGTGTTTAGCAGTATGACTCTCTTTTAGTTGTACTGATTTGTAATTTTTAAATTCCCATTCTCTTTTTTTTGGAGATGTTCGTATATTTTTAGTTGTTTGGAGTCTGTCTTCTTACGTGTTTCCAGTGTCACTGACTGCGGACAAAGAGGAGATGTGGCCTTTGTTTATCATTGTTAATCGGCTTCATTTGAAAAACTTCTGTCGTGACCACGTGACCACCGTGTCAGACCTGCTCCAGTGGAGAGTCCTGCTGTGTCAGAGCTGAAGGAGCATGGGCGGGGCTCTCATGTGACTCGCACTCAGCGGGAGAAAACCGGGGGCCTGGCCACAGTCGCAGTAACCCTTGTCTGTTTTTTCTGAACCAGGAAGAAGCAGCGATCGGACCACTGGCTGCTCTTGCAGATGGTTACAGCGCTCACTTCCACCCGGTTTCTCAGCTTAAAAAACAGGTGAGCCGCACGTGGGCCATCAGGAGGGCTGCGCATGGCTCCTGCGACAGAGATGCCCACGGGGCCAGGCAGCCTGCCAAGCCAGACCTCGGTCGCGACCAGAGGCTGCCGTTCAGGAGTGTGGCGTTGGCCCCGCAGCGGTGTCCCTCTCTGAGCCTCAGGGCCCACATCTGACAGAGGCAGTAATGGCAGTCTCGTGTCTGATGATGGAGTGCTTGAGTCCTGGCGGCCGGCGCAGCAGGTTCTCACCTTAACTTGGGACTGCTACCCCATGTACCAGTGGCGAAGAACGGCAGTGTTCCGTTCACCACGTGGGGACCAGAGCATGTTCCCTTGTAAATTAGATGGTGCAAACCACAGACTTTTGAGCACTTCTGCCAGGAAGTTCCAGTACGGAAATGAGCTTGGTACTTTATTCTCCTCGTACTGGGATATGAATGTGCAAGGGGCAAGGATGGGGTCGTCTCCAAGAGTAGCACAGTCGTGGTAGCTGCCGACACAGATGTTCATCTGTGAGCCTGCCTCTAGACGAAGCTGTGGAACCCAACGGAAGGGTTTTGGGAGTGATTTGCAGCGGCAGCTGGAGGAACTGCCCGAGCTGTTAGAGTCTCATTGATCATGATGTAAGAGAAGTAGCGTCAGTTAGCAGGGGCTGTCAGCAGTGAAGCGCGGAGAGTTCTAGAGGTGTTTTACTCTCCTGGTGCTACGTGAGGGACGAATTCACTGCAGGTACCGGTGTCCCGTGGGTTCCGGTTCAGCAGCGAGGCATCAGGCTGCAGGGGAAGACACCAGATGCCCACAGCATCCCGACCTGCAGAGTCAGGAGGGAGGAAGGGAAGGGACTTACAAAGAAGGGGGAACGTGCCAGAAGAATGGAAGCTTCAGGAAGGCGGGCTTTGCCCGTAGACCTCCGCGGCCAACTCTGAAGCCTCACAAGCCCCCCTGCTCCTTGACTGCCGTTTCCACGGCCGTGGTTGAGGCCCCTCCTTGCCCCATAGGGGGTGTTCCCGACGGTCACCCTCCCCTGCAGCCTCCTCTCCATCCCAGGATGTCTGCACTTCTCGTTAACAGTACTGCATCCCGGTCTTTCTGGGGTCCTTTTTCTTCTTGCTGCTGCTGCTGCAGGTACCCACAGGCACAGGTGTCAGCGTTCAGTTTGCTCACACTTGCGTGAGTCAGGAATTTGGCACGGGCTCGCCTGGTTTGGTTTTCCATCTGAGAAGATGAGACGCTGGTGCAGGGCTTCACAGAGAGCCAGGGAGAGGAGCTGCCCTTTCTGCCCTGACTTCTGGAGCCACACACCCTCACTTCCACCGTGTTGTCCGGGTGAAGGCCACTCACCAAAGCACGTCCCAATTTGGGAGGGCACGCAGGCCTCCATTCTCAACAGCGGGGGCGTCGAGAGTTGGCCGATGTGGTTTATAACTCCTCTGCATGTTAGCTACCTCCCGATCCCCCGTTAGTTTCACTGCTCTCCGCTTACCCGATTATGCTGAGTAACTGAGACCCACCGCCTCCGTTGAAAATGTAAGATCCGTAACAGTTTTACCAATGTAGATCTCCTAGAAAGCAATTGCTGTGTTCATAATAGTTTACAAATGAATTACTGTAAAATCTTTAAAAGCATTAGGACAGTTTCCTCTTAGGTGCTGAGCTGCGAGAAGAGCATCAGAGTTTGGCCCCTCCTGCCCTTGCCGGAAGAGCCCGCCGCGTGAGTTCTGTCCTGGGGCCACGCAGGCCGCGCAGTCCCCAGTGGACACCAGCCTCGGCCTGGGGTTTCGGCCGTGCTCGGGGAAGACCAAGTACAGGGGGCTTGCTAGGCCTCACGGGCCGGGCAGGCCGCTCGGCGGGGGCGCAGGGGGAGCAGTGTCCCTGCCGAGGGCCCCGCTGGGTGGTGGGCCATTTGGGGAGACTAGGCACACGGGAATGGGGGGCGGGCTTTGTGGGGAGGAGGATGGTATCCACCCGGAATATTTAGTGGGTGATCAGACACAGTATCTGAAGGTTGGGAGAGAAGTGGGGATGGAGATTTTGGAATCAGGGTATAGCAGGTCTGTGTCGTAGCAATAACACTTGGATAGCTTATTGCTTATCTTTCGTCAACAACGTATGTTGCTTTTAGGGTATCAAATTGTTTACGTTTACCATCGTCTCTGACAGTGGCTTTTTCGTTTTATTTTTGGGAAAACTAGTTGCAGCTTGAGTGAACCATTAGACAGTGCGCTCGGGCGCCGATTGGGCGTCTTCATCATTGTCCTGTATCTGTCTCTTCTGTTTTTCAGATCAGTGGCTGTTTCTGAAACACATGCCTGCGAGGCTTTCATCGCAGAAATCCTGCGAGAGCTGCTCTGCTACCTGCCTGAGCGCGACGGCCTTGTCAGCGGCTGGGATGGTCTCCCTGCTGGGAGGTGAGTCTCTGAGGATTGCCCAGAGTAGTCAAAGTGCTGACCAGCCGCATTGGGGTCCACGCTCTGCTGTGTGCGGCGTCGTGATGTTTGTGAGCTGGCGGCAGCGTTTGACCCTACTGTGGTCGCGCCGCCGGAGCCTGGGGAGCCCAGCCTCCATGCTCAGGAGGTCAGAGCCCGATGATGCTCTCCCGTACGCTCTGCCCCCCACAGCAAAGCGTGTGTGTGTGCGTGTGACTTCCACAGGCCTGAGCACCGTGTGGAGCTGGCTGCTGCTTCCCAGAAGCTGACCGTCGGGGGACTCGGGAGCCGAATCCCCATTGAGAACACACTCTAATTCCCAGGTGGCCTGAGGCGATCCAGGAACTCTGCAGCATCCCTGTCCAGACTCTGTTCTGTCCCAGAACCATCCTGGAAGTGGTCACCGTGCTCCGAAGCATCAGTGCCCGCTGCGCCTGTGTGTCCCGGCAGGTCGCTGCCTCGGCGGAGCTGAGACACCAGCAGTGGGTGGAAAGGAGGCTGCGCTCACGGCAGAGGCAGACCTACCTGCACATGGTCAGCAGGTGTGTGGCTTGCTGCACTGGTTGGAGACGCCCGCTGGGCTGGGCTTCTGTCGGGACGCGGCTCTGACTCGTATTTGTGGAGGACGCTACAGCAGATGGTGTTTTAAACCCTGTTGTGATTGTGGCGTAAGAGGATGTGGGTGCTGCTGGCCCGAGTGAGCCCCTGGATCTAACATGCTAACAGCAGGTTACCTTGGGTGTGACTGTTCTGTTTCCTTACCTGGTGTGTATGTTAGGGTGTTCTCCATCCTTAAGAACTTACCATTTGGGGGCGCCTGGGTGGCTCAGTGGGTTAAAGTCTTGGCCTTCGGCTCAGGTCATGATCCCAGGGTCCTGGGATCGAGCCCCGCATCGGGCTCTCTGCTCTGCGGGGAGCCTGCTTCCCCCCTACCCCGCCTGCCTTTCTGCCTACTTGTGATCTCTGTCAAATAAATGAATAAAATCTTTAAAAAAAAGAAAAAGTTACCATTTTGGACAAATTCCTAGAGCTCTAGGTTAAGTGGCCTCTCTATCTATGAAGCTTTTGATGGGTTTTGCTTGGCTGCTTTTGAAAGGCACACGCTTACCAGCAGGTTCGACGATGACGCCGGTTATGTTACATCGTTCCCCAAATGGTGTATTTCAAAACAAAATCTCCACGGGTTTCATGAGCAAGATAGTATCTTACTTTGATTGGAGTGTCTTTGTGTCCTGGAGACACTGAACACATTTCCACGTTTGAATCATTTCTTCCTATGAGAGCCCTTGACCAAGTACAAGACTGTAGGAGAGACGCAGGCAGAGACCTAGACCCGGTGGGAGCGCTGGACTCGGGCCGGCGGCCTCCTGCCCCTGAGCAGCGGCTGCTGGGAGGCTGGGCGGCAGCTGGCGGGTGCTCCTGGGGGTGGGGAGCCCCTCGGGGAAACCACCCAGCAGCGGCCTTCTCTCGAGAAGTCTAAATTTAAGTTCCCTTGAGAAAGTTTTCACTGATGAAAGTGCAAACTACTTAGGTTTGTCAAATTCTAACTTTCTTCCTCTTTTTTAGTGTTAAGCTTCTGTCCCCTGTGCTTCACTTGATTTTATTGCTGATTGCCCTGGAACTGGCCAGCATTCACATGGTTTGTGGAAAAAATTCCTGTGAATATCAACAGTATCTAAAGTAAGTGTGTTGTACGTATAAGAAATGAAACTGTTTTAGTAAATGTAAGGGATTTTCACTTATATTGGTTGTTTTATTTTTTTAAACCTATGTCGTGGTTGGCTCTTTACTGGTTTTCTCTGTGGATTTGGTGCAACTTTGTGAGCCTTTAAAATGAGTGCCGGTGCAGGCTCATTGCAGAGCAGCACATGGGATGCTTGCAGAGGCTCTGAATTCCTCACTCTCAGGCACACCACCCACCGCCTGGGCTGGCTCTGCTTGCTGCCGTGCAGGTCGTCCTTGTGTCTAAAGTGAGTGTGGGAGGACTGGCATGTTCTTAAAGAGACGTGGACCCAGGTGGGAACCAGGCGTCCGCCATGCAGAGTGTTACGGATCGGTGGCCCTAGATGACCCCTGCCCCCACCTTGGCCCTGTTGACAGTGCGCGGGGTGGGGTGGGGGGGGTCGTGGTCTGTGGGGGGCCGTCCGAGCACGCGAGGTGGGAGCAGCGCCCCGGCCCCCAGCACCGCGTGCCCGAAGCTCCGCACAGTAACCACCCGAGGTGACACAGACCTTGCCAGATACAAAGTCATCCCCAGCTGAGGACCGCTTTATGTTGTTGCTCCTTTAATGTCAAGCTTGAAAACATTCAGAAGTAGAGGTTGGGGAACGTTCTAGCATACTTGGCAGACGGGGAGAACATGGAAAGTAGGAGCCGGCCGTGCTGCTTGCCTGTCAGAGAAAAGCCCAGGAGCCATCGGACACACCCCTCAGGAGCGCTGTGTCCGAGTGAAAGGTGTCTCCCGCAAGGCAGGGCACCGGCATTGTGAGGGCAGGCGTGGGACACCTGGGGCCAGAGCGCGGCACTCCGTGGGGGCGCAGGGCCTGCACACTCCCCGTGTGTGCGTCGTGCGCTCACGTGGCATTTAATCCAGGCGGTCTCTAACGCCTTTTCTGGAGCTCAGTTCTGTCACGTGCAGCCGTCGTACCTGATGTGAGAGTTTGACAAGGGGTCGGGCATGGGATTTGTCGGGTCTGGCTGCCCCTCCACGGATGCGTGCGAGTCAGGATCTCTTCCTCTGGCTCCTGTTCTCACTTCTGTTTCACGTGTAGTTCTTTTCCTTGAATTTATAGGCAAAAATTAAGTAGAGTACTTCACTTTTAATTCCAGAAAGAAAGGAAAAGAGTGCATTTAAATCATTGTTGCATTTTATAATAAAGAAACTAATTTTTTTCGTTAAAACAGGTTCTTAAAGTCGATCTTGCAGTACGTGGAGAACCTGGCGGCTTACAGCAGCTGGCGGAAGAACAAATGGGGCGGAATGGTCAGTCTTACACGGACAGCTCTGCTGAAAATTTGGAATTTTACTGAGAAGAAGCAGATGTTAATACACTTGGCCAAGAAATCTGCAAGTAAAGGAGTCTTGTGAAAACACTTAGAAGTCAAGATGCTTTTGGCTACATCTGAAAACCGAGCCTGAATTGGGCTTTACCGGCGTGGAGATTGAAAAGCCGCAGGTAGAGTGGGTGGCAGGCTCTGTTTGATCAGGGATCAAGTTTCGTTTTTCTGCAGCTTTCTGAATGGCTGTTCCTGCCTTTGTGTGAAACCTAGGCTGTACCATTTTGGTCCCCACACCATGACGCAGTGTCCAGGAGGAGCTTTTTACCCATGCGTCACCCAGAAAACTCTCGAAAACGATCCGTGTGGCAGGTCCCTATCCCCTGTGCTCACTGGCCGGGCTGGGTTGGCTCCACTCCTGAGACCCCACTGGGGCGCAGAGGAGGAGTGTGGGCCAGTCCAGCCTCATCCTTGGAGCTGAGAGAGTAAGGTGGGGTGATCCAGATCCTAGGGGACAGAGCTGGGGAAGGAGGTGGGGTGGGTGGACATGGTACCAGGCAGCAGGCTTGCCCGTCCCTGTGTGGCCGAGAGAGCAGGAGCCCTGGCACGTGTCTGGGTAGGAACCGGGGAGAGCCGGAGTGAGGGGATGGGTGCAGCTAGCCCAGTCCTGCTTGGAGAGCCGAAGGCTGTGGTTCTCAAGGGCTCTGGACACTGCAGTTGTCTGGAACATCTGTCTCTGGTGATAGAAGCAAAGCCAATAGCTCTCAGACCCGCTGTGAGGCTGTCGCTGACCTCAGGTCTGCATATGCACTCGGCCGCACACCGTGAATCATGGCCTCTTCTCCAAGGTCCAAACCTCCCAGGCAGGTTCGAGCCCAAGGCACAGTGTCTGCCCTTTGTGTTTCTGGATTCTCTGGTATCGGAGAGCAGTGCTGAAGAGACCTCAAAGGGAAGGGGTGGTGCTGTGGGACAACAGACATTCTGGAGCATTCCATCCATCCCTTTGCCAATTCAGCACCCACCACCCCCTTTTAAACTAAACTCTAGGTAAGGACAGAGAGAACCGAGCTTTTGCCCCTGCCTTCTGCAGGTGTAGACCCCAGATCCCACGTGTGCAAGCTTCTGCTCTTGGGACATGTTCTTTTGCAAGGGTCACACTGTTCCTTGGACAGACTCTAGTTGAACTGAAAATGTATGGGATTAGCCTAAACCCTAAACTCTCCTGCTGTCAGAGCTGCAATGGGGAAGCGATGGTGCGGAGGTGTCACCCAGCGTGTTAGGAGAGGCCGGAGCTCCAGTGCGTCTCGCTTCTGCATCTGGTGGGCTGCAGATGTTGCTTTTAAAAATCCCGTTTTCTACAACTCATCCCATGTTCTTCTGCCCTCAGCTACTCACTTCGGTTGGTGGTGTTCCTCACCGGGTGGGTTGATGCAGACTCTGTTCCTGAGAGATGCCCTCCAGGAAGCCTTCCTGGTGTGGGCAACTCGTTTTCCATTGGCTCTGATAGTGGGAAATGGGAATTCTGAGAGGCTTCCCAGAGGATCTTCTGAATTCCAGACACACTCCTCCCTGCCCCTGTCTGGCAGCTGGCTTGTCCCCAAGGGAGTGGGGAGCAGTGACCCAAGCTGTCGGAGTCAGCCAGCTTTGCCTTTTGCTTCATTGGCATGAGGCGTCCCGTGCAGCCAGATGGCCTCTCAGCCTGCAGGCCACTGGGACACCTGTGTCCGTCTGTGGAGCAGACCTTCCTCAGGAACAGATCAGCCCAGATGCTCACACCAGCAGGGCCCCAGATCCTGAGACGTGCTAGTGGCTGGCTTAGTGAGAGGGACCGTCCCCATGTCACGTGCTTCCTCCAGCTGTGTGTTGTGGGGAAGACTGCGGTGTAAGGCATCGCGCAGCGGTTCAGGGCACGGGGCTCCGCCGCAAGCCGGCATCTCCATCGGAGCCCCTGCCATACTGTCCGGCTGCTGCTCGGGGGTGCAGAGCCTGTGCTGAGGCAGGGAGTCCATGGACCTCGTGCCAGGCTTCCGTGGGAGAGGGACCTCTCGGAAGCAGCACTGTCAGAACCACGGCAGTGAGTCAGGCTTTCTGGGAGCCACTGACAGGCAGGGAAAGGTCACGGACGTCCACAGATGGGTCATGGTGTCCCTGAACGCCAGGGGAGAGCTCCCACACGGGAGAGGACATCTGTGTGTTGCTCTGTTCAGGAGCTCTAGCTGCTTCCCGTTCCTCGGCCCTTGTCCACAACGAGATCCCACCTGCCACTGAATCCGCTCCTGTTCCTTGCAAGACCCCGTCCGTCACCGCCTGCTTTCCTGGAGGCCCATCCCCAGGGCCGTCGCGTGCGCCAGGTCACGCGGACACTGACACGCAGTGCTTGACCTGTGGTTCCCTTCCGCGCTGCTCTCTGGATCAGCCCTGAGGCTCTTGCGCTACGCGCCTTCACCTGCAGGTGCTACCAGCGTCATTCTTCAGAAATCAAACAGACCTTTTTTCCAGGTGGGGCTCCTGGCTGGCTTTGGTGGTTAAGTATCAATGCCTGGATTCAGCTCAGGCCATGATCTCAGGATTGTGAGATCGAGCCCCGCGTCGGGCTCTGTGCTCCGTGTGGCGCCTGCTTGAGATTCTCTCTCCCCCGTCTCTAAAATAACATCTTAAAGAGCGAACCCCCTTTTTCACTGGCAGCAGCTCAGAGGAAACCAGAGGGCCGCGGGCACCTGACGCTGGGCATTGTTGCCATAGCAGCAGACCTGCCGTGGGGTTTGAGCCCTGCTGGGCCTTCAGGACACGCTCGAGCCCAGGCTTGTGTGTATATCACTTTGATTTAACGACAGCGTGCTCCCGCGACTGCCCAGCCCAAGGCCACGAGGGGTCAGACGGCACGTGACAAGCTCCAGTCATGGAACAGGTGTCCCTGGTGATATGCAGAGTCTGAGTCTGTCCCAGCATCTAGAAGGCAGCCCAGAGCTCGGGAGGACAGTCATATGCAGGATAAGCGTCACGGTTCTGCCCCAGATGCCGGGGGCCCGTTGGAGGCCGTGTCAGTACTGCGGCCTGAGGGCC
The DNA here is from genome assembly GCA_020311275.1 of Eira barbara. NCBI lineage: Eukaryota > Metazoa > Chordata > Mammalia > Carnivora > Mustelidae > Eira > Eira barbara. The sequence continues at coordinate 7,644,444 of JAHRIG010000326.1, forward strand.
AGGGCACTGTCTCATTCTGGACCTCATGCAGAACCGGCGTATTGTGGGTTAATTGGTACATGTCTGCACAGCACGCCCACATCTGGTGCACGTTGGTTCCAGAAGCCGGGAGTCTCACTGGTGTCTTTCCTCGTGGCTGTGTTTCCCCGATCGCTGGATCCCTGGACCCTTCAAGACCGCTCCTCTCCCTGCCCCCACCCCCGGCATCTGTGTATTTTGTCCAGGCGTCCAGGGCATGTTTCCCGTCCACACATGCCATCGGTGGCTGAGCTGTCGGCACGTCCCGCAGGATGGGATTGTCAGGGTCTGCGGGTCCTCCAGTGTACTCGCGCCCTGGCGAGGTGACCCAGCCCTTCCACGTGACCCTGGAGCACGCACTGCTTGTAGTGGGTCCTACAGCGGGTGGATGAGAATGTGTGCTGGAGCGGTCCGTGCAGCCGTCTGTGCCAGTGAAGCGACCATATTTGGGGCAGCATCTGCCTCTGGGTTCTGATCTGATTCAATGTGTCACAGCCCGTGGCTGCCCACCACACCCACGTGCCTTTCTCCTAGGTCCCTTGGGCACAGGTCCTGCGTCTCAGGTCTGGGATTCCCACTGAAGCAATACTGCTTTTGGGTTTTCACCATCTCGGAGGAAAGAGCACTCTGTAGGTCTCCACTCTGCCCTCCCCACTGTATTAGACCTTGTTTGAGGCTCAGGGGACCCAGCCACCCCCCCAGGAAAGAGGTTCTGGGTCTGTGAGCTGGCTGGTCCGGGGAATTCGGGGGAGGGATGTGGTTGTGTAGTGACATCTCTGTCGAGCAGCCATGGGGACCGTTGGCTGATTCAGCCGAAGGTGACGTTGTCAGTGGCTGCCCACATATTCCCGTCCGCGGGGCTCCCTGATGAGCCGGCTGCCACCGGTCTCTGGGGGCTGGTCCTGCTGCGCGCTCCGATCCTGCAGCCTGTTGACGGGCATCCTCCCGGGACCCAACACCAGGTCCTGTCTTTGCCAATAAGACTGGGTAGCTAGTGTAGATGGTGGCAGTTCCCTGTGTCACCTTTGCTGGTAGGGAACGACAGTCACCACAGACTGGCCAGGTTTGCCGAGGTCCCCTTACCGGTGTATTTTCTCTGTGCCTGGACGCTGCTTGTAGACGTTGGGCACCAAGTAAGCCACTCGTTAAAAACCCAACTAAAGTAGGGGCACCTGGTGGCTCAAGTTGGCTGAGCGTCTGCCTTCAGCTCAGGTCATCATCCCGGGGTCCTGGGATCGAGCCCCACGTCTGGGGCAGGGGAGGGGTGCTCCTTGCTCAGCAGGGAGTCTGCTTCTCCCTCTGCCTGCTGCTCCCCCTGCTCTTGTGCGCTTGCTCAAATAAAATTGTAAATAACAGCAAAATTCAGATACTCGTACCTTCCAGAGCTTTTGGTTGTCTTCCTCTGACGGGTGCCCAGGAAGCCCGGCCGGGGCAGGGCCTGTATGCTGTGGCCATAGGGAGGTCTGGAGTCAGAACGTTTCACCTGAGCCAGTACCGTGTCAACTGTGCCCTGTAGCCCCGGAGCAGGATCGGTCCTCCCCACAGTTCTGCCCTGTGATTCGGAGAAAGTCAGCAGGTGTTTTCTTGCGTGAGACTGTGCTCCTGTCTCCGTGCCTGCAGGGCTGACCCTGTTCCCGAGCTGGAAGCAGGAGGAGGCGGGGGTGTTGCGTCTCGGGTTCCCGGCCGCCGCTGAGTGCTGTGTCCATGTCTCCCCACAGGAGTGGCTTCGGGCAGTGCAGGGAGACATCCCTGTGGCCGGGGCGGTGGGGGGGGCGCTCTCTGGGACTCAGGGTTAGGGGTCGGTGGAGCCCACCCCAGACGCCCGTGCCAGCTCCCAGGCCTGCTCTGCTCCGTGTCTTGGTAGAGACGGCAGGTCAGTTCGCCAGACCCTTGCCAGTCCCCTGGTGCTCTGCACACACACCGCAGCAGCCCCTGGACGGTAGGCATCCTTCACGTCCACAGGATGTCTCCCCCAGCCTGCCTCCCCTCTCTGGCTGGTGTCTGGACGCCGGCCGTGGGCCTGTCCACTCCTCAGGGGCCAGGCTCTGGGCAGACCGCCTGGAGGACACATTCCCAGATGTTACCTGGGAAGCAGCAGGAGGAGGTCAGTTTCTCCAAGCGGACCTGGCAGAACGAGACCCGGGTATCAGGTCCTTTCCCGCGCTGTGGGTTTGGACCCATGTATGGCCTTCGTCGGGCACCAAAAGCAGAACCCTCGTTCACTGAGTTCGAATTCACAGCACTAACACTGACTATGCTGATGGGTGAGTTGGCCATTAGAAATACTGTTCACAAAACCGGACAGCTCAAGCTTGCACGAGCAAAAACCGGCCAGCTCAAGCTTGCACGAGCAGTCGACCATGTCCCTGTGCGGAGAGGCTGGAAGCCCTCGGGCCGGGAGCAAGCGCATCCCCGCCCAGAAGTGCTCGGGAGCGGCCGGCCGCAGACAGGCAGCTGCAGCAGGACCGGCAGAGACCAGCGAGGCGGGCGTTTGCTGATGTGGCCCCGTGTGCCAGCACGGCGCACGTCCCGCCAGGGGAGGTCTGCGGCGCTCCACACTGGTGGTATTTGCGATGGTTTGGGAAAAGCGCGGATTTCAACATTCATGCTGAGGCATGCCGGGTCAGGGTGGCCTGGAGGGGTGGCATGCTCCCGAGCCGGCCCTCTCCATGCTGATCCCTGGGGGGCTGCCCCAGCACGAGGCTGACTGCGGGGCCACTTTCTGAGGAAGGCCTAGAGGTGGGCCTGTACTGTGCAGAGAAGGAAGCCACTCCCCCGTTGGTCCTCACTCCCGGAAAACATCTGGTGTTCATCGCCGGGATCCTCGCTAGCCGTGTCCCCCCTTAGGGCCTTGACCGTGTGCTTCCCTAGTGCTCCTCAAATCCCTGTTTTCTCCCACTTGTCTGGCTTTTCATGGTTCTACCAAAGCTGTCCAAGGGGATTCAAAGTCTCTCAATTACACCAAGTACTTAATTTTCCTCGTTCTTACCTCCCATTAAGGAATTCCAAGGAGAAATCTTACTTTCCTTAACTCGATGTCCGACCAAATTTCTTTCCCAAATAAAAGCGTTCTCTACGCAGATGAGTGACCCAACACTTACGAGTCACAAAAAGGTGCAATAGGGGCGCCTGGGGAGCTCAGTGGGTTAAAGCCTCTGCCTCCGGCTCAGGTCATGATCCCAGGGTCCATCTCTCTGCTCGGCGGGGAGCCTGCTTCCTCCTCTCTCTCTGCCTGCCTCTCTGCCCGCTTGTGCTCTCTGTCTCTGTCAAATAAAATCTTAAAAAAAAAAAAAAAAAAGGCGCAGTAGGGTTTCGCTCTAAATTTCAGATTTTCTTCCCCGCTTACTTTTATGCTGAAGATTCCCAACTATCTCAAGCCCTGACCTTGAGACTCAACCTTCTGCCTCCTGGACAGTTGAGCACCGGCACCCCACAGGCCACATCCCTTCCCTTAGCATCCTCTCCCACTTACCCTTCCTGCGTGCGCTCTGTCTTGATGAAAGGCAACACCACAAGCCCAGACTCCGGGGCTAGAAACTCGAGGGGCACACGCCTGCACTCTCTTCACAATTTCCCACCCGTCCCACCTCCTCAAGTACTGCCCAAGCCTGTCCTTGTTGCCCTCTGAGGACCTGCGGAGACCCCAACTTCTCTCGCCTCTCCAGTCCGTCCTCTGAGCCAGAGAACTACGCTCCCCTACCACCAGTCAGATCATGTCATTCCTCTAAATAAACACCTTCCGTGCCAAGCACACTGGTTTCTTTGCACAGTGTCCAAGGCCCTCCCCATTCCCACCAAATGTGGGACTGTACCTCCGACATGACTTCTTTGTGCACAGGAGTTTCTGCAAGTGAGAACGAGTCGGCACCCCGTGAAGCAGGGCGCAGCTTCGTCTTGTTCCTGCTTCCAGTGTCCAGTCCCGGAGCTGTGCCCTCCTTGCTGATTTCTTTTAGGATCTATTCACTTTAGAGCACAAAGCGAGGGCGGGGAGAGTCGCAAGCAGACTCCCCACTGAGCATGGAGCCGATGCAGGGCCTGATCCCACAACCCCGAGATCATGACCTGAGCCGAGACCAACAGTCAGATGCCAACCAGCTGAGCCCCCCAGGGCCCCTCTCTGTTGACTTACAGATATCTTCTACTAATTAAGATTTCTTTGGACATGTGCTTTTGCAAGTGTGGTCCATGTGTTCGAAACAGTCCTGTCCGAAAATGCCTGAATTGCAAAACCGAGGGGCCAGAAAGTCCGCGTGGGATAAAAGGAAGAGTGAGGACCCCGAGGTAAGGGGTGCCCACTGGTCTCAGGAAGAGGCTCGTGTGTGGAAGGCTGTGTGGGGGGAGGAGACGAGGCCTCCGGCCGCCCCGGTGGGGAGATGGGAGCCCTGAGAAGCAGGGTCCTTCGTTCCTCTATGGAAAGGCGGCCTCTGAGAAGAACGTGTGACAAGGACACACAGGGCTCGCCTCACCGCTGTGAGATCTGCACAGTCACATGGGACCCTGTGCTCAGGAGGGCGGGGCTTGCTGCTCTGTGCCGTCACCTCCTGACACTCGTTAGTTTTGTCTCCGAACTTGCATTTTGTGAGTGAGACCTGATGGGACAGGGGTCTGTGTGAGCAGAGGAGACACATGTCTACCACTCCTTGCTGTCTGAACAGAGACTGTTCGTGAAGCCCCGTGTGGGCCCGTGATGTGTGGGAGTTCAGTGAGACTCGGCGTGGGGACGGGGTAGGTGTGTCACTGCTCCTCTGTGCCCGCAGGTGCGAGCCCACAGACCTGTCCTGGCCGAGGACCTGGAGTAGCCCTGGGACTTGGCTCCGGCCCCTCTCAGCTGCTGTCTGGGGTGGGTACGGCCTGCCTAGGGACTTGCCCAGGGACCCAGTGGGAACCAAACTGGTCTGCGCACCTGGGAACAGGCCCATCATCTGCAGACTCGGAAGTAGATCCTTGTCCCAAAATGCTGCAAGGAAAAACTGAACCAAGAATACTCTGGAAATGAAGAAATACAGATTCTGTGGATAAACAGAGGTTGGAGGGGTTCATTATCACTAGTCCTCCCTCACAAGAAATACTGAAGGGAGTTCATTTGGAACCTGGTAAAATGACCACCTGAAAGCATGAACTTAAACTCACTGGTGAAGGTAAATACGGAGTAAGTTCGGATTGCTGTAGTGTGAGCAGTGAGGCATAAATCACTCTTAGCTCCTATAAAAGTTACAAGACAAAAATAATAAAAATAACTATACAATTACTGGTTAATGGATACACAAAATGCAAAATGGGAATAAAGGTGTAGAGGTTTGTATGTGATCTAATGATTGAGGTTATCAGCTTGATAACAATCATATTTTATGTAAGTCTCATGGTAACCACAAAAAAGTCCTCTCTAGTGGATACACAAAAGTTAAAGAGAATCGAATCAAAACATGCCACCATAAAATTAACAAATCACAAAGGAAGACAGTGAGAAAGGAATGTAAGAATTGGAAAACAGAGAACAGTGAACAAAACGACAACGTAAGTCCTTACCTATCCTTAGTTACTTGAAACGTAAAAGGAGTAACTTTCCAATCAAAAGACAAAGAGTGAGTGGATTTTTAAAAAGCAGAGACCAAGACCCAACAGTGTGCTGCCTGCAGAGACTCAGGTTAGCGCTGCGGACACACGCAGCCCGAAGGAGGGAGGGGAGCGAGTGTTCCTGGAATGGAACCAAACCAGAGCAGGGATGGTCGGACTCAAGTCCGACAACAGGGACTTTCAGACGAGATCTGTCATCAGAGACAGAGAAGCTCATGTAGTGACAAAGGGGTCGAGCCATCAGGAGGACTAAATAATTGCAAATATATTTGCACCCAGCGTCAGAGCCTGTAAATACACAAAGTATTAACAGAATGGAGAAACCGATAGAAGAGCCCTGCCGTGGTCCTAGGGAGACGCGTCACCCAGGCGGAATCCGTAAGGGAGCCGCAGACTGGGTGAGGCGATCGACCACAGGCCCCTGACAGGGACCGTCTCCCCCAGAGGCTGCGGCGCACACACTCCTGTCACGGGCGTGCGCAGCCGCCCCCTCTCCCCCCAGGAGAGAGAATTCCCAGCGCATCTCGGAAGAGCGAGAGCACATCGCGAGTCTCTCCCATCCCCACGGTGTGACACTAGCAATCGGTGGCAGGAGGGACCCCGGAGAGCGAACGGGAATCAGCACAGCACACTTCCACCGCCACCGAAGACGCCAGCGAGGGCTGCAAACCGGCCTTGAGACTGAAAGGGAGCACGTAGGCCCGAGCTCTCCAGAGGCCGCCGACCCAGGCCCGAGGGGCGTTTACAGCGATAAAGGCAGGATCTCCTGCAGACAACCTCACCGCACCTCCCAAGGAGCCAGAATAAACTGAGTCTAAACTTAGCGGAACGAGAGAAATGCAGATAAGACAGATACATGGGGGCCGAGGTGACACAGAAGCAACAAAATTCAGAGTTGGTTTTTTGAAAACATAAAATTGGCAAACCTTTAGCTAGAGTAACAAAGAAAGAGGGAGAGAAGACCCAAATAAACAAAATAAAGGAAAGGGACATGTTACAATGGACACCCCGGAATGCAGAGCTTCCTAAGGCAGCTGTGAACGGTTCCACGCCGACAGAGCAGACGACCAGAGGTGGCAGGGAGACACAGCCACAACCGCGTCCGGGCAGGCACCACGTGGGGGCTCGGGAAGGCGCGGCTGGCCGCCCACGGCTCCAGGAGCCCCGCTTTCAGTCTGACCCGGCATACGAAAAAGGAGAAAATGGTGTTCTCTGAAACCCAAGCACGGAGCTTTAGCGTCTCCTCTCCCGGCGGCATCCCTGCAGGACGCAGGATACCAACCTGGCCGTGTCTTCCTGCCCAGAACCTGGGAACGTGTCACCCTCCATGGTGGAAGGGACCGCACAGATGTGGTCCGTCCACGGACCTGGGCGTGGCCAGCGTCAGCCAGGGCTCCCGGGGACACAACCAACAGGACGGTGGGACAGTCTGGCCTCGGGAGGAGCTGGACTTGTCTCGCTCAGTGCGAAGCCTGTGGCATCCGAAGCGCGCAGGGCGGGCTGGCCACGTGGCAGGATCCGTGTTCCAGAGGTGGGGAGAACCCCTTGTCTCTGTGGAAGCTCTGCCGCGGCTCTCAGGCCTCAGCCGGGGGACGAGGACCACACGCGTCACAGAGGGTCATCCGCTCTCCTCACAGCCACCGACTGATGGTTGGCAGCATCTAGGCTGGTGAGTGCAGGACGGCTGGACACCATGGTCTGGCCATGCGGACACCCAGGGGGCCCACCGCAGGGCGACAACGCTGGCTGGTACACGTGGGCCTGACGTCCGGGCTGGGGAGATGCAGAGCACGCGAGCTGGGGGGGCTGTCGGCCCTGCCGGTGGAGCCTGGGGCCCTAAGCACGTGGCCGGGAGAAGGCAGATGCTAGAAGCTGGGAGCAGGTGGTCCCCAAGCCTCCAGAAGGTGCACAGTCCCCCCAACACCTCGCTGTTAGCCCACTGAGACCAGTTTTAGACTCGGGGCCTGCAGACCCTAAAACTGAATTTCTGTTGTTTAAAGCCACGAAGATTCTGGTGCTTTGCTTGAGCAGAAATGGGAAATGACGGGCTCCTTGCCTGTGTAGACACTGATCCGGCGGGGGAGGGTGAGGCAGAGGGAGCAGTCAGGGGCCCCCCTGTGGTCAGGCCCGCTCACCAGGTGGCCAGGGGCAGCGAGAGGCTGGTGGGAGGTGAGCCCATCAGAGTGGAGTCACTGCCTTAGCACTTCCCGGGCGCAGGGTGCCAGCATGCAGCCAGGACAGTGGAGACGTCCCCGGGCCAGTTTGCCCCTGGCATCTGTGTCTCCGTGCACAGACACTGCCCTCTGTGGCCTCCCTACAGGCCGTCTGCCACGCGTGCCGGGCCGGGTGTCCTGTCCCCATCTGCTCCTCTCACAAGGACCTCTGTCGGACGGAGCAGGAGCGAAGGGCCACGCTTTAACCTAATGATCTTGTTAAAGGCCCCACTTCCACACACAGTCACTTTCTGAGGTCCTGGGAGTTAAGGCTTCAGCGTACAGATTTGGGGTGACCCCATCCAGTCCCCGGAAGAACGGGAAAAGCCTTCCAGCTCAGACCTCGGACTGCACGTCCTGCTTTATGCCCAAGGGCCCCCGATTTTCGGTCTGTGCTGGGCTCCAGAATGTCGCAGCCAGCCCCACACCCTCAGCTGACCTGGGCTCGGCTCAGAGGTGGGAGAACAGTGTCCCCGAGACAGCAGGCACCAAGGAGACTGTCCCTCCCCCCAGGCATCTGTGCGGGGTCCTGGGAATCCTGAGACCCAGGGCTGCCTCCCAGAGCAGGGAGCCGGGCTCTCTGGGTGCTGGGCTCAGCCTGCCTGCCGTTCCTTTCTCCGCGTGCGGTGGCAGCCGTCACACCACCTGCAGCACGGGCACCTCAGGTGCGGGGCCACGGCCCCCTCGTCGGTGAGGCCCGGCTGCCGTGAGGGGACGCTCTGCTCCTTGCAGATGCTTGGGCACTGCCCCTCGGCTTCCCCCTCCTCTGAGCTCGTTCCCCGCTGGCCCCTGGCTTCCGGGGCACCCTGGCCGGCAGGGATGTGGCCCTGCCTTCCCGCGGGGTCTGCCATCTGTCCCCGAGCCAGACTTCTCGCCACTGGACCACTGCGGAGTTCTCGGGCAAGGGGAAGACGCCCCCTCACTCGACCTCCCAAGCGACCGCCTTGCCGGCAGGACAGCCGTGGGCGCCCCCTCTCTGGCTGCTGGTGTTGGGGTGTCTGCAGAGTTTTAGGTAAACGAGCTGGGGGGACACATCTGCTCTGGGTCCTGGGCCTCGCATCAGAGCTGACCAGGGCAGGTTCAGCCCGAGAACCGCACCTGCCCGCAGTCGGTGGACGGAGCTGCCTCTCCCAGCTGCACCCTGCTCACCGCTGGCGTCCTGGCATTCGCCCGGGGTCACGCCAGACAGGGTGTCGGTCGCGTGTTGGTGACCTTGGGTCCGGTTAGGGAGCTGGTTCGGAGTGACCCTTGGGTGTCCCAGAGCGGGGAGCCCACGGGACTTCCTGGCGTCACGTTTCCCCCACAGGCCACGTGGTGGCGCTGTTCGGCCGAGCACCGGGGCCGGGCGGGGCGGCCGCCCGAGGAGTGCGTGGCCGCGGGTCAGGCCACACGTGTCCCCTGTCCCGCCCTGCTCGCACACGCAGGGGGGGCCTCGGGCCAGCCCGGGCAGGGATGAGGAGCGAGGCCGGCAGCCGGTCGGGGTGGCTCTCAGCCACGGGCCCTCCGGCGAACTCACCCACCTGGGGACAGCGAGGGCAGGTGTCCCGGTGTCAGCCGGGTCTGCCCGCGCAGCCCTCACCCGTGGCCGCACAGCCAGCCGCAGCCAGAGCCCTTTGTTCCAGGACCACGGCGGCTTTCCCGCGGGGGAGGGCCTGGGGGACCGGGTGCGACCTTCTCGCACGCGGCGCAGAGGCTGTTCCCACCAGGCTGTTCCCAGAGGCCAGCAGGGCGGGGGGTCTGGAGGGGGGGGCTCTGGGCGCTGGGAGGACCCCGTCCGCCTCCCACACCTGCCGCTGGGTTCCCTGGGGCCGCGGGTGACTGTGGGACCTCGGAGTCACCCAAAGATGAAGCAGGGGGCGCTTCCGACCCGCAGTTACTTTAAAGTGAGAGCAGCTGAGGTCGAGGTCGTGGAACTCCGGCCTGCGGCGGTGGTGCCGCTCGGGAGGCCAGCAGGCCCCGACTTATCGCTGGAAATGTGAAATGCCGCCCTGACGAGCGAGCTCACCCGCTTTCAAAGTCGCTCTCACTAATTGCTCGTGTCCGTGCACACCCCTGCGCCAGGTGGTGTTATTAACTCCAGTCCAGGGCGAGGGAACGGAGGCCCAGGAAGCCCGAGAGGGACGAGGCGAGTGGGAATGTGAGCTTTTCCTTTCCAGGCAGGAGTGCTGTGCGGGCCCCGCCCCCGGCTGCCCCACGCAATGGGTCCCAGTGGAAGAGCTGGCCACGCGCCTCACCCGTGGGGCTCTGCCACACGTCCTCTGCACCCGCGGTGGGACACTTGGCAGGCCGTTGTCCTGGCGCTCATCATCCGCAAACGGACCTCGGAGCCACCCCGAGAAGGAAGCACATTTGCCCATTCTGAGGGGAAGAGGGTGGGCCTGAGACGTGGGGTCACGAGGGCAGGAAGGTGTCCACGAGACAGCCGCCAAACCGAGACCAGAGCCTGCCAGGTGCCCTTTGGCTGGTGGGCAGCACAGTGGGCCGTCTCACAGCCCTTCAGCCCCTGTGTGTCTGTCCCTGTGTCGTTGACAGGACTCGAGGGACTGGCTGGGACTCTCCCCTGGGCTCTGGGCAGCTCCCGACTGTGAGCGCGTCCCTCCACCAAACCTACCCCTGCGATGTCTTCACTCCCTCGCAGCCCGCGCTTAAGACATGATACTGTTCCCGACGATCTCGTGGGCCTCCCCTCTGCGCGAACCAGTGTCCTAGGGCTGGAGGCCCTGGAGCCCCGTGTCTTGCTGGGACCGGGTTCTCGTTCCTCCCCTCTGTAGCTGATAAGTCACATTTCTCGGCAGTGGATGAGAGTTACATACTAAGTTGACATAACTAGTCAGAAACTGAGTATTTTTTAACTGTGGGGATATTTTTTTCTGCCAGGGGGCCAAGGGGCCCCTGAACATTTAAGACGTGGCCCTTGGCCTGACACGGAGGAAAGCAGACATCAGCGGTAGATGAGCCATGGCGGCGGAGGGAGAGAGTGTGGAGGGCAAGCGTGCAGTCCTCGGGTCTGGTCAGCAGGGAGCCGTGGGCTGAGACACGGGACCGTCACGGCCTTCTCCGTCCACGGTGCGACGGCGAGCTTGTCTCATGCTCAGAGCCTCGTCTGGTTGGACCTGGGGTCTGCAGAGTGAGGAGGGAGATGAGCACCAGGCCTGGGGAAGAACCCCATGAGCAGCCTGACCACCGGGCACAGGGACGGGGCGGTCCGGAGAGGCCTGGGGCCAGCCAGCCCAGGGCTAGGCCGAGCACACTTCCCAAGAAAGGACAGGGCAAGGCCATTGCGGGCGGGGGTCAGAGGGGCCAGGCCCACGATGCAGGCGAGTTGTGCAGACACAGAGCCCACAGAACACGAGCAAGAACGTAGCTGGGGTGTGGCGTGCCTGGGGGCTCCAGGAAGAGATGGCCCCGGAAATGGGACAGGGAGTGAGGCCTGGGTGATGACGCTGAGCTCCACGGCGTTCCCCATGGCGGCCACAGAGTGATGGGCGGCCGCCATGCATGGCACCCTGGGGTTTGGCCATGAGGCTCAGGGGTGAGGAGGACGGTTTGGGGAGAGTGGGGGGCGTCGCTGGGATGGTCTGAACGAGAAGCGGAGGGAGCAGGGGTCCCTGGAGCGGGAGGGACGCAGAGCGCAGACCGGCCAGGTTGGGAAAAAGGGGTCCGAGGAGCTGTCGGTAGGGGAAGGAGCGACGTCACAGACTTCCCCAGGAGGAGGGGGCAGAGGAGGGCCGGCTGCCGGGACGAGGTCAGGGGCTCGGCGAGGGAGACAAATGGGTCCCGCAGCAGCAGAGGCCCCGCTGCCCTCGCAGCGAGAAATGTGTGTTCACACACCTCGGAGTGTGTGAGAGCAGGTGCAGGCCCCCAGGGACGGCTCCCGTCACTCGCACACGGCGGGAGGCCGGGGCCCGCCCGTCACCCGCAGGCCTGGGAAGGAGGACTGTTTAATGGCCGCACCTGACACATCGCGAGAAGCCCGTTTGCCCCATGTTTGTCCCACCGGGGAACCCACAACAAGGAGGTGTGATTGCCGCAGACACCTACGCGGGGACCCCAGAGGTGTGACATCCAGCCGGCAGACAAATGGTGCGGGTATGGCCTCGCGTAAACGGGTCACGTCCAGATGGTGGCTGGGACGTCCAGCCATGGCGCCGCGTCTCCCCCGCCCGGTTTGAGAGCGCACGTCTTGCTGCCGAAGGCCCGCCTGTGCCAGCTTCTGCTTGGCACGGGGCCCGGTGCCTAATGAGCAGTCCCGAAATACCCCGGCATCTGAGCGCGGCGGCCGCGAGCGTCAGCACCTGCGACAGACACTTGTTCCCCGCCCCGCCTCGTCTCCGGTCCGAGCCCTCGTCCCGGCGAGCGTCCCCGCCGCCCCCGCCCGGCTTCCGTGTCGCACGTTCCCCAGATTCTCACCGCATCGCTGCTCCCAGAGTAGTTGTGGGCCCAGGCGGCACGGCGGCTCGGCTGTGGCCCCCAGGAGCCCGCGGGGCGCCGGATCAGAGGCGAAGGGTCCCGGGCTCCTCCGGCCTCCTGCGCCGCGGTGCGTCTGCTCCTCAGGGACACAGCGGGCGGCACCATCCTCTCGTCAGTCCTGCTTTGGGTTACCCCAAACCAGCAACTTGCTGAGGAAGCCTCTCCCGCGCCACAGAGGATTAGCCTTCTCCCCACGGTCACCCGCCCCAAGATTCACGCGTGGTTTCTCCTGTGTTCTCCACGTGCCTGCGGAATCGGTGGGAGGAACAGCTCAGCCTCCAGCTGTGTTGGGGCCGCGAGGCCGCCAGGCCACAGCGGAGGGCGAGGGGCTAGAGGGAGAACCTGCCGGGCGCAGGGTCGGGGACAGCCCGGAGAGGACTGGGGACAGCCAGCCCGGGGCCAGGCTGAGCACATGTCACAAGAAAGGACAGGGCAAGGCCACTGTGGGCAGGGGTCAGAGGGGCTTGGCCCGTGATGGAAGGGAGGGACGCGGACACAGAGGCCAAGCAGCACCACCCTTGTGACCGCTGACACCTGCGTCTCTACGTCGTCATCAACCCCGACGATCGTCCTGCGAGGCAGCTGCTATCCCCGCAGCGGTCAGCTCCTGGTGAGGCCACAGAGCTACCGAGGGGCCAAGGGGCCGGCCACCATCCGAGAGAGAAAGCGGGCAGGGTAGGTGGTCAGCAGGACCCCTGGACTGGACCGAGGTTGCAGGTCTGCAGGGGACGGAGAAACCCGACAGCCGGGGGGATGCAGGCAGAGGGCAGCCGGGCTGCTGGGATGCGCCTTCATCAGCATGGCAGGATTTGGAACCTCGGCCTCCATGGGAATAACATAAATTTCCAAAATCCCCTGGGTCTGATGGATGGTTCTTGTCTTCTTCCTGGCTGGCCGCTTACTGGTTCCAGGAAAGGACTGGCAGGCTGCAAAGGTCTGGGTTAAACAGCACTGCTGGGACAGCAGGACAGAGACGGACAGACAGGCCAGAGAAGGAAACCACCCCCAGCAGAAATCTGCAGAGACCCACCCCTGCCCGGCCAGAGAGAGGACTTGTGTCCAACACTGAATTTGTGCAGGTCCAGGAGTCTCCCACAGAACCATGTGGCTGTAATTCTGTCACTCCTCGAGGGTACTAACTGGAAGTGCCTGACTTCACCTGTCACACGCAGAACCTGGCCTTTGGCAGGATGGGGACAGCTGACAGAGTTGTTTTAGGTTCTGTAGGATATGACCAGAGTTCACAGGAGCTAGCTGATAATGGGACGCCGCAGAATCTATAGTTAGTACAGAGAAAAAGAGAAGATAAAAAATCATAATGTAAGCAAAGACTATGTTGCCTGAACTGGTTAGTGAACACAAACCACATAATACTTAAATTTTTTGTTGACTATCATGCTGAAAAAACTAGTCTACAAGGTCAGTGGCAGTCTGTCCAGTTGGGAAATAGTAATATATATTATATGAGTCTCAAACATTAAAGAGAGTGTTCCTTAAATAAAAAAGATCATTTAATCCCTAAAATTTTTTAAATTCGAATTTATGAATGGGTAAAAATTCACATGATTTAGAAATAAAAAACCATGGAAAGGTATTCAGTGTAATGTCTGCTTTCTACCCCTGTCCCCCTCTGCCCAGTTTCTCCACATTCTTCTGTGTAACACATTTTTTCTTATTGATTTCTTGGAGCTCTTATATGTTAAAGGTATGAGTTGTGGTTATTGTGTACTCTTACAGTTTCCTAATATATGTACAAACAATTATGAATATGTATGCCCACTTCCATGCTCCCTGTTTTTTTTTTTTTATACAAAGAGTAGCATATTTACTATACTATACCCTGCCCTTTGCTTAACAGTACATATTGGAGAATCTCCCATATTAGAAATGGAGAACTTCTCCAGTTTTTAAAGCTGTAGTGTTCCATTATATGGACGTTTCCTATTGATGTACACTTAAGTTGTTGCCAATCTTTTGTTATAATAAATAATGTTGGACTAAGATCATTGCATATATGTCATTTTTCACACATCATTTGAGTCAATTCCTATAAGAAAAATTACTCAAAGATATGTGCCTTTGTAATTTTATAGCTGTTTCCCAATCATTCTCCATATGGTTGTAAAATTTACTCTCTTAATGTATGAAAGCACCTCTATCTTCAAAATCTCATTAACTGAGTATTTTACTAATCCAGTAGGTTTTCTATTATTAGTAAGGTTGAGAATCTTTTGAGTTTTCTTTTCACTGAACTGTCCAGTTAAAGTTATGTCCCATTTATCTGCTGGGTTGCTAATCTTTGTCTTTCTTATTGGTTTCTAGGAGCTCTTTATATATTAAGGATATAGGATGTGATAGGAGATGAAATATCTATTTTTCTCATTGTCTTTCTTGACTCCTCAATATGCTGATTGCAGTTTTTCATGCGGAAATTTTATTTTTATGTAGTTGAATTTGTAAACTCTTCTTTTACTACATTTGGATTTTTAGTTTGAATTAGAAAAGTCTTCCCTTGACTACAAAGTTATAAAGAAATCTGCCCATGATTTCTATCAATCCTTTTATGGTTGTATTTTTAACAGTTAAGTATTCGACTTGTAAAGAATTTATTTTGATGTACAACGTGAAACATGGGTGTAGCTTTTGTCTTTTATTATTTATTTGTCTTTTATTTATTTATTATTTGGATAGCTACTCCGTCCTCCCGATGCCATTTATCCATCAATTTTTCACTACTAATTTGAGATGTCACCTGTACTGTATGTTGGTTTCTCACATGTTTTTGTGTTTACCTGTACTTTCCATGGTTTTGTGTGTGTCTGTTCATGAGGCCAACAGGAGGGTTTTAATTACTGAGGCGATTATATGATTGAGGAGCTGGTAGGGTTACTGATGGTCCTTAACTTTCTTTCAGGGTTTTCCTGCCCATTCTTGTTGGCTTCTTTTTCTATGTAAACTTTAGGATCAGACTGTCTACTCCTTTCCCTGCAGTAAAAAATGCAATGCAAAGATCCAGAAAACCCCACTCCCTCTTTATTTTTATTCCTTTGTGCATTGATTTATAAATTAAGTTGGGGAAGACAGATGTTCTTCCCACTGGTTCAGATTTTCTTATATGAATTTTTATCTAAACGTAACTCTCTCTTTTTTAAAGATTTTTATTTATTTATTTGACAGAGAGAGAGATCACAAGTAGGCAGAGAGGCAGGCAGAGAGAGAGGAGGAAGCAGGCTCCCTGCTGAGCAGAGAGCCCAATGCGGGGCTCGATCCCAGGACCCTGAGACCATGACCTGAGCCAAAGGCAGAGGCCCAACCCATGGAGCCACCCAGGCACCCTGAACGTAACTCTCTTAAGGTCACTCCTGATGCTCTTTGTTTGTCGGCTAATTAGGGGTGTTTATAAAGCGGTTGGTTTCTTTATGTTAATTTTAACATAGATACTCTGATATCTTACTAAATTTTCTCATTATTTGGTTTTCACTTGATATTGTCTTTGGGCTGAGATAGATGTATCAGAAAATGTCTTATTTTATTAACGTTTTTAATGCTTAATTTTAACAAATACTTTTTCAGCTTTGACAAAGATGATCCAGTTTTTAAAAAATCCTTGTATCTATTACAAGATAAAACCAAGTACCCGTAACCAGCTTTCGAAGCCAAGTGTTTGAATTTTGACATGTAATTATGTGTAGCTGCAGCCGGCAGCACATAGCACTGAAAACCCAATTTTCCATGAAGACATATTGTTTTCTTATGCACTTGGAGTTCAACAGCATCTCGAATTAATTTAACAAAATACCCGAGCAGGAAAAGCTGAGAGCTGGCGTAGCCATTATTTAAAAGCTTACATTTCCCTCTGGGTTTGAAACAGAGAATATGCACGTGGACTCAAACGAATAAAGTCCAGTATGACGTGGGTACGGGTGGCTGGTGCATAGGTGGGTGGACAATCTAAACGCTGAGTCAGTACGTTTAAATCGACATGATGCACACATTTAAAACCCTCTGTACAAGTAAAATCAGAAGCAAGAGAGCCAGCACGTAGGAAATTCGGGTACACAGATGCCCACTGTTAAGAAGGACCTGCCTGAGCCCTGGTCTCCGTGGTGACAGTGGAGGAAGGATGGGGCCGTGGCGATGCCCGTGCGCCCGTTTCAATCCCTAAAACACGGCTCTGTCCTGAGCTTGTTTTCAGCGGAATTCTGCAGAATCACATTATGGTTTTGTGGCGGTTGGGGACTGAGCGTGGAAAAACATGCCTGCCTCCGAGGTAGAATGCGCTCCTGCCGTGAAAGGCAGCAATCTTCTGGCTTTAGAGAAAATACGTGTGTCTCCTGGGACTTGCGTGGGGGCCCGAGGAGACCGGTCCCTGTGTCCGGACTCCTAAATCTCCAGCGTCACGCCCAGTACCCAGTGTCCGATATGACGCGCGTCATGTCCGTGTCTTAAATGGTCTACAAGGTGGACATCTGGGTCATTCATTTGTGTCCTCTTCGGGGAAGCTGGCAATAAATAGATCGCCTCGGCAATGGGGGAGGGGAGAGGAGGACAGAACCGAGAGCTCCTACCCTGAGGACACGTCTCCTCCCTCCTGAGGGGCCTCGCATAAGACCACAGCCCAGGGCTTGCCTCCGGTGCCATCGGGGACAGCGGCAGGACTGCGTTCAGCAGCTGGGGCTCAGCACCTGTGTTCTGGCCCACGTCTCCCAGGGCAGGGCTCCCTGAACTCATCAGTGATTTCCTATGATGGCGAGAGTTTTGAAACTTTGACCCGGCTGTGTCCCCCAAAGGGCAAACCGTCACCAACAAGAGTCACAGAACCTGTCAGCCCGGCAACGACGTGGATCCAACCTTGTTCTCTGGTCTTCGGGGGCCTCTCTGTGGCTGACTGTCCATCGGCTGCTCCTTGATCTGTCCTCGAAGGGCTTCACACGTGCGTGCGGCCGCCGGCCACGCAGCAGGATGGCCGGGAGGCAGCGGGCCGCGAGTGGAGGGGGTGGCCTCGGCGGTGGCGAGTCAGTGGATCCTGTTCTGAGGCGGCACGTCCAGTCGAACCGTGCGAAGTGAGAAAACCAGGCAGGAGCTGCCCGAGCCCGTTTCCAGCGTGTTTGGGGGGCGAGGGCGGGTGGACGCGGGAGCGAGACAGCCGAGGACACAGTCTCTGGACAGCTTCAAAGCAGCAGCGGCAAGGACGGCCGGGCCTTGTGGATCTGTCGGCGTCACGCTCTGCCGTGGGCTCAGCTCTGTCCGAGGAGCAGCCCACGGCACGGCCTCGTCCCTGTGCTCTCCAGGGCCTCCCTCGCCGTCGGGAAGGCCTGGGACACACGCGGGGGCCCCCCCACCCAGCTGCATGGCCCGGTGCTCGCCGGCGGGACTGGCGTGCCATCCATTTTCACCCCTTTCTTTTCTGCTGTCTGGAAGGTTGGGTCTCGATAGGATTTATTTTATATAAATGACCAAATATCGGTTAGGCAGAAAGCATCCCAGATTGTGGTGCGAGCCCAGCTGCTGTGAGTGTAGTCTGCCACTCCAGGCAAAACCGTCCGTCTTTGATTTGGCCCAGATTTCCTCAAGGACAACCTGGACCAGCGACAGAGGACCCGTGCGGACCCCGTGTATCTCCCGGCAGGGAACGGCTCACTGCCGCGGGCCAAGAGATTATGTAAAGTGAGCATTATTTATTTCTCTCTCCCCGAAAACAGAAAACTCACTCTTACACACTTGCCATTCAATTTGGCAGAGGCTGAGATGAGGTGGTGACACTTTCATGTATAAGGAAGGAGTTTGAAAACATTCACGGCAAATTGAAACTAATCTTCTTGACAGATATGTGCCCAACACAGGGACGCAGCCAGGGATCCCTCGGAAGATGCCAGGGGGAGCCGGCAGGGCGGTCCCTCCCACGCCCAGCCCCGTCTCCGGGCGGGGGGGGGACGCAGCCTGCACCCGCCCCTCCCTGCAGCCCGGCTCGCCCGCAGAGGGTCTGAGCGAGAGAGCGGCCCCGTCGGGCCGCAGACAGCCCAGCGTGCAGCGCAGGTGGACCCGCCCCCAGGGTAGCCGCTCCCGCGGGGACACGAGTGAGCGAGACGACTCCTGTGCGCACGGCGCCCTCGGCTGGCAGCGGGTGCGCGTGCCCGTGTCCCCGCTCTCACCTGGCGTCCCGGCCAAGCGCCTGCGATCATCACACATCATTAGTCTGGGCCGTCACGCGCACGCCCCCCTTCCTGCCAGCCGTTACCTCAGCTGCCAAAACACAGTCTGTCCTGATGTCCCTCAGCCAGGCGCCCGCCCGGCCCCCACGCCCCCCCCCCCAAGCTGCCACCAGGTCTGGGGCTGGAGTTTGGCAGCCCCGAAGGGGCCCTTAATCCGCTCCTCCTTCCAAGGGGGAATTCTTCCAAGCCTCCCGCTTTTGTCCTCCGGCCCGTGGCGGCGGCGGCGGCTGGTGCCAGGCAGGGCCCAGGCCGCTCTGACAGTAGACGCAGGCCACGACCGCCCCGGATCTTGCCGCACTTCTGCCCCAGCAAGGGGGTCGGCACGGTTTCTGGGTAGTGTGAGGAGGTCAGTGCTTCCTGTGCCTCCCCCCATCCCCCCTTCTTGAGCCGTGTTCTGGAAATCTGGCTTCTCGGCCGGACGCAAACACGTGGCCCAGCCAGGGAGCATCTCCGCGCGGGTGGCGTGCACGGCACATGGACAGTGGGCACAGGAGCACACGGGCCAGCGAGGAGCGGAGTCGGGGCAGCCGGCTGGCAGCGAGAGGTCGATCTGGCACAGGGTGGGGGGCTGTTCGCTCGCTCCCCAGGACGGCCTTTCCACCGAGAGCAGGGGGTCCCGGCCCCTCCCACGAGGCTGCCCAGCGGATCCGTGTGCAGACAGGTCTGCGCCGGGCAGAGGGGAGTGGCCTCCAGCCTGCTTCTGGCCTGGGCCTCAGGTGGAAAGGCCATTGTCCGGTCCGTAGGGAGGGGACGTCTGCACTTCCCATACCCGCGTGGGCCTCAGTCGTCAGCCCACGCCCGTGTGTCTGCTGCCTTCTCCGAGGCTGGGAAGGGGCTGTGTCCTCCTGTCCAGCATCCCAGGGGCTCAGAAGCAGCGTCACTGTCCCCCTGGCAGACCGTCCCGCT
Source organism: Eira barbara (assembly GCA_020311275.1). Lineage (NCBI taxonomy): Eukaryota > Metazoa > Chordata > Mammalia > Carnivora > Mustelidae > Eira > Eira barbara. Next base: position 7,663,837 of record JAHRIG010000326.1, read on the forward strand.
CGGCCAGCAGGAAGGAAGCCCGTGCCTCCATCACTGGCCCCTTGACCTCACTGCCTGGGGACGGGACTGAACAGCCGCCCCAGAGACACATGCCAGACGGCAGGAGGGCTGAGACGCCCCTGAGGCCAGCATCTCTGTCAGCAAGACGCTCACTCTGGTCGTCTGTAGGTTACCAGCTTTGGCTGTGCTCCATGCGACGTCCCGACCGCACAGACTCCCCCCGGGCCCCGCTCCTGCCTGCCCAGCACTTTCCTGGCACAGGGTGCTGGCCCAGCCGTCCGCCTGGGCATCGTGATGCCTGCTGCCTGCCGCTTACCTTTCCCTCCAGCAGCCCGTCTTCTTGCAGGGGCGCGGCCGTGCCCGCCCCTCCACTCGCATAACCTCGCTCTTGGCCCTCACCAGCCGTGGTGGCTGCTCACGCCTGCCGGTTGCCCTTCCGAAGCTGCCGGCCGGTCTTGTGCCTGTCGCCCCTGACGCAGCCTCACGGCCGACCCTTCCACAGTGGGGGCTCCCGAGGGGACATGCAGCTCAGAGGCAGGAGTGGGGGAGAAGCGAGGCCTGCATCGGTGGCCCAGGGGTGAACTCGCCCTTTGTCATGGGGAGCGCGAGCCTTTGGCGGACCGCCAGCCGCCTCTGCCCGGGGTTTACATTCTTTATTTTACGGTTGGGACAATTAGCCCAGTGGCATCCATGAGGCGGCTCGAGGGGAGGGTCAGAACGGACCCTCGGTCTGTCCCACCTAACAGAAGATGCTCTTTCCGCGGAGCCTGAGGGTAAGTCCTGCTCCCCCCCCCAAACTGTACCACCTTCCAAGTGGCCATGTCCTCTCCGTGGGCAGCTGTTTATGCCCAGAAACATGTCTGTCCGGCTTGCCTTCTAATGCTGAAACATCTACAGGCACCTGTGGGAACATGGACGGGTGGCTATGTGTCCCCTGGCGGGGATGTGGACAGGAGGCCATGTCTCCCCTGGACCCTTCCTGAGGATGCCCAGACACCAACTGCGGGATTGCCACTGGGTTGGGCTGCGAGGTTGGGCAGTGGAGTCCGGGGTCTGGGTGGGGGCTGGGCCTGTATCCCCGGACATGTACCTTGGTCCCCAAGCTGCATGTTCCTTCCCTACAAGATGATGGGCATGAAGATGGCGTATGGCCCTTTATGTCATTCTTGTCCTCAAAACACAGCTCTGACTCTGCACAGCTTGTGGTCAGAGCCCAGACCCTCTCTCTGCCGCTCCGTGCCCCATCCAGACCCCCAGCTGCCCATGTGCGTCCTCTCCTTCCTGCAAACCCCGCCCTCCTGTGCCAGATGCCAGTCCCTCCAGCCGACCTCTGTGTGGAACCCGGTTGGGGCCAGAGCCATGGGAGGCCAGACCACAGACCACAACATCCTGGGGGTCTTTGCGGTGGGTTCAGAAATGTGACTCGGACCGATGAGGGGTGTGGTCTGGAAACTGAACCTGGAACCCGCCACGAGTGAGACACCACAGGGTCGGGGAAGCAGGAGGCGTGGGCATCAGCAGCCACAGCCGGGATGAGGGGCACGCAGGTCCCCCCCAGCCTGCTGTTGACCTGTGCACACGGCAGGGCGGCCTGGGGCCCCCTGCGTATGGGTTGTTAGACGCTATGACTGTCACCCTGGGCCTGGTCCGTCTTCTGTCACTCCCGTGACAGCCGACAGCTCACTCCGTTGCTGGTTCGGGGTGTGTGGTTCCCTACACAGACCTTCAGGCTCGTTCCGGCGGGTGCTCTTGTACGAACTCAGGGTCATAGGCAGCCACGATCCTGGGGCACATCCACATCGACACGGCGGCGGCGCAACCCCAGAGCCTCCAGCCGGGCCTGGCCCCTCCCCCTCTCCTCCGCAAACACCACCGAGCCCGAATCTGCGTGGCTTCTGGTTCTAAAGGAGGCGACAGGGCTCCTGTTCTCTAAACCTGCACTTCCCGATTTACGGCGAGGCCGGGATGAGCGACAGGTGAGCTTTGGCCCTCTGGGACCACTCTCCTCCCCAGTTCACTTTTCAAGAGGTTCGTAGGAATACGGTCAGCTCACACGTGTTAGTGTTTGTCAGGCGCGTGAGAGTATCTTCCGTTTGAGTCACAGAAGCGGCGGCGATGGCGAGCGCGTGCCCCTCCCCCGCTTGCGTCTCACCGTCCTCATGCTCTCACCGACCCGGGAAGCCGGCGCCGGCACAAAATTGCTCATTTTGATGTGGTCAAACCTATTCACCTGTGGGGGCCTGTTTCTGTGTATTTTAAAATAAGGTTCCCCCCATGATCGTAGAGGTATTTTCCTACATTAACTTGCAAAACCTTAACGCTTTGCTTCTTACTTTTGTGACTTTAATCCCCCTGGGGTAGGAGCATGCTTCTACCCCAGCCGACGTCCCCAGCGCCGTCTTTTATTACAAACAGACACACCCCGTTATCACTGGTAAGTGTTTGCCTGCACGGGCGTAAATGCCTTCACTGTCTTCACCCAGAACTGCTCCCTCGTGCCCCCACACACTGTCCCCACTAAACACCGACCCCCTCCTCTTGTCCACCTTCCGTCTCGGCGAATTTGCTGCCCCTCGCGCCTCGCACATGCGCTCCTTCTGTGTCCGCTGGCTTTGGTGAGCGAAGTGTCTTCCAGGCCTAGCTCTGGGGCTCCGCCGTTCATTCTCCTTCCCGTTTACGGCCAAGCGCCGCGTCGCTCGTGTCGCGGTCACGTTCCGTCCCCTGCTCACCTGTGGGTGGACCCTTGGTTGCTTCCTTCGCTGGGCTCTTGTGACAAACGCCGCCGTGAACATGGGCGTGCAAGCACCTGTGTGTGTCCTTGTGTTCTGGGCGGAACCGGGAGGTGGGACTCCTGGGACCAGGAGGGAGGTAATTACAAGTCCAACTTTTGCCGGAGCAACGGCCTGTTTTCAGCAGCAGCCACACGGCTTTGCACCCTGACCCCAGCGCACACACGTTCCGGTCTCCCCACATCCTCGCTAACACGGGTTTCCTCGCTCACAAACACACGCACACCAGCCGTCCAGGTGGGCGTGGAGCAGAGTGTCATGTGGCTTCGTCAGCGGTGCCCCGGTGACCGTCATTTGTGTGCTTGTTGGCCTTTTGTCTTCACGTCCTCTGCCCATTTTTAAATTTTGTTTGTTTGTTTTCGTCAAGTTTACAGAGTTCTTTATATATTCTGGATAGTAATTCCTGATCAAATATATGACTTGTAGATGTTTTCTCCCATTTCGTAGGTTGTCTCTCTGCTTTCTTAGTGTCCTTGGATGCACAGAAGTGATTACTTTTTTTTTAAGATTTTATTTATTTATTTGATGCAGAGAGAGAGAGAGCAAGTGAGTGTGAGCACAAGCAGGGAGACAGTGAGAGGAGGAAGCAGGCTCCCCGCTGAGCAGAGAGCCCGATGCGGGGCTCGATCCCAGGACCCTGGATCATGACCTGAGCCGAAGGCAGAGGCTTTAACCCACGGAGCCACCCAGGCGCCCCGACATTACCTTTTAACAGTGCCTCCTTCCCTTTGTCCTGTGCCTTGCTCTGTCATATTCCAAAATCCCAGAAACGTGCACACCTGTCCCTGGGTCCCTGCTACAGCCCCACAGCACGTGCTGTGGCTGGAGCGCGGGCCCGACCGGGGCCGCACCCTCCTTCCCTAGCCTCCCACCTCACACGCCTGCCCTTCGCTAGTCTTCAGTTTCGCACTAATGAAATCGAGGACCAGCTTGTCAAGTTCTGTAATAAGCCTCACGGGAGCTCTGGCTGGAACGGCATTTACTTAGAGAAGGGCTGCGGGAGAGGGGGGAGGAGCAGATCCCCACGAGCACGGAGCCCAGCACAGGCTCCGACTCATGACCCCGAGATCACGACCTGAGCCAAAGTCAAGGGTTGGCTGCTCCACCGACTGAGCACCCAGGGCCCCTCGAGTGCCGCCCCTAAGGCGGAGAATCGCCCTGTTTGCAGAGTGAGTCCTCATGTCCACAAACACGGCGTAGCGCAGCGGACGCTCCGTTGTTCCAATCCCCTCAGTGTCTGGAAATCACCTCCCCAAAGACCGGCACGTCTTTCTCAGACTTACTGCTATTTTAAAAATAGCTTCTGTGTTATGGTTCACGATCTACTTTTTCCTGCTACATCGAGTAATTGGTAACCAGTGGGTATAGGAATGCTACTAGTTTTGGTCAGTAGATCGTAATAACTTCCTCGTTTTCCCTGTTTTGTTTTTAATTTCCCTTCTTTAGAAATTCACCCTAACCCTTAACACTGCATATCTCACTGTAATTTCACTTTAACAAGTCGGAATCTGCTCTGTCTTCCTATCCTTCCAAACAGGAAAAAGATTTTAGCATTTTTAACTACCTACAGTTAAACATGAGGCTTGTTGTCCGATTTTCATGGTAGAGTCATTGACTCTCCATGACTGCTCCCCATGGTCCTTACGGCATTTACTTGCCTTTTGCTTTATTTCTTCAAAATAACCCTTTAATGTTCTTTTTTGGGAGGTGTGGAAGTGGAAAACACCCATAGTCTCGTTTCTGAAAATGTCTTCGTTTTCTCGTTCTAGACGGCATTCGGCCGAGACTCACAGGGAGGCTCGTGCTCGTCCCCCGAGTCCTGGCGCCCTCACGACGGTGGCGAGTGTGTGGAGGGTCTAAGTCCCGTCCTCTCACCCTCGAGCTCCCACCCACGGACGGGGGTGGGAGGCACGCTTCCTTCTGCACACTCAGGCCCACCTGCCCGAGGGTGCCTCTGATTCGCAGAGGACCCTTTGTCACCATCAGGATGCACTCTGGAGCCGCTCGCTTTGTCCCCTCCGCCCATGAACTGTGCTTTCGTGGCTGCTGAAATCAAACTGGAAGCTCTTCATGGCCCTCAGAACCGTCCTTCAAACTGCAGAGGCTCTCGTGTCCCGTCCCGGGTTCTTCCATCCGCGGAGCCTTGGAAAGCGTCCGCGGCCGTGGTCTGGTTCTGAGATTTCCAACGGCGGCTCCTTCGTACCTGCCTGCATTTTAAACCTCCGTGTGTTTTCATTCAGTACTTGGGCGTTTGCAGAATGGATGCTGTCTCTTCATTCATGTCCTTCCCGACTTTTTCCAGTCTCCCAGACCTTCCCTCCGGTCGCTTTGCCAGGAGAGACCCGTGCTCCCCCGCTGCCGTCGGTGGCCGTCCCCAGTGTTCCGTTCTCCATGTCACCAGGAGTGTCGATGCGGGACGGTCTGCAGTGGGGTTTCTCCCTCTCCTGCCTTGGGGGTCATCCGATCACGCAGTTCTGGGGTCCCTGGCTCCTCCTCCCAGGGAGTCCCCGCCCCCGGCCCGGCCCCCAGGCATGAGGACGTTGGAGATTTCTGTCCACCGCTGACCATGGAGGTAAGAACATTTGCCGCCCTAGGGCTCAGAGACGTTCGTGTGGCTAAGCTGGGCCCATGGGGAGGGTCTTCTGCCCCCAAGAGCCTCAGCAACAGGGCCCGTCCGGGCCAGAGTCTTTTCCTTCCCGGTGCCACCACCGGGACGCTTCTGGAAGGGAGAGGTTTCCTGGTCTGTCCCCGTCTATTCGTTTCTCTCCTCAGGGGATCCTCAGTCACTCGGGTCACAAGCTCTCGTGTCCTCCGGGATCTTCAGGCTCCACAGATCACGGCTTTGGTTCCTGTGATGCTGTGATTTATAGGAAGTATGCAAGGTCTCTGTGATGAGAGTGACAAAGGTGTCTTTTGTTGTGTCAACGAGGAGACTTTTGGAAAGCCCGGGGCTGATGGTGAGTCCCGTGCGTCCGCGAGCACCAGCGGCTTCTCCGAGTCCCGTGAGCCGCGCCAGCAAACCGCCCGAGAAGACGGTCGTGGGAGCTTGGGATCCGGAGCTGCTGCGTCAGACGCACAGACGGCCCCCGGGACTCGAGGCTGGCTTCTCCGGGGCGGACGGTCCGGTGGGACGGGGCCCTGACCTGTGGGGCGTGTGTCCAGGCACATTGTGTCAGAGCTGAGTGGCGCTGTGGGGCCCCCAGCCGGTGTCTGGGAATGTCCCCCACGCGGGAATGGTGTGGTGGCGCACGGGGGCTTCCAAAACTCACTCCCTTCCCTCTGAGCGTCCCCACGGGCTGTCGGCACCCTGCCACCGCCTGTCATTCCTGTGGCTTACGCGTCTGAGGTCATTCTTCACACGCGGTGAGCTCTGAAAGGTCGCTCGCCGCGTTGCGAGGGCACCTCTGTCACACGCACATGGAGTTCTGTGGGCACCGCGCGGACAGGGGATGCCGACATGGGGAACAGCAGGCTTGGCGATCTGGTGGCCGCCCGCCACGCAACTCATCGGAGTGGAAATGGGCTGTATGCAGCAAACGCACACCAGATTTTGAAGACATATGTGAAAAAAGGCAGTGAAATATCTCATTAATAATCATTTTCTACCGATTGCGTGTGGAAAGGACAAACTTTGGATGTGTCGGTTTCGTGAAGTATGGTGCTGGAATTGGTTTCCTGTTTTCTGTTCATGGCTGCGGCTCTCGCCGTGTCCCCGGAGGGTGCCGGTCGGAGTGTGAAGCTCAGGGAGGCAGCGTTTGGGGCCACCTGGGACACACAGCCGGACTGCAGGCGTCCCCGAGAGTTGGAGGCGCGCTCCAGGGGAACTCAGCTCCCCCGCTGGCTGTCGGTCTGTCTGTCCCTCCACCCGTCCATCCTCCCAGCAGGCTGTGCACCTGCTCCGTGAGGAGGTCAAGGCGCCGAGCCTGCCGCAGGTCACACACGGCAGGCCTCTGTCCTCTCCTGTCACCGACCTGGTCCACATCAGTTGCGTGGACACTGCAGATAATCAGTCTCTGACTTTCCTCCTCTCACTCACGGTGACTGGCCACAAGACGCGACATTTCCCCCATTTCCAAGGTAAGGGAGACCCGTCCTCCCTCCCAGTGAGGCCGTGGTCATTAGGCACCCAGGAGAGCCTTTCCTGCAGGCCATTAATCCCCGGCCTCCCGTCCTGTTACCATTTACTCACTGGATAGTTGAAAGGCCCAGATTCAAAGGGGGCGGCTCGAACCTTTGCCCCCGGGAACAAAGGCGAGAGATTAGCTCTGTGTTATCAGTCAGCATTGTCCGGGAGGGAACAGAAAGCCTTCACCTGTGGAAGCCTTCGTTAGCGCCTCCAAGGGAATCAAAGGTCACTCCTGGCCACGGTTTTGTCTAAGTCCCCAAATGGGTAGCCCTGAATTACCTTCAAAAACGGTCTCAAAGAACCGGAGACGGAGCACGGATTAGCGTGTTAATCTAGCAGCGGAGGCCTGTGGTTCGGGTCTGGGGACAGGAGGTCGCATTGTCTGGGGCCTCCCTGGCCATGTGGCCAGAGGCTGGGGGTGGGCTTTGTGCCTCTGGACCCAGATCCTCCGGCGGCTCCGGGGGCGTTCTCACAGCTTTGCCCGTGACGTGGCCAGACAGTGGGATTTGTCAGGAGCCAAATGAGTGAAATCTGGGGCTTGGACTGTGGGCTCGGTGCTCTGGCATCCCCAGGGGGCACCGGGGTGGAGCAGGAGTCCAAGGGCTGGCGGGGACCCTCAGATGCCCTCGAGCGTTTGTGCCCCCCACCTCACACTCAGAGCCCCCGGGGTCTGCTTAGACGGGGTGGCAGCGGGCAGCGAGGCCCATCCTGGGGCTCACGTGCTGCTCCCCGTCTCCACGGGACCGAGGACCCGTCCTCTGCCTACGGGGCCTCAAACCCCTTCCCTGTGAAGTGCAGCCTCAGGTCTGCTCCCCGAAGGCCGGCGTGTGTGCGCACGTGAGCGTGCGTGTGTGTGCGCGGGGCTGGCCTGCTGCCGCAGACGGAGGCTTCCCGGGTGGGAACGGGCCTGGAGGAAGCCGTGGCGGCCGCCGGCCACGAACGGCCACGGTGCTGTCGTTCCCCGTGCACAGAGCTCGGCCTCGCGAGTGCTCCTCGCGCCTGGCCTCCTGCCTGCCCGCGTCCTGAGCAGCCTCTGTCCCCGCGGACACAGGGGCCACGGCCACCCCCCCACAGTCTTCGCTCATCTCGAAGCGCGGGTTTGACCAGTCTCCAATCTGGGTCCCGTCCTCGCGGCAAGCTTCCTGTCCCGCCTGCCACCCGCCCGTCCCTTCCCGGCTCCCAGCCGACCCCGCTCCCGACATAGGGACCTCTAGCCCCCTCCCTGCCTGTGCGCCTGGGACGCCCCCTGCCCAGGGCTGCTGCCCCTGCCCTGTCCCCCTCCTCCTGACCCCGTGGGCAGGGTCCCCAGGGCCTCTGAGAACGGAAGCCGGGCACAAGACGTGAAGCTGCGAGGTGTTTTGATTCAAAGAAGAAAGAAAAACAAGACAAGAAATCTGGACGAGACGCGGTGGACGGGCTGGGTGACCTTCCTGCTCCGAGCGGGAAATGGCATGAAAGTTGCTGTCACTTGAGCAGCAAAGCTGTGAGGCCGAGACACACAGGCCACATCTTTCCCGCGTGGCCCCCCTCTGGCCTCCCCAGCACCCGGCGCCGCCCTCGCCTTCCTGGGTGTGGGGTGCTGCCCGCTCACGGCTCGGACTCAGGCTCGCAGACCCCTTCCCCCCATGGCCTGTCCCGTGGCCTCACTTTCTACAAGTGCACAGGGGCCCCGACCCCCACGGACCCCGTCCGCATTTTCAGCACAGAGACCGGCCCTGACAGCGCCGCCGGGCTCCAGTCGGGGTGCTGGGAGCCTCCCCGCAGACGCGAGCTTGCGCGACGCTTTCTCCGCCTCGTTCTTCGCCGAGCCCGTGGGGGCGGCTGGTGGGGGCCGCTCCGGGGACCCTCGGGCAGAGCTGCTCCCGGCGGGCGGACGGCGCGGGGACGGGCCCTAAGCTTCGGGCGCGGCGGGCTCCAGACGCTTGAGGGAGGGGGGGCGGCCTGGCGCTGGGGCGTGTTGCTCCCGCTTTCTGGGAAGACGAGCGGAACGCGGATCCCGGACCTGTGGGCGGTCACCTGGGCACAGCTGCCGCCAGCTCCCCTCTGTCTGTCTGTCCGCCTGCAAGGAAAGTTGTCTGGGGCTTCCAGGTGCTCTGCCAGTGGCCACGTGGGAGCCGGGCTGGGGCGAAGCAGGGAGGGCTCCCCCACTTTGGCTGGGCCCGCAGGGGCTGGGGGCTCCCCTCTTGCCTGGAGGTGACCCCTCCACAGAACAGAGAGCTCCATTCTGGCATCCCCCCAGCTCTGAGACTCCGAACCTGGGCCCTATGACTCACCGCCACACGTGGGCTCCGGGCTGGGGTCCCGTGCCGCTGTCCCCACCCCTGAGGCCTGCACGGGCGTATGGCCAGGCAGGGCGCAGACCCACGGAGGGTCACGTTCCGCTGACTGGTGATGATGTCACGGCTGAACGCAAGAACTGGGCGTGAATTCTGATTTTTCACGGATGGTGGAAAGTGTGTGTATCCCTAGTTACGTAATTTCCAGCAGACGGACTCGTTCCCGGGATGTGCCTTCGCGAGCCCCTGGCGTGGGGACGCAACCCCAGCTCGCACCTTCGGAGCAGGGCGTGGCCCGGGAGCGGGTCAGCGTCATGCATGAACGGACTGATGGGTCCTGTGCTTTCCCATGAGCTCTGTCTGGGGATTTATATCTTGACAATGACTGTGAGGGGTCCCGTGTCCTGACAGGCACCACGGGCAGCTCCAGGCCTGTCAGGAATGCGGGCTGGTTTCAAGAAGGGGCCTGGCCGGCCGCGGGACAGCCTGGGCCTGCACTGGTGGCCGGCACCCCGTCCTCGCAGAGCTGGGGAATGCGGCGTGTACACACACGTGTCCCCGACCTTCTGAGTCAGCCGCGCAACACAAACACGCGAGCTTTTTCAGTCTGTCTCTCCGGGAGAGGGGCTCCCGATGTCGGCAGTCCTCCTGTGAGGACGCTGACTTGTGTGCCACCAGATAAAGCAGCTGGGATTCTGCCAGGGACCCGGGAGCTGCTGGCTGGCCAGGGGCCAGGCGGGCAAGTTTTCCAGCACATGTGGCCCATCAGACCCGTCACAGGTACAGAGTCCTTTCCATGGCCCCGCGTGTTTGGGACTGTGTAGGGGTCCCTGTCGAGCACGCTGGTGACACAGACGAGAGAGGCTCTGGGGTCTTCAGGTCAGAGCCCTTACGGAACACATCGACCCTCCTAGTCCTGATGGGTCCATGGCTGAAGGAGGGACACTGGCCGTGGCATCTTTGGTCCGTGAGCTTTGCTTTGGGATGTCCCTGTTCCCATGGCATCCAGATGTCACCAGCGGCCATCAGAGGAAGACGGGTGGTCTCTTCACTTGAGCAAAGGATGACTGTACTCCCAGACATTCGTCTCTTACCAGGAGCTCCGCTGTGCGCCAGGCCCTGCTTACCTCCTCCCCACTGCCTCCTGCCTCCGTGGACGCGGACTGGCTCGGGCACTGGCAGCCACTGTGTGTCCCTGAGACATCTTCTGATTAACACTGCTCGAAGGCACCATCTCTGAGAATTACCATCTTTCGAGCTGTCTCTCTTATTTACTTATTCTTGTGTGAATGTGGCCTGGATGACACGTAGTGAGGAGTGCAAACCTTCATTATCCCCTGAAATTCTGAACCCGAGTTTTCTTGGAGTTTGTTAGTGCATATGTGATCCCGGTTCACACCCAGGAGGAGGGCAGGGGGAGCCCGTGGGACCAGACCGTGTTTCTGTCCATGGCCATTTTAATCTGCACACAGGAGCTCTGGGGAACCATGCTCGAAGGCTGTGATGGGGCCCCAGGGCTCCAGGATGAATGTTTCCTTGTGGCCCTGCCAGCCGCACTCACACTGGCTTCCCCGTGAGCCACACCACGTGTCGGATGCTGGTGCAAGCCATACCCATATGTTGGAGCTCCGTGTACCCACCGGTGACAGCCCACCTGTTTGCAGTGTGAGTGGGCAGGTGGCCTGCACCCCATCAAGGGGCCAACAGGGGCAGTGGCACAGGGCCCTTGGTGCTGCTGACCGGCCAAGGCAGAAACTATGGAACTGGAGGGAGTTTCAGACTCCGGTCCAGTGCCCCGGCTTGCCCCTGTCCCGCTGGAACAGGGCAGTGGAACACGCACATCGGGCAGCTTGGGCAGACAGGCGTCCCCAGGAAAGGACCCCTCATGACAGGGTCGCTGGGTTTCTGCTCCTCCTGAGCCTCAGTGGCAGGCGGAGGGAAGGGGAGGGTCTCACAGGGGAGAGCCTTGGAGGGGCAGAGCTGGAAGGGGCTGAGGGACCCCGTGTAATCAGGCCCCCACCTTCTCCCCAGGCCCCAGGCAATCTGTGGCCCTTATGCAGCCCCTGCCAGCCCTCATAGCTGGCCTCCTCCTGTGCCCCCTCCCTGGTTTGGTAGAGAGACTGTCTTCCTGTCCGCCCCTCACCCTGTAGCCAGGGGCATTTTAGTCCCAGTGTACCTCAGAATCACCAGGAGTTCCCAGACCCCTGCATCGAGACCCTACTTCCAGAAGGTGAGTTAAATGACCTGACCTCATGGTTTTTGGTGCAATTGCATTGAAATCCATAAGATGCCTAGAAATAAACCAAACCAAAGAGGCAAAGAATCTGTGCTCAGAAAACTACAAAGTACTCATGAAAGAAAGTGAGAAAGACACAACGAAGTGGAAAAACGTTCCACGCTCATGGATTGGAAGAACAAATATTGTGAAAATGTCTATGATATCTTGAGCAATCAACACATTTAAGGCAAGCCCTATTAAAATTCCACCAGCATTTTTCACAGAGCTGGAACAAATAATCCTAAAATTGTGTAGAACCACAAATGACCCTGAATAGCCAAAGCAACTTAAAAAAAAAAAAAAGCAAAACTGGAGGCATCCCAATTCTGGACTTCGAGCTCCACTACAGAGCTGCGTTCACCAAGACAGCATAGTCCTGGCACAGAAACCGGCGCAGAAATCAGTGGAACAGAAGAGAGAGCCCAGAAGTGGACCCTCAACTCTAGGGTCAGTGAATCTTTGACAAAGCAGGAAGGAATGTCCAATGGAAAGAAGACAGTCTCTTCGACAAATGGTGCTGGGAACACGGGACAGTCACATGCAGAAGAATGAAACTGGACCATTTCCTTACACCACACACGAAAACAGACTCAAAATGGATGAAGGACCTCAATGTGAGAAGGGAATCCCTCAAAATCCTTGAGGAGAACGCAGGCAGCAACCTCTTCGACCTCAACCGCAGCAACTTCTTCCTAGGAACATCGCCAAAGGCAAGGGAAGCAAGGGCAAAAATGAACTACTGGGATTTCATCAAGATCAAAAGCTTTCGCACAGCAAAATACAGTTAACAAAACCAAAAGATAACTGACAGAATGGGAGAAGATATTTGCAAACGACATATCAGATAAAGGGCTAGTATCCAAAATCTATAAAGAACTTAGCAAACAACACCCAAAGAACAAGTAATCCAGTCAAGAAATGGGCAGAGGACACGAGCAGACATTTCTGCAAAGAAGACATCCAGATGGCCAACAGACACATGAAAAAATGCTCCGCATCACTCGGCATCAGGGAAAGACAAATCAAAACTACAGTGAGATCCCACCTCATACCAGTCAGAATGGCTAAAATTAACAAGTCAGGAGACGACAGGTGTTGGCGAGGATGCGGAGAAAGGGGAACCCTCCTACACTGTTGGTGGGAATAAGCTGGTGCAGCCACTCTGGAAAACAGCATGGAGTTTCCTCAGAAAGTTGAAACTAGAGCTGCCGTACAACCCAGCAATCGCACTGCTGGGTATTTATCTCAAAGATAAAATGTAGTGAAAAGAAGGTGCACGTGCACCCCAACGTCCAGAGCAGCAATGGCCATAATAGCCAAACTGTAGAAGGAGCTGAGATGCCCTTCACCAGATGAGTGGATAAAGAAGATGTGGTCCATAGACACAACGGAAGACCACCCGGCCGTCGGAAGGGATGAAATCTTGCCATTTGCAACAACGTAGATGGAGCTGGAGGGTGTTATGCGGAGCGAAAGAAGCCAGAGAAGGACAGTTATCATGTGATTTGAGTCACATGTGGAATGTAAGGAATAGTGTGGAGGACCACAGGGGACGGGAGGGAAAATGGGATGAGAAGAAATCGGAGAGGGACACAAACCACGAGGGTCTCTTAACTCCAGGAAACACACTGAGGGTGGCTGGAGGGAAGCGGGGGGACGGGGTAGCTGGGGAATGGGCATTAAGGGGGGCCCGAGATGTGATGAGCGCTGGGTGTGTAAGTTGGATGGATCACTGAACTTTACCTCCGAAACGAATAATACAATATGTGCGAATTAATTGAATTTAAATTAACGAAATGAAAAAGAGATGAATGACCGACCTCATCTGCGGCCCTGGTGTTGGTGGTGCTTGTTTTGTTCCGAAACCAGAGCCATGAAAATGTCACCCGTGACTCTCCTGTGACGCCGCGGTTACAGGCTGCTCGTGGGCAGGAGTTGGGGTCCTTGGACCTGGTTCTCAGGACTGTGGGGAGGTGTGGCTTCTCGCGGCTGCGTGAGGCCTGCAGAAGGCGCCGCCACCTTGGCCCCAAGCTCTTGGCTGGGGAGAAGGGGACCCACCCCCACCAGGCTGTGTCCTTGTGGCGACTCTGAGTCTGGCCCCTGCTTGGGTTGCGTGGACTTGCCCTGGACCCCAGGGGTCTGCTTCCTGCCGCCCCGGGCGGCTCCCATGGCAGAGTCCAGGATTTTCCTCCCCGCCTGGTGTCTCCTCAGGGCCTTCATCTTTAGAAAAGAAGGGGGAGTGGCCTCCACAGGGCGTCCTGGGACCTCTCGTGGCCTCTGCACAGGAGCCATGGGTGGGGACCATGGGCGGGAGACTGTGGGCAGGAGAAGGGGCCCCCAGGGTGTGGGGGGGGGCTGTGCTGGGGGAGCAGGCTAGGCCGCCAGCAAAGTTTGCACAAGGATCTGGAAATCTGGGTTCCAGCGTGACATCTCCTGATGTTAATGTACACTTCCCCCCCCGCAGAGAAACAGAGACCAAATAAAGTACATCTACAGCCCAGCTTACGGTCATTGGCCCAAATCTGCCCCTTGCCCTTACCCCTGCCCCCCGTCCCAAAGTCAGAACGATGTTTTCAGCACTGCTGAGCACCAGGAACTGCTGGTGGCTCTCGGAATTCGTCTGGGGACAAGGTGGCAAACGTCTACACTCCCCGGGTCTCACAAACAATAAACCACGACCTCAGCCCGTTTTAGTGAGCGCAGGGGAAGGGGAGTCTGAGAGTGGCGGGGGGCTGGTCCACCGTGACAGTGGGGCAGACCTGGCCCTCTCGCCTTAGCCCAGTGGGAACTGGCCAGACACCTGAGGTGGAGGGCGGCAGGCCCCTGGAAGGCCCCCAAGAAACCAGCTTGCAGGGAGAGAGAGCTGAGAATCTGGGAAGAGGGGTTGTCCTGCGGGGCCTGGCATCTGGGAGGCACAAGGGGCGAAGGGTGGTGACCTGGCCCCATGTCCTCCTGTGCAGGGCCCCTGGGGACACTCAGGGCTCTCCCTCGTGTAATTCAAATGCAAACTGTGTTTTGGAGCAAAGCATACTTTTAAGTATGACAAAATTAAAAAATAAATCCTCCTGTGTCTTCTGATTGCGAGATTCTTGGTTTGTCCAAAGCCAACTTTTCTTCATCTTTCTATGTTGTTGATTTTTTGACACGCCTGTTCTGCTGGTGTCTGAGCACACGCTTGATGTACTCGCTGGGTGGTTGGTTCCAGAACTGCCAGGTGGTCCCCTGGGCTGGGACTGCGCCTCTCACGGGCAATGGCCATGTTAAAACAAGTGTAATGAGCCCCGAGGGCCCCTCCCCCTACCCACTCAAGTGGCCTCCGGCCTCACTCGAGGCTGTAAGGTGTGGGGGATTCACCATCCAGCCCGGTCATCTAGACTCCAGCCCTGAGGGCCACCGCTGGCCTGAGGATGCCAGGACCCCCGAGCCCTTGTTCCCCTGACTGGCCCCAACGAGGACACTGTCCTCTCCAGCTAGAGAGAAGCCTCCTCCTATCCCGAGAGGCCGTCGTGCTCTCTACCTACGTGTGTGTCTGTGGGCGTCTGTGCTGTATAGTGCTCTGTTTCACTGTTTTGTTTTGTTTTTTTAAAGAAACATCTATTTCTTAACATCTTGCATCTTGGATGTTTGCCAAGGGTATGCCAAGAGACTTTAGCCAACCCCCAAATGTAGCGGCCTCTGGGATATAGTGGCTCAGAGACATCGCGTGGCCTCCTGCCTCTCTGACTGCCCACCCCTGTTAGTACTCTGACCGAGCACTGCTACGCGAGGCCTATTTATGCATAAATGGTATCCATAAGTAACTGTTCTAATGTATCTACATTATATAGAAAAATGTAGAATTTTACATGTGAAAAGACACAAAGTAAATACACATCAAAACTGTATTTTCTCTTATGTGCCATGGGTTTTCTTGTAAGATCCCTGGAATTCAAACACATTCGGTAGAAATGCCAGTGGGCCACAGGGCGGGCCACAGGGCCTGACCTTGATCCCGCTGGTAAAAACAAACCCAGCTACACAAAATCTAGACATTTCCAGGATCTCCTAAGTCCCGGGACAAGACCCTGTAAATGCTGGGATTTGTGCATGTCAGTTTTTCTCATCCTGAGCGTGGTCCCCCTGACTATGGACAACCCCTAGCACAGTTTTCCTCTTAAGTACGGTCCCCCCACGAGTATGGACCCCATGAGCATGAACACCCTTTGAGCACCGATCCTCCCTGCCCAGAAGCATGGTCCCCTTGAGCAAGGATCCCCTCAGCATGAACACCTCTGAGCATGGGCCCCCAAACATGGTCTCTCCCCAGAAGCATGGTCCCCTTGAGCAAGGATCCCCTAAGCACGGACTCCCTGAGTATGTTACTCCTGAGTATGTTACTCCCTGAGTATGTTACTCCCTGAGCCCAGCCTCTTTGCCAGACAGTCTCCATTCTAAGTAGAGACTTAGGAAAGTTAAACTTGTGAATTGATTTATTAACTCCAGCAACAACATAGTCACACAACTCTACAGAGTGACCTAGACCAGACTCAGCAGAAAAATTAACATGGAATAGGAGAAAATATTCTAATAATTCTAAAAAAGACAGAAAGGGGGAAATAAAGCCATGAAAAATATAGGGACAAACAAAACAAATAATAAAGTAGTAAACATATCCAAACATATTAGTACTTAAATTAAATGTAAATGGCATAAGCATATTAATTGAAAAAGGCGGATTATCAGATTGTATTAAAAAAGACCCAGCTATCTTGCCTACGGGAAGCCTCCTTTAAACATAACGATGTACCATACAAGCACCGATAACAGGGAAGCAAAACCGCAGGGGGTCACACCGATATCGACGAGTAGGCTTCAGAGCACGGAAACCGTCAGTAAAGAAGGAGATGCCATAACGACAAACGGTCCATTTACCAATTTAAAATCCTGAACGAGTACACACTTACGTAGACGAGATACATGGACTACAACCCGATCGGTCTGAAAAAAGCAAGAGGAGTCAGTGAGCAGAGATGGAGACGCAAACACTCCTTTGTCGGTGACCAGGAGAACCACCCGGACCAGCACCAAGAAGAGCAGAACGGAGCCGGCAGCCACTCCTGCCAGACGCAGAGACAGCTCTGCACCGACAACAGCAGCCTTGGCGTGTATCGTTGTCAGGGCTACGTGAAATGTCCACGGAATAAGCCACCTGGGGTTGTAACAAACCGTGATAAATTTGAAAGACCTGAAAGTTTTCTGACCATAATATAATTGAAGTGAAAATTACGAAAAGAAAGATATTTAGAGAATCTGTAACTACTTGGAAGTGAGATGACGCACGTTGATAATCCACAGAGCAAAGAAGCCATTGTGGGGAAATGAGAAAATATTTTGAACTGTATGAAAATTGGGCACAGGAAAACAATAGAGAAAATGAATAAATTCAAAACATTTTTTGAAAATATTAATAGAATCAGTAAACCTCTAGCCCGAATGACGAAGAAAAAGAGAAGACGAATGTAACATGAGGACGAAAGGAGGGCGTGTGGTTTCAGAGCCATGACGTTCGGACGACAGCAGGAGCCCTGTGAACAGCGCCGCACCCGTGCTCCGGACAAGGTAGCTGGGACGGACGGTGCCTGAAGAGCTTCAGACCGTTAAAACACACTCAGGAAGAAATCGAGAAACTGAATAGTCCTATATCTATTAAGGAAACTGATTTTGTTGTTAGAAATCTCCCAAAACATGAGCAGTTGGTTTCGTTGGCGAATTCTGTTTTCCGGCACAACGATGTGTTTGAGCTCACACTGCGTGAGGCACAGATGTCTAGATCAGCCTTACAGACAAATGGGGCCATTCTTACCAGCCCCTGATGGAGTTTCTTTCTTGCAATTTTCAAACTTTGATCTTCGAATGTCCTTAGGGTGTGTGATGGGAGAGTAAGTGTCCCCTGGAGATGCTCTCGTATGAATCCCCAGATCCCGCAGTTGTTAGTCTGCACGACAGGGGAGAACGGATTGCACTAATGCTGTCCATCGGCTGGACTTAGGGAGACAACCCCGCAATATCTGGGTGGACGCGAGGCCATCACCAGCATCCTCAAGTGTGCGTGTGGGGGCGGGGGGGGGGGTCTGAGGGGTGGGATGGGAGACAGGCTCCGTGGCTCTGCGGGCTTTGCAGGTGGAGGACTGGAGACAAGCCCCGTGGGCAGCGTCCAGGAGCTGGAGAAGATCTAAGGAAGGTCGTGCCCCAGCGGAGGAGCCCAGAGCTGCCAGCCCCAGGTGTGAGCCTAGTGAGGCCCAGGTAGGACTTCTGGCTGCCGAACAAAGACACGCCCTTTGCCTTGTTGTGAGCCACGGAGTTGCTGTGATTTGACATGGCGTCCTACCGGCTCCCGGCTTCCCCGGGTCTGGCCTCGAGCCCCCTCCTTGGCACCCTCAGCTGTGATGAGAAACGCAGGGCCCCAGCCCAGTGCAGACGTGGGGTGGGGGGTCAGAGGCTCAAGGCCCGGGGCCCAGAGAAGCAGGATGGTTTCTGGCCCACCCAGGAGGAGGGGCGCGGATGGGGACCCAGGCCACCCTCGGGAGCGCTCCAGGCCTGCGTCTCCGGGATCTGGAAAAAATGACCCACTTCAGTGTTGGTTTCCTGTGAGATGATGAGAAAACCAACCTCGGTCCAGGGCCAGGCTGCGGTCTGTGACCAGGTCCATGGCTCACCCGCCCTCCTATCCAAACGCAAGGTGTAGGCTTGCCCGTGGGCCGAAGACACAGTCACCACGGAGCACGTCTGCCTGCAAGAGGACATCTTCCCCGCCCTGCAGTCACAGCCTAAGAGGGTCCCCCCGGGGCAGCTCGCAGAGAGGTGCGCCAGTCACGTCCCGGACGCCCCGGTGCCACCCGGGCCCTTCAGCCCCCGCTGCCTTCCCTCTCGCGTGTCCCCGATGCGGCGTGCAGGGCTGATGGGGTGCAGAGCCCCCTGCCAGATGGAGGGACCAATTACCACTCCATGCCCTCAGGGAGAGCCTATCAGATGTGTTCCGGAGCTCTAACGAATGAGCTGGAAGGAGACGCCGCGCTCTGAACACTATGTCCTGCGCGCTCCCGTGAGCGGGCTAATTCGTTAATTAAGCACCAGGCTGGCAGGACGGCCCCAGTGGGTTACTGCAGTGTGCACAGGCCCCCCAGCCGAGCAGGGAACCTTCTGGAATCTGTGGCCTGGGGCGCATCCAGCACCTCCCACCAGAGGGACCACTTCTCCCTGGAAAGGTCAGTAGGGGCCTGCGAGGGGGGGTGGCGTCCTGGTGAGGGACTCAGTGTCTAAATTCACTGAAATGGAAAGACAGCACCAAGACAGGTGTGGCAGCCGGACACCTGCGGACGCTGAGGCTGTGGCAGGTGTGGGCAGAGACAGGGAGATAAGAACCAGGCGGGGTCACGTGGCAGGGAGGGAATGAGCGGGGGAGGAGCGGAGGGGCGAGGAAGCTGGCTTTGTGTCCTGAGAGAGAGGACGCAGGCTTTACCGTGGACTTCAGGACCCCACATTGCTGGAGAGGCATGAGCTCCCTTTAGGCCCCGGGCAGGGGAAGCCGGGGTGCTTGCCCTCCCCAACCACGGTCAGTGACCCCATCGCCGCCCCCACCCCCCGGCTGGCCAGCAGATGTTCCTCTCCACATCAGGCTTTCATCCTGGGCCTTCCTGTCTCGGGAAGGAGCTGGAATGTGAGCTGGAGGGAACTTTGAGAGACGCGAGTCGGTCGTGCTGCCCTCCGGCTTGGAGCGTCCACAGGGCCCACGGCCCCTCTCCCGGTGCCCGCCCCCTGATTCACTGGAGCTCCTCTCCTGCATTTTCGGTTACGATAGGGTTTCGCACCAGACTCATCACCTCGTTTGCAAAGAATCATCTTTGTCTCTCTCCTGTTTTTAGGGACCGTTTCTTTCTCTTGTCTGTGTGCATCAGCGACTTGGTTTACACTGCTGTGTCTTAGCCCGCGGAGATCGGATTCTGTTTCCTCGCCTGGTGTAGCCTCTGTGTCATATACACCAAGTTCCCTGCGACCTCCCGGTCCTCGGGGATGGGCATTCAGCCTGTCTTATCATCCCAGCATTTTGGTATGATTTTTGGTATTTTCATTATGTGGTTCTCCTGCCATTCACCCGGCCCCTGGTCATTCTGGCCACCTGAAGTTTACTGCCACCACGCGGTACCCTCAGCGCCAAGGGCAAGGATCTGATAGGATCCATTCAACTCAGTAGCCACTGCCCTCCCTGCTTTCAGAATATTGTCTTTCCCATGACTGGAATATCAGGGGAGCTAAGGGTCTCTGTTGTAGTTAGACGCAGGTTTGGAGCTGCAGAAAACACAACAATCTCCTTAAAAATGCACCTGCTCTGAATTTGGCTACATTTCACCCTATTCTTTTTGGACAGAACGACACCGCTCCCTGCATGCAGCTTCTGGCTGCGCGTGTCCCTGTCCTCTCCTTCCTAACCCACAAGAATGTGCCCGTCCTAGGGGTCTCACCCGCCTCTGGGGAAGCAATCCCAGGACCCCACCCCCGACCGTGGGCATTGCCTCGGGAACGCTTCCCGCTCGTGGGAAATGTGGCCGTATGAGGAGCCTGCCGAGACGTAAGGCCCCTGCCCCCCTGCCCTCTGTTCAGAGACCCCGTCCCCTGAGGGAGATTCTGGTCACGGGAGACCCCGGGGGCCTCCTCCTCTCATGAGCCAGGACACCTGTTCTTTGGTCTGGGACAGGTAATGCCATCTGTATCTGAGCTCGGCCGCCTCCACACAGCTCAGGGCCCCCTAGGTGGTTAGATGCCAAGAAGTCATACGGCGGTAACTGTTTTTTTTTTTAAAGGTTTTATTTATTTATTTGTCAGAGAGAGAGAGAGAGAGAGAGAGAGAGAGCGCGTGAGCAGGAGGAGGGGCAGAGAGAGAAGCAGGCTCCCCACTGAGCAGGGATCCCGATGCGGGACTCGATCCCGGGACCCTGAGATCGTGACCCGAGCCGAAGGCAGACGCATCCCCCAAGGAGCCCCCACGCGCCCTCATGTTCAGTGACTGTATGTGAGCCAAGCCTGGAGTCGCAGCCCGAGTCACCTGGGGATGTTTCATTTTGCTGTAGGATCTCTGTTTAAAACACTCAACGGACATCCCGCAGCCCGCCAGCGTGGCCCGCACAGAAGACCCGCGGGTCAGTGGCCGCCTCCCCGTCTCCAGGGTGTGAATCAGGCTGCGGGATGGCAAGCGTGAGGCTCTGCCCGGAGCTGCGGTCTCCCCACCCTCACCACCACAGCCTCCACAGAAGCCTCGGACCCCGCACGCCGTTCCCTTCCACGTGGCCCGTGAAGGGCAGCCCGGGGCAGCATCCCTCCTCGTGGGAAGGACCTGGTCCCTCTGTGGACTGAAAGGCCCCGTGGCCCCAGAGGGAGGTCAGTCCAGCCCTGCAAGTGGAGCTTCGAGGCCCACGTCCTGCCCAGACTCTGGACTCGAATCTGTCACGGCCTTTCCACCTGGGGAGGCCACACTCGCAAGGGGCCCCTCACATCAGACGCCCTCCTCTCGTGGGGGCTTGGAAGAACAGCCGTGCTGATGGAGAGATCGGAGCTGGTCGCTAGCCTTTCTACCCTCGGGTGCATTTTGAGGGGAGAACAATCCATCCGTTGAGTTCTCTGGGTTTTTGAGGACGAGTAGCGGTCGTGGTCACGGTCACTGGGAACGCTTATTGGCACCGGGAGGGTCGGTGTGACCCCTCAGGGAGGACTGGCTGTGTCTGAGGGCTCTGATTTCCACATGCTCGGCTGTCCGCCTGGGCCAGTACTGAGCAGGGACCACGGTCATCGTGGCTTGGAACTCCAGGACGACCCCACCTGCTTCCGCCAGACTGACCAGCCCCACAGAAGCCACCGGCAGCCGACGCGCAGGACGCACTCGCTGAACTGTACGGGACTGAAGCCCAGGGCTGACCGGTCTGTAGCCGGACGGATGAGACCTCCGTTTGCAGGGGACACAGCTTGATTTCCCTCCTGCTCCCACGCCGAGTCCAGGCTGGCAGCGCCCCAGCCCCTGTCGCTCCTCTGTGCACGGGACCCCTTGCTTCACGCGTCCTGCTGGACAGGCCCGGGGCCGCCCAAGGAGACCTTCTCGCCAAGTCTCCTCGCAGTTACCGCGGACCCCGCGAGCCGGGGAGGATTTTCCTCTCGGTTGACAAAGAACAGCAATGAGTCTTCAAACAACTCACGACCCGCCCTTTTGTACGCTGGCCCCGCCCTGCAGTCCTGAGACTCTCACTGAGAACAGGGACGGCGTCATATGCTTCGCCGCGCCATCTGCAGTGTTGCCCATCACAGAATCCCAATGAATATTTAAGACTTTGTCAAGGAATTAACGTTGGGTTATGTTCGTGGCTGACTCTCACCCTCAGCTCTCATTTCTACCCTCAGATCATCTGTGACTATGATACTGTCCGCCCCTTCCTCACGAGATCCGGGGTGGGTAAGGGGGAGCCCCAGGACAGCCCCTGGAGAGGGGTGGGGATCTCAGGTTGCCGTGCCGCTTGATCACCACCAGTCCCCACTAGGCCCGCATCCTGAGACGGGCCTTCTGCCGGACACAGGTACCCAGCGTCCCGCTCCGTCTTCCCAGAGCAGGTGCGGCGTCAAGAGCCACGCAGCACTTGCCCTCCCTCCCACCGGACGGCGCCCGCCCGCAGCCGTGTTCGCGGCCTCTGGGGTGGAGACAAGGGCCTGGGTCCGTGTGCAAATGCCGGGGGCCGTGGTGAAGCCCCCACATCCCACTCCTTGCGAGGCGTCTGGCCTCTCCCCGCCTCCTTTCTGGAAAATGGGCATCTCCCAGCTCTGGCGCCATTTTGGTGCGTGCGCGTGATTGGGCGGTTTGTCCCTGGACTGGAGAGCGGCCCAACTGGGTTATTTTCTCTCAAGACACGTGGAGTGTGTGGTCGGCCTCTTTGTGTAATTTGTACCCAATAAAGTGATTATTTCAGCGACTGTAAACTGACGGTGATGTGTACCTAGTGCCCGACTTCTGAGAATGTCTTCACGAGTCAAGAAAACCGATGTGGGCAACGTCCAGCTGCCAGCCCAGTGGACTGCCCTCCTGCAGCCACCGGCAGCCATTAAAACAGAAATGACGTCCTCGAGCCTGCGGTACGGGATTTCCGTTTCTGGACGGAGAGCTGACCTCACGTAGCAAGTTTTAATTCAGCTGAATGATCGTGAGACCACAGCCACGCTTTTTACCGTCAGTGTCGTGACTTCCTGTGCTAGCGAGAGGTTTGAGTTGTGAGACTTGATCATGGGGACGTGCAAACATGATGGTTTTTTCTCTGAGAAACTCTCAATCAAGATATACTACTTCAGATGTCTCCCATTTTGCTCGGTGGGTGTTCAGTTCTTAAAAAGCTGAATCATTCAAAATCTGGAGGGAAGCATACTCTTTTAAGAGACCTAAGGTGGGTATGAGGAATTCTGACCTGGGCCTCCGCCTGGGCCATCCCATGCTGTTCCCTCCCCACGCACGACATGGCCTCGCACGCTGCCCGCAGCCGCGGCAGAGAAAACCAGTGTCATGACAAGCGACATGCTGTGCGGCGTGGTCTTCCCTTCGGGCTGATGCTCTCCCCCGGGAGGAATGACCGTCATACTCTTTGAAGATGTTATCAAGCAGGATTAAAATGACATCTGTATGCGCTGCTACTATGAAGCCAGCGAACAAAACAGCAACTGAAGCAGGAAAGATGCACGATACGGGATCGGGAAGAGGCAACTGTGTATAAGTTAAGTAGGAAACATGAGAAATATCACTTCACGAAGATCTCAGTTTTGGACCTTATTGGAGACAAAGCACAAAGAAAACGTTAATATGCACATAAAAACGAGTTTAATACTAGGGGCGCCTGAGGACTCGGTCAGTGAAGTCTGCCTTCGGCTCAGGTCAGGAGCTCAGGGTCCTGGGCTCGAGCCCCGCATCGGGTTCCCTGCTCGGCGGGGGGCCTGATTTCCCCCCCACTCCCCTCTGCTACTCCCCCTACTTGTGCTCTCTCTCTATTTTTCTGTCAAATAAATAAATACAATCTTTTAAAGAAAGTTTTATAGAAAATATTTGCCATGTTTTTAAAAACCCATAGATGGTGCCCATGAACTCTTGCTCGTGCCCCCCAAAACCTCACGTACTGACGGGTCTCCCACAACTCAGTGGCTGAAGTGGAGAGCTAGTCCCCATGGCATGGGGGCACTCCTTGTCTGGCTCTTCCTTTGTGCAGGGTCAATAAGACTTTGTGGCAGATGCGAGCCCTTAAGGGACCAGCTATGCCGACACACAGATGCTCACTCTCTAAGGCAGCGGACTTCCGCGGGGGCAGTCGGTGTCGGATCCCCCAAAAGCAGGGCAAGTTGCTTTTTCCCTTGAGTGAATACCCTTATCTGGTGGGTGGCGCGGCCAGGGTCCAGAGTGGCAGGGCCACATGTGCGCCTCTAGGAGGGGACACCTGCCTGGCTGGAGCTTGGCATTCGAAGGCCGCTCTGTGGACGAGCGTTGTCTCTCTTGCAGCCAGCCCCTCCCTGAATACCAACTCTGTCTGTGTAGGTCCCAATTTCTCTTTGCTGACCATTCTTTTCTTTCCCTCATAGGCAGAGAGCTGAAAATGTTTACCCCATGTTCGATCAGCTCAGAGGGGAATGAGAGCTCTCAGACTCGCTTCAGCAAGGTCATTTAAAGGATGCAGGAAAGTGTCTGATTTTCTGCAGAAGTTGAAGGCCTGTTCAAAACATCCTCCTTTCTCTGGTTCTTTGGTCCTTCTGAGCCTCACTTGTTGGAAGGTGGCTTTGCTGAGGACATGAAATCACAGCCGTCACCGTGGCCTCGGCAACCCCAGACAGATCTGGGAGGAAGTGAATGGACAGTGGTCAGATTGGTCAGGACTGAACGTGAAGACAGTGCTTTGGAGATAGCTTTCTAGTGGCTGGAACAAGCCAGACAGGAGCACGTGTCAAGAAAGCAGGTCACCTAGCCAGGCTGACATAGCCTCCTGTAAACTAGGGCCACACCAGCTGTGACATGGTCACCAAACGGCAGCTCCTGGCATGTGTCAGGTTCAGACAAACCCGGACTCGACTCCCCATTGTGCTACTTACAAGCTGAGCGGACAGAGCAAACCACTCTGCTCATGAAGCCTCTGCTTTTCTCATCCCTTCGTGGGCCCAGTCGGTCTCCACAGTCACAGTCTCCTTGTGAGAGTCTAGGAAAGGTCACTGATGAGTTCCACAAAGATGACAGATCATCTCTTCCCTAGGGCAGCATTCCTCAAACTTTGGTGGGCAACAGGTCACCTGGGAATCTTGTTAAAATGAAGACAGCTTCAGTGTGTCTGGAGTGAGGCCCCAAAGCTCCCACACAATGCCCTGTGACAGGCCCTCGGGATAGCAGGGCTCCAGCACCTCCAGCTCATCTCAGGTGTGCGCTCGAAGATGGCTGGCACAGTGTCAAAGTGTCGTAGACACCCATGAAACACCTGCTCTGAACGAATGAACAACTATTAAGTCAGGTAACCTCGAGAAATACTGACTTTAGGAAGTGGTTCCAAACACGATGGTATAGCAACAGTGTGTAATTTGGTAATAACCCAGGTTTCAGAATCTGTGGTGAGAGAAGAGGACAGGTGTTTGTGATGCCATTAGGGCTGTTCAGAGCGTTCTGTAAGGACAGCGTGAAGAGTAACTGACTATGTTGTCACACACGTCTCCCCTGGTTCCAGCATCCAGGACAGAATAGAGTTTTGGGTGGGATCATTGCTCTGACCAATCAACTCAGGTAAACACATCTTTGCTCAGCTGCTGGATACCCCTGTGCCGCTGAGTGAGCGCTCTGTCATCCCTGTGCACATGGAGAACGCGGTGGGGGCTCAACAAGTATAACGTGAGTGGAAAGCTAGGGATAAATTCAGAGAGAGGTGAAGCAGGAGGGGAGTGATATGTGTTGGGCCAGATTTGAGTGAGGGGTTGGAGCACATGGAGGAGAGAGGATGAGGCCCACACTGGGGCTCAGGGCAGCTTGTGGTTTGCATAGCTGCCCTCAAGTCCTTCTTTTTTTAAAAATTGACATATAATGTAATATTTGTCCCAGGTCTGTGAATCAATCAGTCTTACCCAATTCACAGCGCTCACCATAGCACATACCCTCCCCAATGTCCATCACCCAGTTCCCCATCTTTCCACCCCCCTCCCCTCCAGCAACCCTCAGTTTCTTTCCTGAGATGTAGAGTCTTGTATGGTTTATCTTCCTCCCTGGTCCCATCTTGTTTCATTTTTCCCCTCCCTACCCCTACAACACTCACCCCCCTGCCCTGCCTCTCAAATTCCTCATATCAGAGAGATCATATCATAATCGTCTTTCTCTGATTGACTTATTTCACTCAGCGTAATACTCTCTCGGTCCCTCCATGTCTTGCAAATGGCAAGATTTCATGTCTTTTGATGGCTGCATAGTATTCCACTGTGTATATACCACATCTTCTGTATCCATTCATCTGCTGATGGACATCTGAGCTCCTTCCACAGTTTGGCTATTGTGGACATTGCTGCTACAAACATTCGGGTGCACGTGCCCCTTCGGATCACTACGTTTATTATCTTTAGGGTAAATACCCAGTAGTGCGATTGCTGGGTCATACGGCAGCTCTATTTTCAACTTCTTGAGGAACCTCCATGCTGTTTTCCAGAGTGGTTGCACCAGCTTGCATTCCCACCAGCAGTGTAGGAGGGTTCCCCTCTCTCCGCATCCTCGCCAGCATCTGTCATTTCTTGACTGGTTAATTTTAGCCATTCTGACTGGTGTGAGGTGGTATCTCACTGTGGTTTTGATTTGTATTTCCCTGATGCCGAGTGATGGGGAGCACGTTTTCATGTGTCTGTTGGCCATTTGGATGTCTTCTTTGCAGAAATGTCTGTACATGTCCTCTGCCCATTTCTTGATTGGATTATTTGTTCTTTGGGTGTTGAGTTTCATACGTTCATTATGGATTTTGGATACTAGGCCTTTATCTGATATGTCGTTTACGAGTATCTTCTCCCATTCTGTCTGTTGTCTTTTGGTTTTGTTGACTGTTTCCCTTGTTGTGCAAAAGCTTTTGATCTTGATGAAATCCCAGTAGTTCATTTTTGCCCTTGCTTCCCTTGCCTTTGGTGATGTTTCTAGGAAGCAGTTTGTGAGACAGAGGTCAAAGAGGTTGCTTCCTGTGTTCTCCTCAAGGATTTTGATGGATTCCTGCCTCACATTGAGGTCTTTCATCCATTTTGAGTTTTTTTGTGTGTGTGTGGTGTAAGGAAATGTTTCATTTTTCTGCATGTGGCTGTGCAGTTTTCCCAACACCATTTGTTGAAGAGACTGTCTTTTTCCATTGAACGTTCTTTCCTGCTTTGTTGAAGATTAGTTGACCATAGAGTTGAGGGTCTATTTCTGGGCTATCTATTCTGTTCCATTGATCTTTGTGTCTGTTTTTGTACCAGTACCATACTGTCTTGATGATGGCAGCTTTGTAATAGAGCTTGAAGTCTAGAATTGTGATGCTGCCAACTTTGGCTTTCTTTTTCAAAGTTCCTCTGGCTATTTGGGGTCTTTTCTGGTTCCATATCAATTTTAGGATTATTTGTTCCATTTCTTTGAAAAAATTAATGTTATTCTGATAAGGATTGCATTAAATGTGTAGATTGCTCTAGGTTAGCATAGACTTTATTTTTTTCATAATCTTTGTTCTTCCAATTCATGAACATGGAACATTTTTCCATTTCTTTGTGTCTTCCTCGGTTTCTTTCATAAGTACCTTATAATTTTTTGAGTACAGATTCTTTGTCTCTTTGGTTAGGTTTATTCCTAGGTATCTTATGGTTTTGGGTGCGATTGTAAATGGGACTGACTCCTCAATTTCTCTTTCTTCTGTCTTGCTGTTGGTGAATAGAAATGCAACTGATATCTGTTCATTGATTTTATATCCTGACACTTTACTGAATTCCTGTATGAGTTCCAGCAGTCTGAATCTGCCATCAGACAACTTTCATTTCTTTTTGTTGTCTGATTGCTGAGGCTAGGACTTCTAGTACTATGTTGAATAACAGTGGTGATTGTGGACAGCCTTGTTGTGTTCCTGACCTTAGGGGAAAAGCTCTCGGTTTTTCTCCATTGAGAACAATATTCACTGTGGGTTTTTCATAGATGGCTTTGATGATGTTGAGATATGTACCCTCTATCCCTACACTTTGAAGAGTTTTGCTCAAGAAAGGATGCTGTACTTTGTCAAATGCTTTTTCAGCATCTGTTGAGAGTATCATATGGTTCTTGTTCTTTCTTTTATTAACATATTGTATCACATTGATTGATTTGCGGATGTTGAACCAACCTTGCAGCCCTGGAATAAATCCCACTTGGTCGTGGTGAATAATCCTTTTAATGTACTGTTGGATTTTGTAGTATTTTGGTGAGAATTTTTGCATCCATGTTCATTAAGGATATTGGTCTATAATTCTCCTTTTTGATGGGATCCTTGTCTGGTTTTGGGATCAAGGTGATGCTGGCCTCATACGATGAGTTTGGAAATTTTCCTTCTATTCCTATTTTTTGGGAATTTGAGGAGAATAGGAACTAATTCTTTTTTAAGTGTTTGGTAGAATTCCCCTCAGAAACCGTCTGGCCCTGGGCTCTTGTTTGTTTGGAGATTTTTGATGACTGCTTCAATCTCCTTACTGGTTATGGGTCTATTCAGGTTTTCTGTTTCTTCCTGGTTCAGTTGTGGTAGTTTATGTGTCTCTAGGAATGCAATCATTTCTTCTAGATTGTCTAATTTGCTGGCGTATAGTTGTTCAGAATACGTTCTTACAATTGTTTGTATGTCTTTGGTGTTGGCTGTCATCGCTCCTGATTTTATGATTTTATTATTTGGGTCCTTTCTGTTTTCTTTTGGATAAGTCTGGCCAACGGTTTATCAGTCTTATTAATTCTTTCAAAAAAACCAGCTCCTAGTTTCGTTGATTTGTTCTACTGTTCTTTTGGTTTCTGTTTCGTTGATTTCTGCTCTGATCTTTACCTTTTCTCTTCTCCTGCTGGGCTTAGGTTCTTTCTCAGGCTCCTTTAGGTGTAGGGTTAGGTTGTGTACTTGAGACCTTTCTTGTTTCTTGAGAAAGGTTTGCATTGCTATATATTTTCCTCTCAGGACTGCCTTTGCTGTGTCCCAAAGATTTTGAACAGTTGTGTTTTCATTTTCATCTGTTTCCATGAACTTTAAAAATTCTTCTTTAATTGCCTGGTTGACCCATTCATTCTTTAATAGGATGCTCTTTAGCGTCCAGGTATTTGAGTTCTTTCCAACTTTCCTCTTGTGATTGAGTTCTAGCTTCAGAGCATTGTCGTCTGAAAATATGCAGGGAATGATCTCAATCTTTTGGTACCGGTTGAAACCTGATTTGTGACCCAGGATGTGATCTGTTGTGGAGAGTGTTCCATGTGCACTAGAGAAGAATGTGTATTCTGTTGCTTTGGGATGGAATGTTCTGAATAGATCCATGATGTCCATCTGGTCCAGTGTGTCATTTAAAGCCTTTATTTCCTTATTGATCTTTTGCTTGGATGATCTGTCCATTTCAGTAAGGGGAGTGTTAAAGTCCCCTGCTATTATTGTATTATTGTCAATGTGTTTCTTTGATTTTGTTATTAATTGGTTTATATAGTTGGCTGCTCCTGTGCTAGGGGCATAGATATTGAAAATTGTTAGATCTTCTTATTGGACAGACCCCTTGAATATGATAGAGTGTCCTCATCTCTCATAGTCTTTGGCTTAAAATCTAACTGATCTGATATAAGGATGGCCACCCCAGCTTTCTTCTGATGTCCATTAGCATGGTACATTGTTTTCCACCCCCTCACTTTAAATCTGGGGTGTCTTTTGGTCTAAAATGAGTTTTTTGTAGACAGAATATTGATGGTTTTTAAAATTTATTATTTATTTATTTATTTATTTATTTATTTTTAAAGATTCTATTTATTTGTCAGGAAGAGAGAAAGAGCACAAAAGCAGGCAGAGAGGCAGGCAGAGGTGGAGAGAGGGGAGCAGGCTCCCTGCCAAGCAAGGAGCCCAATGTGGGACTCGATCCCAGGATGCTGGGATCATGACGTGAGCCGGAGGCAGTGGCTTAACTCACTGAGCCACCCAGGCGTCCCTGATGGTTTTTTAAAAAAATCCATTCTGATACCCCGGGTGTCAGACGGGTGAGAGCAGCGGCCAGGCCGGGAGCGCGCTGGGGCTCGCGCTCGCAGCTTTTGTCCCCCTGGCGCTTTCCGTACCGCGTCTGAGGCCGGGACGAAGATGGCGGCCGCCAGTGTCCGCCGGAGCCAGAGCGCGGCCGCTCCTCAGCGCGCCCTCGGGGATGAGCCGCCCGACCCTCCCGGCTCCCCGGCCTGTGACGGAGCGTCTCTGTCTCTGGCGCGGCCCCGTTGGGCGTCTCCGAACCCCGTGGGTTCCGGCCGCGCCCCCGCGCCGCTCCTCCCGGGCGGGAAGGTGAGTGTCCCGGATCCGCCGCGTGTGGGGTCCCCGCGCGGAGAGCCGTGGCCGGCGGCGCCTGGGATCGGAGTTGAAGGTGACGCCCAGCGGAGAGGCCCCTCCGCGGCTGCGGCTGCGGCTGTGCCCGGCGTCCCCGCGCCGACGCCTGCGCGCTCCGCCGCCCTCGGACACCGCGTCCTGCGACCCCGTCACTGTCCCCGCGAGGGCCGCGCCCCCGCCCCGCGTCTGCAGCGACGTCCCTGCGTGGGGACACGTGTGGAGCTGCGGCTTCCGCGCCCCGGCCCCGCCGCCTGCCGGGAGCCGCCCCCGCGCCGTCTGACTCCCCGCGGCTTTGACTCCCGCCGGCGCGTCCGGCCTTCTGGCAAGGGTCGACTTTCCGCCCCTCCCGTTGGGTCTGTCGGTGCGGAGGCCTCGGTGACCACCTCGCTGCACGCCGGGGCCCGACGGTATTTGGGTCTCCTGCCCCAGCCCGTTCCTCCTCCCCCAAGTCCTCCTCGATGCGCCGGCGTGGTCGCCGCAGAGAACCAGAGACTGTGGCCCTCCTCATGCTCCTGGCGGTGGCGCCAGCGGGGGGCACGGGGGGGGGCGGGGGGGGGGACGGGGGGGGCACGGGGGGGGGCACGCCCCCCCTGCCCAGGCGCCGGAGCCGCTTAGTGACTCTGTCTCTGGCGGCGGTGCAACGCTTGTCTCCCGTCCCCCTGTCTGTGTGCGCTCTGGAGTTCGCCGCCAACTCCTGTCGTGGGAGGCTTGCGACCTGGATGTGGGACGGGCTGCAGGGTCCTGCTACCCACACGGGCCCTCGCGGGGTCGCTCCAAGATGTGGGGTGCGTGGCTGCCGCTGGGCAGACACCCTGTTTGGAAAGAAACAGGCCGTCCTCCGACGCTGGCCTGACCTTCCCAGTGCTACCGGTAACTCAGAGAAGGCCCGTGCTCAGGGTCCCAAGCTGTCAAGGAGAACCAGTCTGCCCCTTGAGCTGTTGGGGCCACAAATACCCGGGTGCTCAGGGAGGCGAGCGTGGCTGGCTCCCCTGGAGGGAACGCGCAGACACAAGGCCCCACAGAGAACCTGAGGGAAGAGCCCTGCTCGTCCCCAGGGAGGAGAGGGCAGAGGAGACTGGCCACGGGGGAGCGTAGGTCCCATAAGGGAAGCTGCCCGGTGGGGGCTCCCATGTGTCCCTTCCATGAAGTAGGGGGAGGAGGTGCCACCGCATCCCCGGGTGGAGGCCTGCTCTCCCGCGGCTCGGGACAAGGCCCCTCAGCTACGCTCTGGAAACCTCACTCCTGTTCTGAGTCCGTCTGTGGGCCCGTCACTGTCGGGACAAGCAGGAGCCCGAGGCTGAGCCAGGACAGGGAGAAGGACAAATTCAAAACCCATTTCCAGCACAAGCGACGGGATGGGTGCTGAGAGCGCAGTCACGAGGCCGTAGGAAAGGGGAGGGAAGACCCCTCGGGGACAGTCTGGTCTTCAGGGGAGGCAGCGGTGGGCACCTCTCCTTGTCCTCGCTCTGGAAAGACTGCATTTGGGCTCGTTGCTGTCCCTCCCAGGCTTGGCCCTGCCCGGTTTCCTTCTAGTCATTCTGGGGGCCCACGGAGGCTGTGGCAGAGCCGACTGCTTCCGAACTCGCGGGGTCCACCACTGGCTTTCTCACACCGGCCCCTGTGCTTGTGCAAAGTCCCCACAGTTCTTCCAATGGTCAGTGTGGAGGCCGACGTACTCTAGGACCTGCCCTGAGGGTGCTCGGGACACGCTCTGTCTCTCCCTGGGGCCGGTGGTGTATTTCCTCATCTCTCTGGAAAGTCTCCGCGGTCCACCTTCCTGTCTCCCGTTTCATCTGGAACGGCTCGTCCCTCCACTCACTGTGGGAGCGTCGGGTCATTCTCTCAGACCCCGGGACACTGGGCCAGGCCTCCGGCAGGTGGGTCCGCTCCCAGCCTGCGAGCATGGTGGCCAGCGCCGACCGGCCCCACGTGGAACAGTGTCCTGTGGTGGGGTGGTGGGGTCTGGGCGGGAGAAGCCACAGCTCCGGTGGGATCGTGTGTCCCATGACCCCGTCTCCCTGGGTGCTTGTCAGGAGAAGTGAGGGTGGTCTGTCCTGCGTCTGCCCATGCCCCTTCCTCACGGTTGGGGGCGTCCCTGTGGTCATGCCCCTAGGGCAGGGCTTCTCCAGGGAGGGCCCCCCAGGAGGAGTGCAGGGATGCAGGGACCGCGCCCGTATCCACAGAGGGCACATGCCAACGTCAATTAAAAATAAAAATAATTAAAATGTGTTTTTTCTCGAAGAATGAGCCAAAGAGATACACACTTCATAGGTCGCAGACGACCCTCACGTTTTCTGGGGAGTTCCTGCTTTGACAAAATGAGGCTCCCCAGAGCCCCAGTCTTCGCGAGCCCTTGGCTTTGCTCCTCCTGGTGGACCCTCCCTGGCCTTCCGATACCATGAGAGCCAAGCTCAGCCGCTGGCGTCGGCGCTTTGTAGCGGCTGGTGCTCGGAGCCCCTCGGGCGCGTTCAGGACAGGCACCGCCACGCTCCTGCCCCGCCCACGTGCCCTGGAAGGGGGCCGGTCCCGCGTGTCCCATGGGGCCTGTGATGTCGCTCGGTCGAGTATAACCGAGCCCCGAAGAGTGAGCCGCAGCCCCGAACCCGCTGCGTTTGGCGGCATCGCCTTCGCGCGTCAAGGCCATCCGGACTCTGTCGATTGGTCTCGGGCACAAAAGGGCACAGGGAGCTCACTGGTCACAGAGCCGCAGTTTCCATCCTGACCTTCCCGCCCAGGTTCCTTCCTCCTTCCCGTCCCAGCCCTCCTGTTCCCTCCGACTCGCTTCCCCTGGCAAACCTCCCACAGAGCGCGGCTCAGCCTTCTGTAAGCTGTTCCAGTGAGCAGGGCCCTGGGCTCGCGGGGCACAGTCCGGTCCCTGCGGCGTCCTCCGCTGGGCAGGCTTGACCTCATCCTGCTGTCTTTTGGGTGCAGGGCAGGGGCTGCGCACCGAGGGGCAAGTATCTGTGCAGGGACGTCCGTCCTTCCTTCCTTCCTGTGCCCCACAGCCGGGTCGCCCTGGAGGCCCCTGGAGGCTGCCGGGGAAACCAGAGGGTCGTCCGCATGGACACGGAGCTCAGAACAGGCCGACACAGAGGTCACATGGAGGTCAGGCGACGGCAGGCCCCTTCCTTCCCGAGCCCTTTATCTTCAAGCTTTTCACTTTTCGAACGTACCCCACATAGAGCCAGAAGCACAGCGAACGCCGTCACCAGGACTGGAGTTGGCGACACTGTTTGGGCCTGGGCCGTGCCCCACGTGGTTTCTGAGGGGCAGATTTTAAAATCGATCCCGGCCTATACCGCCACCTACTTCTTTCATCTCCCTGACAAGCGAGTTCTTTGTAAGGAGCCCCCAATGTCACTAGATCATCGGAAACACAAGCACAATGGCATAGGAGCATGCCCACACGGAGCACGTGGGCCACGTGGCCCTCAGTCCCTCCCCGTCAACAATGCTCCTGCTGAAGAAACTCGGTTATTCTTCCTGAAGAAGTCTCTCCATTCTGGACTCGGCTGATGGGATCCCCTGCATTTTCTCTCTTCTCTGCTTCCTGTAACTGGGTAGTTGGGGCGACACTCATCTGGTGTGATCCGGGCTCTGTCTTCCGGGCAGGAAGCCTTCAGGGGGTGCCCTCTGCTCCCTCTCATGCCAGGACGGGATGTCATGTGGACAGTTGGCGGGAGGTGGTTTCTGAATGAGACACAAGTCGGACGCTGCTGCTCGCACGCGTGAGAGGTGCGTGTGTTCGCACACGGGCACAGCGCCCGTGGCCCTCCATCCACAGCAACACGCTAAAGCCATGTCTCCCCGACCCCATTTCCACCTCCACCAGAGCTGCCCTCTTCATCTGCCCCTTGTCGCCCCGGCTGGCTGGCTTTTCCTCCTGCAGTGGACAGGCTGGACCACTCCCCCCGCCGTGGCTGATGATTCTAGAGACAAAGGCATTTACTCGCTTGTACTTACTTCAGCTGGCATAGAGTTGACATCAAGGATCACCTTTGTTCAGGCGCGCGGCGGGCTGTGGACCCCATCCGTCAAGCAGCCTGTGTTCCCGTGTCTCCCTGAACCACCGCCTGGCCCTCTGTCTGGCTCCAACCCCATCGCTGCTGCCACCAGGGCCACGGGGAGCCCTAGAGGCCAATCCGACGGGGTGTTGGGAAAGTCTCACTCCCCGCTGGTTTTGGAACCTGAGTTTGCCGCGTGTGGGATGTAAGTCAGTGAAGCCACAGGGCTCCACCATGTCCCTCCGGGAATCTGGCCCACGATGCCGCTGGATTTCGTTGGACCAATACTGTCCGCTCTTTATGGTGACGAACCGGGATCTTGTGAAAGTAGAGGATCGTCCCACGGATGAAACGTGGAGACTGAAAACTGTCCCGTGAACTGACCACTTCCTGAGTCTGGGAATCACATGTCTGCAAACCCTCACGACAAGAGCACTTGTAGTTGAAGACACGGCCTTCTGGAGGAAGTCTGGTTAGCATCTCAGGTTCCATGTGGCCCATCAAAGTCCTTACTGATTTTTTTAATCTTCGTTTTTCTCACTATTCGGCGCAACAGTCAGTTAGGGGTCTGATGCTTTATAAACACCACACGTGAGTGAGTTAACACAGCAGACGTGAGACGTCGCAGACATGAGACGGCCGAGGTCAGTCTCAGGGGTCGGAGGGGCTAGATCCTTCCAGAAGCTCTGGGGGGAATCTGCGTCCTTGCTTTTCTGACATCTGGAGGCACCTGTGCTCTCTGCTTGTGGCCCCTCACCCACCCTCCAAGGGCAGCCCCACCTCTGCCTCCAGGGGGACCTGGCCCTCTCTGACCGGACCCTCCTGCCTGGTGGGGTCGGACAGAGAACCCCTCACCTCCCGACTGCAGGACCCTTTACTTAACACCTTCTGCCACATGTGCTAACACAGTCATAAGTTCTGGGGATTGGACTCGGACAGACCCGGGGGAGGGGCTGCCACTCAGCCCACCACAGTTATCAAATGCAATAAAGACCAGCTCTGTGATTTCACACCTCTTAAATGATACCGCGGCCTTAACGGGCTGGTCTCCCCCGCTCTGGGTTCCTCATGCTTCCCTTGCCGCAGACTCTGCTTTCCCTTGATCACCCACCCGGTTTCTGGCGCCTTCTGCTTGTGTGCCTGGGTCCCCCATGGAGCTGGTCTGCACACAGTTGTTGCAGAAGGACTTTGGGGTCTTGGTCTAAATGCTCAGCACCCCACAGCCAAGGAGGCAGCTCTTGGTGCCCAGGAGCTCCCCCGAAGCTTGCATGGCCCAGCACCGCCCCACTGCCTCTGCCGGGCACGCCTGGCTGGCCCTCCGTCCGCTGTGCGTGCCTGTGGGGACGTCACTCTTGTCCCTCCTGCGCTGTCCACAGAGCCCCCAGCTCTTCGTCCTGCGCTGGCTTCTTCAGCCTCACGCGGCTGCAGGTCCCCTTCCCTTCTGGGATTCCTTGAAAGTCACTTCAATCCCCGGCAGACACTGGCATCAAGGAGCGGAGGCGCAGGAGTAAATCTGCGCAGCTGCATGTCCCAGCGCGGCCCGTGCAGGAATGACGCCACGGCTCGGTGGCCCCTGCTGCCCGCTGCGGCCATGCCTGGGGCCACCCCTCCGCCGAGCCCCCTGAGGAGCCCCCGCTTTGGCGTTCAGCTGTTCCTTGGGTTTGCGGCCTCAGCCCCCGTTCCCCCGAGACTGCCCGCTGGTGCTGATGCTGCCGCAGGACAAACTCCTTGACCGACTCTTCCAAAAACAGGAGGCTCGTCAGGTAGGGCACCCCACAGGAGGGCTGTCGGCTTTACAGAAATGACTCCTGCAGCACACGCAGTCGTGTGTGCATCCTGTGGATGCGTGCATGTGTTTATGCAAGTCTGTGAGTGTATACATGGCGTGTGCACATGTGGGTCTGCACGTGTCTGAATGCATGTGTGCATATGCACACTCACACACCTGGGGCACACATGTGCATGTATACAAGCCTGTGTGTGTGCTCTTGTGCACACACAGGTCTGCATGTGTATATGCCTGTGCATATGTGCACATGTGTCTTTGTGTGTATACACACATGTGCACATGGGTCTGCATGTGTGCACACACACACACACGTTTCTTTGTGTGTACACATGCATGTGTGCACATGGGCCTGGACGTGTATATGCACATGCACATGTGCACGTGTGTATTTGTGTGTACGCATGTATGTGCACATGTGCATGCATGAGTCTGCGTGTGCATGCACATACATACATGCTCTGGAGTGCTCGTCTCTGGGCAGGTGTGGGGCCATCATTGAATGCCCCAGACCTCTTGGCACCATGCCGTCATCCGACCCGGTGGGCTGGGTCCCTCTTGCTTCCAGGTCCCTTCACCCCATTTTGAATTCTGTTCTCAACATCCTCCCGGATCGTGTGTCTGAATGCTAACTATGGACTAGCAGCAGCTTTCCCAAGGGAGCCCCTCTGTTCCCATGGAAATCAGGTCTGTACACAGAATAGTCAGAGGCATGTGGGGAGAGCAGGCCGCCCCCGGAGCCCCACGTGAACGGAGGGCACACTCCTGGCAGCACCGTTTGTCGGTGTGCTCCGTGATGGCGATGACACCGAGCACGTGTTCGGGCGGTCCTGATGACCGGACCAGGTCTGCCTTACACCTGCTCTGATGAGCTAAAAGCAAATGAGCAAATGGACTGAATGGAAACCACAGAATTCAACGGCACTGCTTTTGGAACAGACACGTCCATTCTCTACCTTTACCATGGGAACAGGAGGTGATGTTGAAAAATCTATTAAGTTAGGGCCTGGTGTGGCCTGGACACCGGCCACACTGTGTGGAGGCCAAGCCGGTGCTGGCACGCTGTCCGGTCTCACGCACAGAGCTGCTTCTCTCTGTGGTCAGGGCACCATCCTCAGAGACCTGTCCTTGGCAGGAAAACAACACGACCTAAATCCTAGCAACGCTGGAGTCACCGTCTCAGGGAGCAGGTGCTGTTTAGTTAGGTGGTGGTAGGTCAGTGCGCCCGGCTGTCCAGGAGTGTGTGTGCAGCGGTGCTTTCTGGCTGTCAGTGTGGGGCAGGCCCTGCGTGGCCACCGTGGCACCTGGTATACCTGGTCTGAGTGTCCAGGCAGGAACGGCGTCAGCTGTGCCTTCACCGTGTCTCCACGTGGCCTCTCCTAGGGTCTTGGGTCGTGGGCCTTTTGGAAGCCTGACCCCTGGACAGCCAGCTTACCCGTCATATTGATCAGAAAAATAACAACGGGACGCACGGTGCAGAAACTACTGCGAGAGACAGATGCACGCGACCATGGGGCTGGCCCGCCCAAGCCCCGCAGGATCTTGGGGTGACACCTTTGTGGCAGAAGGAGACCTGTTTTCATGCCTAAGACCTTCGGCGACCGGAGGAGACCCCACAGCAGCGAACGCCATCGGCTCTACTCAGTCGACTGAGTGCATCGATCACATCTGTAAACCCTGTCCCAGCAACACCCAGACCAGCGTTGACCTAACGGGCACCACGGCTGGCCAAGTGGACCACAAAGTAATCGTGACACCCTCTCCTGGAGGCTTTCTTAACGGTTGACGGGGTGCAGCAGGGGATGAGGTTGGACGAGTGTGCCGTGTCCACCTTCCCTCGGGAGGACAGACCTCACAGCGAGCTGCCCACATGTGATGGATTCTCCATGTCCACTTGGCTGGGCCACGGCACCAAGACACATGACTACACATTATTGTGGATGTCGTATTGCAGGTGTGTAAGGATGAGACTCACATTTAAATCACCAGACAGAGTCACACATGATCCTCCATGTGTGGGTGGGCCTCACCCAATCAGTAGAAGGTGCCCAGCGCGAAGCCTGAGGCCGGGTGTGGAGGAGACTCTCCCGATGGGCTCCCTGGAGCGGCTGGCAGCCCACCCTGCAGATTTCAGTGGAGCCAGGCCTCCCCTCTTCCCTCCCTCCCTCCGCACACACACTCTCCATTGCACTGTCTTTCTGGAGAACCCTGGAAGTGAGGTTTGCATTCACCCCAGGCTCTGCCCCAGTGCGGTGGAGCTGCCCTGCTTCTCCGTGTCCCTCCAGCACTGGGTGCTGTCACCGTACAGGGGAGACAGCTGAGTCAGGGATGGGGTGCCCTGTGTGGAGACAGCAGCTTCCTTGGGCAACAGGTCCGGGTGCGGAGCTCCTGCCCTCCATGCTCTAGGCCTAGTACTTGGTGTGTGAACCACGGGTCTCTCTCTGTGCAGGGCTGGACGCGGGGCCTGTGAGACCCGAAGTCGGGCACTGGGGCTACCGCTCGCTCATTCGCCGCGCAGAAGAGGCCGCCGTCCCTCACTGCCTCACACACTGCCCCGGGCATGTGGCCCGGGCCGGCCCCCACGTCCGACGGGCGGCTTGTGTGCAGCCTGCGCGCGGCGGTCGGGCCCGAGGACGGAGACCTGGTGGTGGTGAGGCCTCAGGCGTGAGCTTCGGGAGAGGGGTGGACCCTGCCCAGCGGTGGCCGGTCCCCCCGCAGGGGACTCCTGAGGTCCCGCATTTGGTAACTCATCTATTCTTTTTTCCTTTTTCCTTAGAGAACAAGAGGGAGGTGACGAGACTGTGGGACAAAGCCAGGCACGGCTGAGACGTACTTGCTGGGACTTTCCCACGCAGCCCTTGCCTGTCGAGTGGTGCCCGGAGAGGACCCGCCTGATGCCACCGGCGAGGCCTCCCCCTTGGACACGGCCTCCCCACTGTGTGTCGTGTGTCCCGCGCCCTCAGTAGTGGCCGAGTGAAGGGTGACCACCTCCTGCTGCACGTAGAGCAACGATCCGTGGGGAGAAAGGGCTTCCTAACGACGTGTATCACGCTGAGTTCTGGCCAGAGACCCTGAGCCCGCCCGGATCAGCCCAACCTTCCGTTCTAGAAAAGTCACTGAGTGTTAGTTGGCTCAGGCAAGAATTTGGCATCCTCTGGGTTACCGGGACACAAAGATGAGGAAACCCAGAGAACCGAAGTGAGGACTGGTTCTCTGCAGACAAAACGCATTCTTTGCTGCCCCGGCTCTGGTTTCTCAGGGAGGCTGAGGACGCGAGCCTGTCACCGGCAGCCGCTGAGCCGGCCTCTTCTCACGGCTCAGTGCTTCCCCTTTCTCTGGATGTTCCCAGGGCGCCAGCCAGACCTCTCCATTCCAGCAGCTGTCCAGCGACAGGGCGCCCACGACGCGCGACAGCACACCTCACCATAGCACACAACCCCTCCCCAGACCTCAGACAACATACCTCACCTCACCACACTCACAGTACCGGAGCACACCTCACCGCGCAACGCATCGGCCCCCACCCTGCGCTCCTCCGACCGCAGCCCAGCAGTGCACTACCTGTGAGGACGTGCCGGGGCCACCAGGGCTCCCAGGAGGGGGTGGTGGCCCCCCGCCAGCCGGAGGAAGAAACAATGTTTGTTTGGACAGTCGGCATCCGCTGCTTCGTACAGCTTCTTTGGACTGGCGAGAGCTGTAATGTACACAGAAAGTCCTGTTCCTGGAGCGGCCCTAAATATTTACGCGGCACGCAAACAAGGCCGAGGAATTCCCTCCAGCCATATAGTGACTTAATAAACACGGGGCCATTAGGTAGTGTTTGTCTTAGTCACGCATGACAAGTTACTGATTATGGGAGAGTGACATCTGAAGGCCAAGACTGCCAGACCCAGAGTTCGACACGGTGGGCCGCGGCGAGGGGGATGCTCTCGGCACCGTTAGTCTCAGGGCGCAGACGGCAGACAGCGGGGACCCGGCCTCCCCGTGCAGCTGGACGGGGAGCAGCCCAGCCTCACGCGCGTGGCGGCTGCGTCCTGTTCTGCGGCGGGACTCGGCTTGTGCCCTGGGGCCACGGAGGGTCCCCGAAGCACCGCCTCCCACGTGTCCCCCATCAGCGACTTCCTGGGCTCCCCACAGAGAGAACCCGGAGACGGTTCCTCCTCCAGGCTCGGCATTCCAGGCCCCACCGCCCCCCAGCCGCTTCCCTGTCGGTTTCCTCTATCTTTAGCGACAGAAGGAAAGCAAACACGGTTTCGCTTCTTCCCACAAAATTTTAGATATTTCCGAAGTGCGTATTGCATTTTAAGATTGTTTGTCTCTGGGAGCGAGGAAGAGCCCGATGAGCCCAGAGAAGCTCAGTGCCTCCTGCGCTCAGCCCCGAGGAGCGGCTTCTGGAAGCCTCATGCCGCGCCGGCTCAGGGCGCCCGGCCACGGGCTTCTCTGGCTGTCGTGTTGGGCAGGACGTCCATGCGGAGCAGCCGCACAGCAGGCTCTGGAGAACGGCGAGCTGGCGACAGCCATGCGCCTCCGTGAAGGACGGGGGCAGGGGGAGGTGCGGTGCGCAGAGGGAAGCGCCCGCGTCCGACGGTCGGGGACAGCCGGCCTCTCCGGTCCTGCTCCTGAGCATGAGAGGCCGGCTGTAAAGCAGGGCTCGCTCTCCCTCCTGCACGGCCACCGGCTCTTCTGGCTCATCGTCACCCCTGCCGACCCGCCCGCCTTTCTGGCCCAGCCGCTTCTCCCGCGGGGCAGGAACCGACACGGGATGCAGGCAGACGGCGCCCAGAGCCGGGTCCCCCTGACCTCGAGGACGTCCCTTCCCGTTTATTCACAGCTGCCCCATCCACACGGGTGAGGCTTGCCTGCAAACTTTCCCCGCGCCGTCGTGTCAAAGCATTCAAGTCCGCGTTCGTGAACGGAATAAGCACGCTCACGTGCATGTGGGGTCCGGCTGCGCGTGTGGGGTCGGGGCGCGGCTACCCACTCACGCGGCCGGCCTGGCCAGTCTGCCGGCCCAGACGTCTGTGCTCTCACCGCAGAGTGGCGAGGCCGGCGGGGCAGGAGTGCGCGGCCCTGGGAGAGGGAGGCCTGCTGGGCTTCAGGACGGGGACATAAGAGCCTCTGCGGCATCGTTACCGCCCGTGACATGCTCCGGGCTCTCGCCCTGCTCCTGGGGATCCCTTGGAGCATTGTCTCAGGTTTGGGAGAACCTCACCACTGAGCCTCAGTGAGCCAAGCCCCAAGCTGTCCTGCAAAGCTCGCGACTTGCTGGGCGGGAGGGGGTGAGTGTGAGCTGTGGCCGGCGGCCCGCACACCCCAGTTCCAGAAAGAGTTTCCCGCCCACGGGGCAGCGCCGCCTTCCCCTAGCAAACAGACAGAACCCACGCTGGGCAGGCTGGAAAGGCTCCTTGGGCTCCAAAGTTCAATGAGACCGGGAAAGACAGAAACAGCCTTGGGAGGATGTATTTAACGTCAAGGGGGCCCTACATGTGGGCCCAGGGTAAGGACAAAAGGAGGAGTGTGTGGCGCAGGTCTTAACCCTGGAAGGTCATAAACTGAGTCAACAAGCCGTGCAATAAAATGCTTCCGTCTGTCCACTCTGACAACAAGAAGTTCACAGAGCAAGTTAAAAATATGTAAAATTGTGGTTATTATTTCATAAAAATTGGCAAAATATCAAAGACAACTGAATTCGATTATCGTGTATGCTTGGGTTTTCCGTTGATGGCTCGTTAATGTTTCGATTATATAAAACCAGAGGCATATGAAATTCTTAAAGTCACACAGTTTGTCACTGTTGTTAAAAATCAAGATTTCCCTGCTATTTATAGTCTATTACCATTAAAGATCTGATTTATGATAAAAAAGTACTTTCAAGTATTATGTCCAAAATTGAATGCATAAACATCAAAAAACAGATTGAATATAAAGAAACAAAACATTTAAAAAATTTCGTCTTAATATATGTATTTTTTCCAAATATGCAAAATTTTATTGTAAAAGTAGAAGCAATGCAAATTAATCATATTTAATTAATATCAAAATTTAGGTTCAAATTTATCTAAAGCTACATTTTAATTTAATTTTTAAAAATTTCAAGTGGATCTTATTAAATATTTGGAAAATAAAGCTTCATAGTTAGCCAGAGTGCTGGTCCCATGCGTCCTCCATGGGCCTCTGGAACCACGGGTTCGAGTACCAGGTTGTTCGTGCCGCCTCCCACTCCTGCCTGTCCCACGGAGTCAGTAAACGCCGAGCCCATTCCCGAGTAGGTCCTTCTGGAACAGAGAACGGAACCCAAAAGGGTGGGGACATGGATTCTGGGAGCGACTGACAAAGAAGGTTCTGGTTCTGCTGAGGTAGGACCCACTGGGTCTTGGACACCCAAGTGAATGGACCAAACACCTTTACCTTCTTTTTTCCACCCGACGACTTCTGCGGCTTCATTCAGAACCTCCCTAGGCACCTGGGGTGAAGACCAGAGATTTCAAAATCTTACTTTCTATTTGTTGTTCACTTTCGAAAAGTACAATAAAGAGAAGTTCCTAGGAAAATGAAGTAAAAAAACAAAGAAGAGGCAAGCTCCCATATCTGTTAGCATCGACAGACCTAACGTTGCCTTCCTCAGCCCGAAGCGCTCCCCGGGTCCTCCTTTCAGTGTCCGTGCTTCTGTGTGGCGGCCCAGTGGACCATGTCCTTCCTGTGGTGGGACACAGCCGCCTTCCTGCCGGCCGCAGGACGGGGACTCGCGGCGGCCGCTCTGGGACTGTGGCCGGTTCGTGAGGGATCGGGTGTGCAGGGCTTGGGTGGTGCTGGACTCGACCCGCAGTGACACAGGCGGCCACGTCTACTCCACTTGTGGATGTCCCGTCCCAAGTTCGTGATCCGTGGACCCCCACCCATGGGGCAGTCTCCTCCTCCCCACGCCAGCATCCCATATTCCCGTGGGCTCTCCCTGTCCCTCTCTAGACCTTGGCCGCTGGCTTCCCTGTGTCCCGCGGAAGCCCACTGTGTGTTGGAAACTCTGACACACAGGACTGTGCCCCACGGGACCCTTCACGGGGTGGGTGGCGCAGCTCGTTCACAGCCGGGCTGACCTGCACCACGCTGGCCTTGGTCTTCTCAAGGCAGGGGAGACGCCCTCTCGGAGCCGCCTTCCCCAGCTGTCCCTGCCTTCCCAGGAAGTGGGACTGTGTCCCCCCAGCTTTGGGTCCTCTGGGTCACTCCAAGCTGGCGTTACCTTTTCACTTTGGCAGACAGCTCTCGGTGAGAAACCTCTCCCACACGGTGGTTCAAAGCGAGAAAGCCAGGATGTGCCGTCACTCCTTGCAAAAACACGCTTTTCCTTCGAGGAGTGTGAGTATATGTTTGCCTGTGCCTTGTAGGGAGTGGGCACTCTTGTTGCCGGGGCGTGGACGGCACACACCGTTCACACCAAAACACCCGGAGCGCCCGCATGGGTGGGTCTGGAAAGTAGAGCGTCCGAGATTGGCATGGAGAACGCCGGCTTCATCTCTAGAGTGGACGCTGGTCGGGGTGGTGTCTGGGTCCGGCTTGTGACAAACCCAGCAGAGGCGACAGCTTCCGTGGGGCGTGTATTGGCGGACCGCAGCACGTGGCTGGGGCCGATTTCGGCAGGCGCCTGTTGTCTCTGGCTGAGGAGGGTCAGATAGTGAGGAAGAGACCGTCCTTGTCCAGCACCAGGCCCCTCCACCTACGCTGTGAGTCCAAGGCCACCCCAGCCCCTCGTCGCCTCTGCTCATTGGCCCCGCTCAGGATCCAGGCCTGCCGTCTGCCCGCGAGTGGCTTGAGGACGTCCCGCCCCCACCACACGAGAGGTGCCACAGAGAGCCGAGGAGCCGCATGTCTACGTTGGCATCTTTGTGTACGTGCCCGTAGAAAGACGAAAGATGAAGCTCGTGTTTGGGAAAAAAGAAGCATTTCTTCTCGGAACTGGGGGAAAAATACACAAATACCGTTGCCCAGAGGCACATATACCCATTAGGTGTTTTAAGCTTGTCCCTAGATGTGCATCTTGAATTCAAGCTTGGGCTCTGGTGCCAAGCACACCTG
This sequence comes from Eira barbara, assembly GCA_020311275.1. Lineage (NCBI taxonomy): Eukaryota > Metazoa > Chordata > Mammalia > Carnivora > Mustelidae > Eira > Eira barbara. The sequence continues at coordinate 7,707,747 of JAHRIG010000326.1, forward strand.
GTTCGAAGCCCACAGCAGTCTCGCGCCAGGGCGTGACTTTGGGGACCATGCATTTCGGGTCCTCGGTCCCAGGCCGGTGCTGTGACCCCAGGGACCACTCGTTTTGGGTCCTCGGTCCTGGGCCAGGCTGGTCTGTAGCTGCTGTGCAGTGGGTGGGGGCGATGGGGCTTTGCACGCAGCTCTCTGCCCCGACTTACGAGCTAAGGGACCGCAGCCTGGACGCTTCACTCTGTGTTTTTCCCTGCTGAACGGGGTCATTCCACCGCACAGTAACTGGAGGATTCTATACGGAAACGTGCACGGACTGGGACCCCGACACAGGGTCAAGGGCCTGACGGAGGAGGGGAAGGAAGACCCGAGGGTCTCCTTGGTGACGGGGAGGCCGAGCACACAGCACTCAGGCAGAAGTTCTCCCCTTTCTCTGTGCCCTGGTTAAAGGCCCGGTTTACAGCTGGGGGTGCCCCCGCCTGACGCTCTCAAGACTAACCTGCAGTTCTTTACAACCTACACACACCTCTTGGGTTTCCCATGTTCAAAGGTATGTGGAAAGCCATTCCTGATTATTTTAATACCTGTTCGTTGTGTGTCTCGTGTGCGCTAAGGCCTGGGTATGAGGACAAGTAAGATCCGGGCTGTGCAGAAATGTCTGATGCCAGCGGGAGGGCTGGTCAGATGCCGCGGCCAGAGAGGCCCCGTGCGGGTCTCCCTGGCCCCGGCATCTCTCCTGCGGGAACTGTCCTCTTGTGGGGCCCCTCGGGGTGACCGCGCGACCAGGAGCGTGGGACTGTGAGCAGCGTGACCAGGCGTGATAGCGCGTGGAGCCAGAAGCTGCCCCCTTTCAGCGGCTCCGACGGGCTGAAATATGACCATTTCTGGAAGCTTTATGTACCCAGATGCTTTTTATGGGTTAATAAAGTGACTCCTCCGTTCAAAAAAGGATGTGTTTAGGAAGTTAAACTTCGCTTTTTTGAAATGAGTGATCTATTTTACAGAGCTTAAGAGGATGTCCAGCCCTCCCGCAGTAAATCCTTCCCCAGCCGTAATGTAAGCAACGTGGCTGCCGTTTAGACAGAGCTGGGGCCGGGGGGGTACCCGCAGCACCGTTTGAAACGCCTCTGTCATTCTAAACAGAAGCAGATGTCTCAGCGGCGGAGCTGCGCAGAAGTCATTCTTCAAACAGTAGATTAAAACATCTGTCAGCCGGGCCTAGAGGGGCCCGGCCCGCGGCAGCCGCCACAGCTGGGCCTGCCAGTCACAGCGTCCGGGGGGAGCTGGGTGCACAGAGGGGGCCGGAGGAAGCTGCGACACCCCGTCCCCTTTCAGCCGCTTTCGATCTCACTGTCGGGGGTCACAGTGTTCTGCCGGCCGGCCCCTATCCCACAGCCTGGTCCCTGTCCTGAGTCCGGCCCCTGTCCACTCCCCCAACCTCTGTCCTAATCCTGGCTTCTGTCCATCCCCAGCCCCTGTCCACCCCCAGGTCTCTGTCCACCCCCAAATCCTGTCCCACAGCCCCGCCCCTGTCCACTCCCCCCAACCCCCGTCCACCCTACCAGCCCCTATCTACCCACCCCTGACCCTGTCCACTGCCCCGGCTCTTGTCCCACTGGTCTCCATGACCCCGCTGGCCTCCCTTGGGTCATGTTCTTTCCCTGAACATGTTCTTTCCCTGTCCTCGGGGTCCCTGTTGCTGAGGCCCTGGACACACTGCGCTCCTGGCGGGTCTCTCTGTCCCTGGCATTGTGTGGGGACCCTGGGGGCTGAGTCCTGAAGGCAGCAGTGTGGCATGATGACCTTCCAGAAGTGTCACCCAGGGGCCTAGTTCCATCATGTCGTGGTCTAGTGTCTTAAAACCACCAGAAGAGTTGGCGGGTCCCCACCTGTGGCCTGGCATGAAGGCCAAGATTCCGGGAGTCAGGGCAGGAGTCAGGAAAGAAGTTTGTGGGGGCTGCTTAGAGCCGAAGACGCCCTCCTTTCCCTGCCTCCTGCCCCTCCCCAGATGTGGCCCCACACCGGCCAGTGTGTCCTCCTGCCACGTCCGGAGGTCGGGGCATGGGGCCCTCCGGCCTGCCAGCGGGCCCATAGTAGCCCAGTGGGAGGGTGTGGGCGGGACGAAGCCCCTGGGCAGGTGGTCTCTGTACCCCGGCTGGGTCAGCACCGGCAGCCCGAGGTCGTGCTGCCCTGCCAGGTTCACAGGAAGTGGCTTCACAATGTCCCAGGGCTGAACCTTCTGGCTTTATTTCTGTCATATCGTGAAAGTATGTTTGGGTAGGAAAAGATACAGGCTTTCTTTCCAGTGGACAATTTCTTCTTTGCTCTTTAAATAATCAGCTGCTGTGCCACCTTCAGGCAGCTGGACTTGGAGGCCTGAGGTGGATGGGCAGCGGGAGGACGCAGGAAATCACCCCGGGAGCAGGCCACACCCCGTCCCATGCGGACATGCGAGGAGCTGAGCGGTCACTTGAAGGGTTGCCTCCTGCCCCACCCTGTCTCCTCCAAACCCTCTGTAGTTAAGACTGAAAATCGTGCCCTGACACACAAAGAGGACAAAACGCTCGTGAGACACAGAACCAGAGACTCAGTGCTGGGGAGAGAATGTGCTCGGGACCGCCGGCCCGCCCAGCCCTGCCATCATTCCTTCCCCATGTCCTCTGCTGCTCCCTTCCCTGAGTGCAGCTGGAAATGAAACCTAGAGAAGCAGTGGGGTTGGTCAACAACAGCCTCCAGCCCTGGGGAATATGTTAGGTCATATTAGCAAATATATAGGGTCCCAAAGAAAGGAGGTGAGAGAAACATTTTATTCTACACTCAGGCAACTTCTGGAGCATTGTGCTCAGCTGTGGTCGATACAGAAGAAGGACACAGTCAGTTTCCTGGAGACCAGACCTAGTTGTTCTCATACATCAAAGTGTCTCCTACACTTGGTGTAGTGTTGGCAAAGGGATACTCACTCATTCACTCAGTCACTCACTCTTTTATTAATGAAATGTATCCAAAATATGTTTTTGATCATGAGCTATGGATGAGGTAATGTTACAGGTCCTGAGATAACAATCACAGAGAAAAGGCTGACAGTGATTCGTTGAGTGAACATAGGAACATGTTCAGAGAGAGAGACACAAATTTATCTTAAGGAATGGCTCATGAAATTGTGGAGTCTAGCAGGCCTGAAATTTACAGAGTGTTCCAGGAGGCTGGAGACCCAGGAAGAGTAGATGCTTGAGTGTGACCTTTGGGAGGGGAGTTCCTTTTCCTCCCAAGGTCTCTGTTTTTTTCTCTTGGTGTCTTCAACTGCTTAGATGTGGCCCACCACATGAGAGTGGGTCATGAGCTTGCTCAGAGTTGACTGATTTAAATATTAATCTCACCTGAAAATACCCTCACAGGGACATCTAGACAGGGATTTGACCAAGCCCTGCGTGTCGTGGCCTAGCCAAGTGGACACATAAACTAACCGACCCCAGGGTGTATATAAGAGCTTATTAGTCAGGTTATAGTAGTCGTCTACATGGAAGGACCAGACTTGTTCCGTGTGCGTCCAGGTGTTAAAGTGGGCCAGGAGCAGAGATCATGCGGTTTAGGGAGCTCCGAGTGTCTGAGAGCAGCTGGTGACAGGACCTGCAGGGTCTGGGAGTGGTTCTGCATTATTTGTAAAAACCTCCCCTGGGCTTTAGAGTGGAGGCGGTAGAGGAACCTCGGTGAACAGAGGCTGCTCAGGCCGTGAGAGTCAGGCTGGACGGGGCCTGGCATGGCCTGGTATCCATAAGAGGAGGAGGGATGGGGCCGTGGACAGTGTCCCAGAGGCAGTGTCCCTCCAGATACCTGCTCCGAAGGTGGAGTCTTGTCTTGCGACAATGGCAGAGGGACTCAGGAGGAGAGGGAGCCCCCGAGACACTCAGGGCCACAGTGCGGGGCACCCCTCCTTCACTGCCTCCCCTCAGTCCCGGTCTCCCTGGCGGGCCAGGGTCAGCACCCGTGCAGCATGGACACGTGTCGAGGTGGGTGGCAGGCCACTTTCAAAGGGGCTTTCTCGGGGTCTGCGGGTCCGCTCAGTGGGCTGTGCTCTGGCTTAGGCTGCACTAATCCCGCTATCGGTCACGCCACGGTGGGAACAGAGTGGCCGGAGCAGGGGTCTGGATGCTTCCCTGCCCTGTCGGATGCACTCATCCTCCCTGGGGAAGCTGGGCTGGGTCTAGCACTTCTTGGAGGATCTTGTTCAGGGGAGGGAGGGTGCTATCCGTGGGCTCCCCGGAGAGCAGGGCGGGTTAGCCCAGATACAGACCAGGGGGCCCCCAGGCTGTGGGAACCCTGACTGGGCATGGCCGGGGTCTGGGAGCCTCCAGGCGTGAGCTCAAGCTTGGAGGTCTGAGCACCAGCGCTCAGGCGGCCATGGGCCCTGTCTCTGGGCTGGGCAAACCCAGGTGCCTGTGTAGCTGGGGCCTGAGCTGCCGAGGGCTGGGCCTGCGGTCGGCTCTGCTGACCCTGTGGATGGATGATGGCAAAGGCCGGCCCCTCGCCCCTTCTGCCAGCGGCATGTGTGGTGGCTCTGGGTGGTCACTGTGGCCTCAGCCCCAGGCCCCGGGCACCCGTCCTTGCTGCAGACAACAGCCCCACTCCATCCCGTGGGCCCCCAGCACTGGGCACCACCCTGGTCCTTGGCTCCTGGGCTCAGCAGGTCCTGGGACCCGGCTCCAGAAGCTCCTTCCCGCCCCTCCGGTGGCCCCAGCCCTGTGCGGCCCTGGGCACTCCAGAGCTCAGGGCTTCTGCCTGAGCACAGGACCAAACAGACCTTTCCTCTGATGCCCTGTGTCGTACCTACTTCCTCACTTTTGCAGAAAACAAAACGCGGTGTCCAGGCAGTGGTCCCGCTTCCCTGGGACTCTCCTCCATGTGTAACTGGGGGCTCCTTCTGTGCCATCCACCAAAGCCGCTTGGGTTAAACTGCCCACGGCTCCTTGTTGCCAGCCCTGTGGCCCGATTCTCGCCCCCAGCTGTGTTCATACAACCCCCACCCCCTTCCCCGTGTGGCCATCAGGACAACAGATGCCACCCTGGGTGTTTAGAGACTCCCTTTTTAGGGGACTACAGAACTCTTAGCAGAACTGGGACCGGTGTAGAAGGTAGTGGGTCCAGGGACGGGCAGCGGTGGGGCGCCCTGGTGCTCTTGGTGGGTCTCCCAGACCTAGGGGCCCATTTCGGGTGCCTGCCCCCAGGGACACATCACCCCAAGGAGCCTACCTCCAGGAACCCCTCCCCCCAGGGCCCCAGTCCGCAGATGCCCCCAGAGGCTGGGAACCCCATCAGGATTACTGCTGCCCCCGACGGCTGCATGCTGCAGGCCGTCCACATTCTGACCCTCTGTGGTGTCTGCACTGGCTGGCTGCCAGGAGAGAGCTGAGGAAGAGTCACTTCCAGGGTCTGACCCTATGACCGGGGCCTGGAGTGGGGTGTGTGTGACTGCAGCGGCAGCGGACGAGTCCCTCCTCCTCCCGCAGAGCTCCCTAAGGGGGTTCTGGGGTCCTAGAGTCCCCTGCTCTCCCCCTTCATGGAAGCCTGTGTTTGCAGCATCTGCTCTGACTCTGGCCGGGTCTCCACACATCCCAGGCCAAGAGAATCGAAGGTCCTTCTCGCTGGGACTGTGCCTTTTCCGAGTGCCCGGAGCCCTGCGGCCCGTCAGGAGCAGGGCCTCATTCCTGCCTCTCGCTTCTCCACTCCCCTCCCTCCTTTATTGTCCTGAATCCACGAGCCGCAGCTCTCTCCAGCTTGCCCTGCACAGATGCAGACCTCCCTGCCAGCACGGGCTCCTTTGGGGGCCGGCCCCACCCCCCTGGTCCATCCTGATGTCCTCCATGTCCGCGCTGTGGCCAGCTGTGCCCCAAATGCCATCATGTCACTCCTTCGCTCAGAACACCCCCGTGGCCACGTCCTGGGCCTCCAGGTGAACCTGAGCTGTGGGAGGAGACACTGCTGGCCGTGACTCCTCGCCCGAGGCTGCCCTTGTGTCTACACTCCAGCCACACCGAGCACCTCCCAGCTCCTCGACCCAGCTGTGCTTGCTCTGGCCCCTGCGTCTTTATCTGAGGGCCCTGCCCACCCTAGTGCCGGTTGGCAACTGACCCTCCACACCCGTCCATGCCCAGAAATCACTTCCTACAAGGACCTTCTGGGCCCCCAGCTCTGGGCGCGTCCTTCCGTGTGGACGCCCAGCATGGGGTGAGCCACGTCCCTAAGTGGCCATACACCCTGCCACACCAGCGCGCCGTGGCAGCCGTGGGTGGCTCTCGGCTCCTGAGGCCCTGCCCCTGCACCCAGTGCGGGTGGGCCGCAGCAGGCGGCGAGCCGTTCTGAATGTTGACCTGGGAAATTAGCGTGTGGGAGGAAGAGACCAGGGCCGTGAGGAGGATTCGATCCAGGATTCCTGGGGGAGTGAAGGCTCTTGGTCTCGTCTCGCTCGGCTTTCAGAAGAGCCTGCTTGGGTGCCAGCGTGCGTCTCTCCTCCTCCACGGGCTTTCCTGGACTCCTGGACTTGGCTCCCTGCCCCGCTTCCCGGGGCCCCTCGCCTCTGCAACGCAGCCCAAGCTGTCTTGGAGACAGGACTCCGTCAGGGATCCCTGTCTGTGTGTCTGTCTGCCACCATCGTCAGTCCCGTTCCTGCTATTACAAATCCACTGTCAATCTACGTGACGCTGTGCTCCTCTTGGAGAGCCCTTGGGGACACAGGATGGTGCGGCGCTCGATTGGAACCGCCAGTGTGTCACAAGAGCAGCTCGTAGGCGTTGTCTGTCTGCCGTGTCTGCTGACCCCGAACCCGCAGGGGCTGGCGAGTCAGAGGCCTTGCACTGTCCGCACATGCCCCGAGAGGCCTGACGACGCCCGCAGGTGGGGCGCAGGAGCGAATGGCCGTGCACAGTCTCCAGAAAGAGAAAGCCCTTCTGGGCGAGCATCGTGCCAGGACCGCGGGGCCCTGTGGACACAGCCCAGAACGTGGCGGAGGAATGACCAGGTGACGCTGAAATGTCCTCCAAAACGGGATCGCGTGCTTGGCTCTCATCAGAAAGAGGAGTGTCCCCGCCGCCCCGGGACCAGCCAAGACAGTCCCTCCTGGCGTCCCAGCCGTGGCCTCCCGGTGTGCCCAAGGGCTCAGGACCCCGCCTGCTTGTGGCCACCGCCATGGCTGACACCCACTTCATGGTTCGTGTGGCTCCCCGATGCCCTGCACCGGAGGACGTACGGGACACTTGGCACGGTTTCCGCTGAGGCAACAAGCTCAGAAAGGCGTCAGCTGCTGGACGAGCGCGGGCCGGGGGGGCCCAGGCATCCGGGGTCCCGGCATCGGGGGCCCTGGGTGGCTCTCGGGCAGCACGAGGGGCAGTCCCTGTGCCCTCCCCCTGTACCTCGCGCCCCGGCCTGACCTTCCCAGACCAAGAGGGTGCAGCGTCCGTCAGGTCAGCGTGGTCATAGGTTCTGGCTGTGTTTGGGGCCCTCGCCGAGATCTGGTTCGGAGAGCCGGCTTCCTGCCTACAGCCGCCTGGCCGGCCTGGGGGGCACAGCTGTGGTTGTTCAGCCCACGATAAAAAGGACAAACAATGGGGGGAAGTGCCCATTGACCTGCCTTCTTTCTTAGTTATCGCTGAAAAAATACCCTCCAAACCCGCGGGGAATGCCCGGGGAGGCGGCGGTGCGGATGAGGACTGGTGGGCTGGGGACGCTGCGCTCCAGGGACGCCGCGTGCCCCAGGCCTGCTTGCGGGGCTCACTCTGTGCTCCGAGCCCCCACATGGCCCCAGGCGGGAAGACTCTGGTTTTAGCTCCATGATGCTCCGTGAAAACGCTTTTCCTCATCTCCGGGTTCTTCTGTCCAGGCAGCCTCCTAGGGCCCCACTTAATGTGCCCCGGGCCCCAGGATTGGATGGTCCTGCCCTCTCTCAGGACCCTGGGGGCCACGTGTCCAATGTGCTCCCCTCTCCACCCTCCCTCTGACCATATGTGTGGTCTCGCTGGGCCTGGGGCAGTGTACATCCTGCACCCCGAGCCCCCACACCAGGCAGACTGGCTCTTCTGTCTCTCTGGGGCTGCCTGGGGTGTTGGGGGCTCAGAGCCGCTGCCCCGGGGCTGGCTCACCTCCCAGCCTTGGGCGTGGATCCTCCAGGCGCCAGGCTCCCAGGGGCCCTGTGCTCACCCCTCTGCCAGTGTGGATGCCCAGGGCGGGCTGTGGCGGCTGCTACGGGATGTGTGCCCGTGGCCATGGCGATGGGCGGGAGCTGGAGGGGCTCAGGCTTCTCTCTCTCCCGGGCAGAATGGGCCCCTTGGATAAAACCGGGCTCCTGTCAGGCTGCAAAGCACCGAGGCCACCCCGGCTTCATTTCCAGCCGAGGATCCAGCCACCCTGCCTCATCTCTGGCCCGGACTCCGAGCTCGTCCCGCCGGGGTCTTGGTGGAAACCCCGCTGCCCTGTGGCTCCTGACGGTCCTCCATCAGGGTCCCGGCCCCCATGCCACTTCTTCATCGGCCCACGCAGGCCCTCCATGCACGTGCTGGCCAGACTCGGCGGAGGAGGCACCTCTGAGGCCTGGTGTCCTGCTCTGTCCCGAACCCTGACCCCAGCCACGGTGCGCGTCTCGCAGGAGGAGCTGGTGATTCGGGCGCGTTTGGGGGTCTGGAGTTTCGGGGCCGATGCGGTGGGAGGAGGTGGGTGGAGGGTGACCGCTGACCCCTCTCTGCCACGGGAATGACCCCTGACCTCCTCCTGCTGCGGGAAGTCCTGGCCTCTGCACAGCCTGAGTGGGGTCGCCGACCGGGCGGTGGTGGGTGTGGGCCGGGAGCCGGGAGCCTGGTGGTGGGTCACTGAGCTCGCGTCACAGCCCACGCCGCAGCGTCCCCAGTGAAGGCGAGGGCTGTGGCCCCCGGCCAGCGCGCCCTCCTCTGGGACAGCGAGGGCTGTCCTGACCCTGGTCTGGAGCAGGAGAAGGACCGGACGAGCAACAGAGCTCCGTACCGAAGAGCAGGTCCACGCACGGGCGTGTGGGAGCCGGCACCCTGCACACGCTCACCCCCGCAGTCTGGTCCCCAGAGCAACTCAGGCCCTGCTCGCCCGGGCCCTGGGGCGTGTGAGCTGGCAGAGCGGCTCCCTGGAGGGCGTGGGGACAGAGCTCTGTGGCCCCGCAGCTGCGGTCCTGCTCCAGCTCCCCAGACACCGGCGCAGGTGCGGCCGGAGGGGTCCCAGGCAGCTGACCCAAGACAGGGAGGTTCCCCGGGCGGCCTGGCACCCCAGGAGCAGCATCATCCCGGGCGGGTGGCTGCCGCGGAAGCCAGGACCTTCCTGCAACACGTCTGCTTGTGGGCGGCTGAGCAAGGCTGCACGCTGAGGACGGTCCCCGTGGAGATCAGGAGCCTGGGACGGAGGGGGCCCCAGCCCCATGCCCTGGGGCAGGGAGTCCCGCCAGCACGAGGGAGCAGCATGGCCTCAGCCTGCTGAGAGCCTGGTGTGGAGTCACCCTGCGGGGAGCCCTGGCTGCTGGCTCGCCCGCCCCGGTGACCACGGTGCCGGCTCTGGTCCCACGGGCAGCTTGGGGCAGACGGCGGGGACCCCGGGCAGCTTGGCTCCCCCTCCGTCCCCTGGCTTCGGAGGGTGACACCACACGTCCAGCATGGCCCAGGGTGTGCTGAGCGCCAGCAGGTGGCAGGACCGCCGTGGACCCCGCACGGAGCCGCTGCACACCCTGCCGCTGGGCCGCCGGTCACCCCTCGCTGAGTAAGGGCGGGGGGCGGCGGGAAGTCCCGGGCGCAGGACACCCGCCGCACCAGGAGCCCCTGCAGACGTGCGTGGTGGGGAGCAGCTTCAGCCAGATTGCCGTTGATCTTGGTTTAACCCAAACGGGCAGCCGACCAACACAAACACTCTCTGATGGAATCAACGTGTGACTCAGGCCCTTTGCAGGACGGTTCCTGTGCTGACGGAACAAAAAGAGGCCTTGAAAAGCGGCCAGTGGAAAAGCGTGTGTCACAGCCGAAGGTCTCCACACCCTGCCCTGGGTAACCTGCGGTGTGGACATCCGCATCCTCCTGGGGCAGCCCATGGTGTGGACGTCCGTGTCCTCCCGCGGGCAGCCCGCAGTGTAGACCTCTGCGTCCTCCCAGGGGAGCCTGCAGTGTGGACGTCCATGTCCTCTCGGGGCAGCCCATGGTGTGTACGTTTGTGTCCTCCCCGGGTTACAGGGAGGCCGTCTGTGTCGGTCACTCTGTGGTCAGGAAGTGGTCTGCACCCACGTATCACCTGAAGCTTACACACTCCTGGGCCCACGAAGCGGGTTGGAGCCAGGTGGGAGCTCCTGGGACGTGACGCTGGAGCTTCCCAGGTGGCGTGGCCTCACATGCCCCTCGTCCCTGTGTCCTTCAGGAGACTTAACCCCGTGGCCCCAGTTCCACTGTCCTCCATCCTGAGGCCATTCTTACGGGCTTCTTCATTCTACGGACTGGACATCGCTTTCTTCCTGTGCAGGCCGAGTAGTGTGGAACCCCCGGAGGTTTGTGGTGTCTGGGGTCTGTGGGGAGCGGAGCCTTGGGCTTGGCCGAGTCGTTTCTCCTCTAGTGCAGACCCCGCCGCCTGAAACCCTTGGAGGACGCCTCCGCGAGGCTGAGGGGCATCGCCTCTGTGGGGTGGGCTCCGAGGCGGATGGATCCGTCGGGGGGCGTCTGTTCCCACCCCCCTCCCAGGTCATTCCTTTGGAAGCCCAGCCCACAAGGATGCCGGAGTGACGGTCCCTGGGACCACCAGCAGCTGCTCCAATTCTCACTTCAGCTGAGGGTCCAGACTTTCCCAGTGCCAGGAGCTTTCCAAGCATCAGACATGTCGCGGTTGACTTCCCGGAGCAAGTGTCCAGCTGGAGACACAGACGTGAGCCCCACGGACACACAGTCATTTACGTGTTGGCCGGGATGGGCACGGGCGAGCAGCTTGCACGCTCGGCTAGTGTCCGTCTCACGTAACAGAGAGGAGAAGAAGCCGTAGAGTAGGGTGTCACCGGCACCTTCGAAGCTGGGGGCCGAGGGCAGTGTCGGCGTGGAACCCTGGAAACGGGGGCTCTGCCCAGCCGGACGGTCCATCTTCAACCGGAGAGAGCTGAGGTTTCCAGACAGAATAACTTTCCTGAGCTTGAACCGCGGGAAGAACGGTCTGCTGCTCAAAGCGCCGCACGGAAAGGGTTTTGCCTCAGAAATGGGTTTGCCTAATCCCCTGTCCCGAAGGAATTATCATCGTGTCCTGAGCCTACAACAGTGACTCTGAGCGCTCGGCGTCCCCCCGCGCTTGGGTCCCAACCCGTGACCAGGAGGAAGGCGGGTGAGGCTCAGGCCATGGTCTGCGTGAGGGACAGATGATGGCCCTGCCCACAGCTGGGAGCCAGCCTTGTTAGGAGCGTGGCCAGGACCGGGGAGACCCTCGGGCTCCCGTAGGCCCTGCTCCAGGGCGAGTCCCCGCGGCCCCTGCAAGGCCAGAGCTCTGGGTCACATGGAAGGAGCAGGCCGCCCCTGTGGTCCTGCTGGGCGGCCGGAAGAGGAAAGGCACTGGGGAGGCTTTCTGGGTCTGGGTGGGGGCCCGGCCAATGCTCGTTCAGACACAGCAGCCCCCAGCCTCCGCCCTCCCGAAGTCCCAGGTAACCAGGGGGCAGGAGAGCCCCAGGGCTTGCAGACTGTCTGCGATGTGTGGAGTTTCTCTCGTGCAGAAGGACGGTAGGGATTGACATCCTCGAGGAATCAAAGACCGTCTCTAAGCCCCTTCCAGGGTCTATAGTAAGAACAGGCCTCCGGAGACCTGCGGCTTGGACCCACAGCCCCTGAGAGACTGGTGGGCTGCGTCTTCGTGCCTTGGCGGACGCCGGGGCCAGACAGCCTTGTTTCCCCCAGGCCAGCCTCCCCAGGCACTGCAGACGGCTGGCGGCAGGCTGACCCCCTTCCTGCTCAGCCGCGCTCTGGAGTGCTGGCCCACGGGAAACCACCTGCAGAGGGGCGTCACTGGGTCCAACCCCTGGCTGGCTTGAGTTCAGGGTCCGCAGTCCAGCGTGGGTCCAGACACCACAGGGTGCACGCCTGCAGATTGGCGCAGGGTCTGGAGGTTCCCTGGAGAGGCTGACTCGGGGCTCAGATTCTGGACTCTTTTCTGGTCGTCGGGACTCTTGCCATCAGGGCAGGAAAGCGGGAGCTGCTGTTCCTGTGCCCCCAGGGTGCACAAGGCCCTGCGTCCCTCAGGCCGCCTCACTTGGGAGCCAGGACCCGGGCCTGGGACAGAGCCCCTGCCCTCGTTGTGGGGGTATGCCCAGGTTCCGGGCCCCCCAGCGCCCCCGGCCGGGCACCAGCAGAGCAGAACCTGTCCCCACTGGGCTGCTGTGAGGGACCCCGTGACCAGGCTCTGCTGCAGAATGAAGCCCGTGGCTGCGGATCCTGTGGAGCAGAATGAGGCCGTGGCATGGGGTCTTATCAGGTCCTCATAAAGGAGGCGAAGGGCCATCCTGCACGGGGACCAGATGTGGTGGCCAGCTGCGTGGACTCAGTGCTTTGTGCCCCCTGGAAGGTGCTTTCCCCTCCTCCTACCTGGAGAGGTAGCCATCAGATCAGGACTTAAGAGAAGCAGACCCACATCCACACCCACACATGCACACACCACACATGTTCACACGGGCTTGTACACAGGACATGTGCCATGGGACACACATGCTTGGACACGTGTACACACAGCATGTGCGCATACGCATCACCGGACACATGTGTGCACACATACACACAGAGCAATGCACACACATGTTCACACAGGCTTGTACACAGGACACATGTGCCACAGGAGACACACACGTGCACACATGTACACACAGCACATGCACACACACGATCAAACCAAAGGAAACGTTCTAGTTTCATCCTCGGTAACACTCATGTGATCCGGAGCATGTGACGGCCATGGGGAAGGACACATGCACGGTACTAGGCTGTCGCTGCAGGAGCTTTGTTGGACAACAGATCCCTGGAACTTACTCATCCATACAGTTGGTCTGTTTTTAAGAAAATTCTGGTTTAAGTTTAGGGAAGATTCTAGGATTTTATGCATTATGTCGAGTTATTTTTTCTGTTTTTAAAACAAAATATTCAACACAAACGAATGTGGATGGCCTCCCCGTGGGCACACATCATGATAACAGTGAACCCCAAGGGCCCTGCAGCCCCGAACCAGACCGGAGCCCCAGTGGGTCTGCCTGTGCGATCCTGGCCTTGTCCTGCTCATGGGGCCCCCTCCCCAAACCTGCTGTCACGGTCTCATCGTTTTGAAACCGCTCATCCCATCCGCGTGTGCGTCTGCGCGTGTGGTGGTGAAGGATGGCGCTACCCTCCGTGTTTGGCTCCAGAGATGGGTGGGACAAAGCGAAGGTCTCAGAAAGCCCAGATGGATAGAAATTTCCTACATGACGACATTCCACACGCCGGCAGAAGTGTGAACATGAGCACACAAGGTTTTGGGGGCGTATGTGGGGCCGTCTGAGGATGGGCAACTTTGGCACAAACGCCAAGCCCGGGGCCAGAAAGCTGAGTGGTCAGGTGACAGAACTTCTCCCATAAAAAGGCGCCGTGACCCAAGTCGGCCAAAGTCGGGAGCGAAGAGGACGACATCCGGTCTAGGGAGTCGGCGAATGCATTAGCTCGGGTCAAACCACGCAGCAGGGACAAAGGACAGAGGCCGGCGCGGCGACCGTCAGGCGGATCTGAGCACGCCGTGAAGACTCAGAACACACAACCGAGGCAGCGTGAGACCCCACACCCATCGGTGAGAACCAAGACGGGGCCTGGCCACCCCCGAGGGGCAATCCCAACCCGGAGGGCGCCGGGCCCCCCAGCGGGGCCTCATGGCGAGGACAGCCCTGGCGCGGGTGGAGCCACGAGTGGGGGGCAGACCAGGAGACCCGCCACCCCTCTCCTCAGGGCGTGTCCGCCTTGGGGAAGCGGAAGGCTGGCTGGGCTCGTGTCAGCGGCCAGTGTGCGGCCATCGCTCCGGTGACGGGACCCGTCCCAGCCGTGGCCAGCTTC
>JAHRIG010000326.1:7729625-7770738 GCA_020311275.1 Eira barbara
CACCACCACCATCACTATCATCATCATCACCATAATCACCATCATCACACCATCACCGCCACCATCACCATCATCATCGCCATCATCATCATCATTACCATCACCACCAGCATCAACGTTATCACATCATTGCCATCATAAAGGCTAAGAGTTTTGAGAACTCTTTGCATGTTGAGAACATCACATGTACTATGTCATCTAATCCTCCTGCAACTCAATGGCAAAGATTTTCTATATTGTTTCCATTTTAGATATTGGCGCTTGAATTCAGATAGGCCAAGTGACTTACCCAAAAGTGTGTAACCAGTAGGTGAGGAGTGGAGTCGAAGCCAAGCTGGCCTGTGTAATACTATCTCTCAAAGTGCTGCTGCCACAGTCCCATGGTTTGAGGAACTGGATCACAGATAAGCCAGGCACCTTGCTGGCTTGTTGCACGGCTGGGAGGTGAGGGAGCTGGGATCAGAGGGCAGCTTGGTCTGACCATAGGACCCGCAGTCTTTCTACCTGGCCTCCTGTTTCATGCAGCTGCTTCCTGTTGGAAGGATTCTCAGACCCTGAGCTCCCTGAAGCGCCTGCCCAGCCTCTCAAGGCCCTGTGAACCCCACCTCTCCCTCGTCACGCAGCACAAAGACGATCAACTGGCCTGAAGGGGCCATGCCCAGGAGGGACCAGGGCCCTGGGAAAGGGCTGTAAGGATCGTGCTGGGCCAGCAGCCATCAGAGCTAACTGTGGATCTGGCTCTGTCTCAGGGTAGTTATGCATATTACTCACGAGCCGTCCATTTCTTCGGGATCGATTTTAATTTCACATATGAGAAAGGAGAAGAAAGAGCTGCCCTACAGCAGGGCTGGGGTGCTCACCCAGCTCTCTCTGACTTCAGTGCCTCTGTTCCTCGCTGTGGCTTCTGCATTTCCAACCCACGCGCAAGGGCTGCCGTTGACCTCTGGAGCCCAGGTCTCACAGAGGGGCAAGCAGAACTGCATCGCGTTAATTTCCCCGCGGGAGGTCAGGGATAAGCCTCACGTTTCCCTGTGGCATCTGAGTGAAGCATTTCTTGTGTCCGCCATGTTGGCTCCGTCAGTAGGAGGAACTTTGCATCCTCTTGGTCTAACCAAAAATCTGAGATTTGAAGTGAAGGCTGAGTCCACAACAGACTCCAAGATCCTTATCTGGGAACTGACACCCTGCTAGCTCCCCTGAATTTGGACCTGCTCCCTATACCCTACAGCTGCTGTCGTCTGTCATGGGCAAGGAGATGACAGGCCACTCACAGCTTTGTTGCCACTGCTCTCCAGACATGGACTGTTTCCCACTAATTGCCTCTCTCACTGCCGTCCTGCGGTCTACACGAATCTCTCCCCCCAGGCTTGAAACAACCACACCTGACCCGGCTCCAACGAGCCCTTCAGTGCACACCCCTCAGACCCAATCCCGCTGTCCTGGCTTCTTCCTCCACCATACACTCACACACGTATCAGTAGTCACACCCACGCACACTCACACACATGCAAACACACGTGTTATCACTTATGCTCACGCCCACACACTTTCAGATGCATACAATGACACTCATCCACACACATGCAATCATGCCAACCACCACATACACGCACACGCACATACACCGTGCACACTTCTCTAGAACAGGCAGCCCTATCACATATCACAGGTGCTCAGGAAGTCATCATTTAGCCAAAATGGCTGAAGTAATGAGTTATCTTAAATAAACATTTATAAAGTTAGATGCTCAGATGAGTATCTTTCAAAATACTGTCTTTTCAGAAAGTCAGTTGCTTGGCCCAGTGATGGCCAAGACACTTCTGGGATTCACGGAGGGCGCCATCACTGTCCACGCTGGGCTGGCTGTCCACAGCTCATTACCAACCCACAAACTCGGGCTGAGAACACACACGTCCTTGTCTCGTGGGGTCTGTGGTCAGGACTCTGGTGGCAGCTCAGCTGGGCCATCTGTGAGACCCCCGCCAAGCGCCGGGCTCTCCTCTGGCAGCTCGTGGGCCCTTGGCAGGATGTGGGTGCTGGAGGGATATCAGGCAAGGGCCTCGGGCTCTTGCTGGTTGTTGGCCTCGGGCTGCCTTCAGTTCCCCACTAAGGACACCTCCCCATCTTGGCTGCTTTGGTTGAAATCAGCATGGAGGAGAATACCTTGGCAGGATAGACAGGACAATTGTACATAAAATGATCACAGAAATGCTAGCCCCTTCCCGCGGCCAAATTCCGTTGGTTGGAAACAAGTCACAGGGAATGACACCTTCAAGGGGATTCTGCCCAAGAGAGCCACAGTGGTTGGGCTTTGGCCCTTCACCCTACTCAGCCTGGTACCTGGAAGGAGTTTGGGGGTGGGGCCAGGTCTCTCCTGTGAGCTGGCTGCTTCTAACTGGCCGTGTGACTCGGGACAAGGTCAGCGGCCTTCCTGCCCCAAACCCTGAATCAGGGCGATGACACCTGTTTTGGATTTGAAGCAGCATCTCGGCAGGAGTCGCCATGTCTAGTGCCCTGCGTGGCCCTCAGGACGTCTTCCTGGTACCCCTGGGGTCCTACCCAGCCCCCTTGGGTGCTGCTGCCCCCTCAGGCGTCCTGCAGGGACCTGGAGTCAGGGGGACACCCAGTGGGCATCTGCTGGGTTCTCCAGCATCAGTTCTCGCCTTACTTAACTGTCGCGGGACCCGCGAGCGTTCCGGGGAACCGAGGTCACCCTCTTGCACATCTCACGAGGTGTCTCGTGTGTTTACTGGATGCTTAATTCATCGACAGTGTGACTTTTATTTTTCCTTTATTTGTTTCTTTAAGTTTTTATTTACGTAAACTCTACGCTCGATGTGGGGCTGGAACTCATGACCCTGAAATCAAGAGTCACGTGCTCCCCAGACTGAGCCAGTCGGGCACCCCAACAGTGTGACTTTTACAACACTTTTATCAAACCCGTAAGTGTGACTTACACATTCTAATTTACTTGTGAATACAGTAATTTCGTATTAAAACGAGAGTGCTCTTTTTCTCTGGTCATTGCTTAATATTCAGCTATAACTTTGGAAGACAAAGTTCAAATAAGAGTTTTGTTTTGAATGACTGCCTTTCTCCAGACATCATGCTCCAGACCGTCATTATAGATCTGACATATCTGGTTTCCTTGGACATTTTAAACTCTTCCAAGAAAGATGTATAAATCTCATAAAATAGAGGTTGTGTTCGTGGGGCTCTCAGTTCATCTCGGGTCTGCCGGGAAGTCGGGGGAGAGGATCCCTCTGCGACGGGACGGCCCTGGGCTCCTGGGAGCGGCAGTTCTGAGTGGACCCTCTGCCCGTGTTGCCGGCTGAGGACCTACAAGGTCAGGCCAGGCTCAGCCTCTGTTCCCACCTCCCTCCAGCGCCTGCGCACACCGTTCTCTCCTCCCCTCTCCAGTGAGCGGACGGAATTTCCCCCAGACAAGCCCTGTGGGAATCCTTGTCCTGGGAGAGCAGACAAGCCCACCCAGCTGGGCTCTCACCTCGGCTCGCGGCAGGACACCTGCCAGAGACCTCAGGTTCACACTCCACAGATGACGACCCTGATTTTGGCAATGGCGGTGGCGTCTGTGCTGGAAGGTGGGAGGCATTCCAAGTCCTGGGACGTGTTCGCCGTACCTCCTGTCGGTGATGAACTTCACCTGAGACCAGCCTAGCCGAGGTCTGGCGGACGCGCGTAGGAGGCTGCCCCAGACAAAATACTGTCGGGCAGACGGGATACCCAGACGGCGTTTCTCCCAAGTCCCCAGCCGACGCCACCGAGCGAGGGAAGGAGCAGCACTGTAGGACCTTCCGTTCACCTAACGTGGGCTCCCGAGCAATCCCGGGGGTTCTCTGTGTTCTCCTCGGTGGGACGTGGGGGCACGTGGCCGCTGGGTCAGCCTGGCATGCAGGACTCGGGGCAGGAGACGGCACAGAGCAGGACCGATGGAGTCCAGGACGTCCGCGACAGGGTCCTGCGCAAGCAGCCTCAGCTGGGTTCCTCTGGCGTCGGACCCTCCACCGTGACCCAAGCCGCAGTCCCTGCCCCTGCACGCCGCATGCCCGACGTAGATGTGCGAGACCCGTGGAGGCAGCCAGGAGGGAGCCGGCACCCGCTCCACACGCAACCGTGGCAGTCTGTGCACCCCACCTCGCCTCAGGGCCACAGTGGAACCGGAGTGGAACCGGAGAAGACTCCGGAAGGAAGAGTCTGCGCTGTTTCTGTAGACCGAATCGTGTGCCCTCGCCCCCCACGATTCATGGCGTGAGGCCCCCAGCCTGAGCGCACTGGTGTTGGGAGATCAGCCGTCCGTCTGTCCCTTATGGCCACTACAGCACAACGCAGAACGCTCAGAGGAGTTCATTTCCCTGGAGACCTGGTGCCCGGGGCGGAGGCCGGCTGAGTCAGAGTCTGGGGGACCGATCCTGGCATCACAGTTGGACACCTTCTCGCTGGGTCCTCACACGGTGGAACGGACGAGGTCATCTCTCTGGGACCCCTTTATAAGGACACTGATCTCGTTCCTGAAGGTCCCCCTCACGGCCTAATCACCTCCCCGTGCCCTACCTCAAACGCCATCACTCTGGGGTCAGGGCCTAACGTGTGAATTTGAGGGCACAGACGTCAGTCTCTGGAAGCTTACATGAGGTCAGAGGGTGGCCCTGACGGCATCCACGTCCTTGTAAGTTTTCCCAGAGAGATTCTCTCCCTCCTCCTTGAGGGACCAGCAAGAGGGCAGGGTCTGCAAGCCAAGCAGTGGGGTCTCCCCAGAACTGCCCGAGTTGTCCCCCTGACCTTGGTCTGCTAGCTTCCAGATGGTGAGGAACACATGCCGTTGTTTAAGTGGCCAGCCCGTGGCGTTCCTTACGGCAGCTGAGCGCCCGGAGACCACGGTTCTCATCAGTTGGAGGAAAGAGAGAGGGCCAGGAACCCACGAGGCCCACATGGACCTAAGGGCCCTGGTTCTGCTCAGGACAGTGACCTTGCTTCAGGACAGGCGAGAAGCACAACCCGACATTTAGGAGTAAAGATGGGCTGAGGTCTCCACGCCAGGGGGAGGGATGTGACCCGGCCAGGGGGATGCTGGCGGCAGGAGGGGGTCCACCTCCTTCCGGTCCCCTATGGTCATCAGGCT
Source organism: Eira barbara (assembly GCA_020311275.1). Classification (NCBI taxonomy): domain Eukaryota; kingdom Metazoa; phylum Chordata; class Mammalia; order Carnivora; family Mustelidae; genus Eira; species Eira barbara. The sequence continues at coordinate 7,734,766 of JAHRIG010000326.1, forward strand.
CTGCCCTCGAGCAAAAAGTCTTTAAATCCTGACACTGTCAGTCTTGGGAAGCATTTCCGTAGCCGCTGCTGTGATTCGCGGTCGTGGAAAACCCGTTTCCCAAGCACGCGCCTTCCAGCTACGGCCTCCTTGTGCGCACACAGCGCCGCGGTTCTCGGAGGCCGGCGGTCCCGTTTGCTTCTGCAGAGAAGGCCGTGTGCATGCCCCGCTGCCCAGCCGCGGCCTTTAGAAATGGGCACCCACCGTCCTCATGGCCACTGACCGGGTGGCCCACGCCGTGTGAGCCCGCTGTGAATGACTAACTAGATTCTCTCATTGTGGGTGAACCCGTAGCCCCTGAAAACCTAAAACCGGAGAGCGGCTTTCCGGCGTGTCTGAGCACCAGCCGCATGGACGCGGCAAACTCCCCTCTCTTCTGAGACAGGCGGGCGAGAGCACAAACACGTCCCAGCGAGCCCCGGCCCCCGCACGCGGCCTCCGGGAGTGCGGGGCGCGCAGGGTGCCGCAGGAGGAGGCCGAGGGCTCGCGGGGGTTTGGGGGTGTGGGGGTGCAGGTGCTCCGGCCGGCAGGCTCTGGGCTGGGCGCGCCCCCGCCCCCCTTGCGCAACCGGCTGTTCTGTCGCCCCCGGTAACGCCCCCGCGGCGTCGGCCGGCTGAGACGGAGGCTGCCGTCTGACCCTGTGCGCGTGGGGGCCGGGGGTGCACCCCACAGCCTGGAAGCCCCACTGGGAGGCCCCCCTCCCCCCCCCACCGCAGGCCAGCCCTCCCGCAAAGCAGATGCGTCGTCTACTGGGCAGGAAGGGAGGACAGGATGTGAGACTTCCCGGGGCGGCTGGGCCAGGCCCCGTGTGCAGGAAACGGAGCGGCCCGCGGCGGGAGTGCCCGAGCACAGGGTGGAGGCCGGCCCGCCCTGGCTGACCCCGGCTCTGGTTTGCTCTCCGGCTCTCCGCGTTAATACTGGTCCAGTGAATCAGGGGAGGAGCCGGGTGAACGTTCAGGAACGCCGGGTTAGAGATGCCGCCGCCACGTCGACTCTGCGCCCTGGGGAGCATCTGGGGGAGAGGGGCACGTTTCAGGCTACCCCTTGCCCCCGTCCTGCTCATTCTGCCCATTCCCTGACCTCTGAGCAGGAGGAGCACGGGCCAGGGGGTGTCTGACCGTGACCTCGTGGGCAGGGACATGGTGGGAATTGAGGCCAAGCAGCCGCAGGCCCCGGCCAGGCTGAAGCACGGCATTGGCAGGAACATGGTGACGGGCCCGAGATGCAGGGACCCACCTCCCAGAGGCCGGGCTACAGAGCAAGCCCAGAATGCGAGGATGGTGCAGCAGGAGGAGAGGGACCTCCAATACCCAAGATAAAGAATGAAGATAAATGGGGCGACGTTCGAACCCGGGAGCTGGAGCCGATTCCCTCCATCACAGCACCTCGAACGGCCGGCCCGTGGGAAAGTGCTGGGCGGCCCTGGGCGTGGCGTCCACATGGGTGCTGACCCACTGGCGTCAGTGCATGAGGGACAGAGAGCAGAGAGGAGGAAGGAGGCTGGGCCTCTGGCATGAACACCAAACCCCCTTCCCCTCCGGGAACCGGAGAGGAGCCGGGCAGTGAGATCCTGCTGGCTCAGAGGTCCAGGACCCCCAGGCAGATCTCAAGACTCTTTGCACAGGCTTTGTCACCGTCTACGACTGTCCTCGTTTGTGTCCCATTCATCAGCTGCCGGCACGGGTGGGGCCTCTTCCTTCCACGGGGCCCCCTCCCCAGCAGAGCTGACCACAGCTCTTCTCACCACGGGCCTGGCTGTGGGCTTTGCCAGGAGGAGGGGCCGTCCTAGGGAGAGGCCGGCCATCAGCGGCACGGGCCCTGCCATCTCCAGGGCACAGACCCCTCTTGCTGAGCCGGGCCTGCCCCCCCTCCCGTCATGGCGATCTTTCCTTGTGTGTTGAAAATCCCACGGCGCGGATATAGCGTCCGCCCGGGAGTGGCCGCTGAGACATCACGGGGGTTCTCACACGGAGAGGCCGCGTCGAGTTCCTGGGCTGCTCTGGTGTGGCTGGGCCTACCCGTGGTGCTGAGGCGGGTGCACAGCCGTGGGACCCGTGACAGGACCGACACTGTCTCCATTCACAGTCCCTGTGATGTCGGTGCGGACGCTGAGCTAGGAGCCACTCCTCTGGGTCACGCAGCTGCGACCCCAGCTGGAGTGTGAACACCGGCTTCTGGCTCCCTGCTCGATGCCCCTCTTGGAAGGCGCCCCACCGGGCAGCCAAGGGCCGAGGCTCTCCCTCTGGCGACCTGCTGCTCACGGTCACAGGCCCTGTGGGCAGGGCCACTTCCACAGGACATAATGACAGTGGCTCTCGGTCTGCACGCCCCGGAGTGGAGGGTCTCCGCAGGGCTGCAGGTGCCCAGAGGGACCCGCCGAGGCTGGGTGCTTTGCAGGCCCGTAGGTAGGCCGCGTGCCCATTGGTGGACGGGAAAGTGGAGTCTCGGGGACTGGCAGTGTGTGATGTACGGCACGAGGGGGGCACATGGTGTCGGACTGAGGTGCCACGTGAAACCGGCTCAGCTGTCCCCACCACCTGGGCTCTCAAGAACGAGCATCCTTGGCAAAACTAGGAGGGTCCTTCCAGAGGTCACTGCGTGGGTGCCGTGCACTGGGGCCAGTGAGCACAGCAGGTGAGGGGCAGAGCTTGTTCACAGATGCCCCAGGGCACTGCCCATGTGCCCCCTGGGCCCCCCGGCCCCCCGGAGCAGAGGCCTCTCCTGCAGGGTCTCCAGGCCCAGATCCCTGGTGCGAGGAGCCCGAGGCTTTCCTGAGCCCAAGCCAGCCCCCAGCTCCACAGGCCCCGGGGGGGGGGGATGGGGCTCCAGAGAAGGGGCACGTGGAGCGGGCGGTCACGGTCCCTGGGCCACAGGGCGGGAGGCCCCACCTGTTGCTGCCTTGGCGCACCTCGCCCTCAGGTTCCCCCACATGGTAATATTCTTTCTAGCCTGGGCCGCAGAGGAAATGAGAACTTCCCCAAACCACACTAGGCCCTAGTCTGAGACAGCCCCCGGAGTTGCAGACGCGGTCTCTGTGAGCACCCCGGCCCTTCCTGTCCGTGTCTTCTCCGGGTTCCCTCCAGGGTGCGTGGTCACACGCCGGGGCCACGCACGTGGTGTCCAGCGGCATCAGCCACACTCGCTTTTATCTGGGTACCTGCTTTTCCACGGTCCAGACAAACCGCCCCAGCCCGGCCTCCGGGATGGGGGGCCGGGGCCATGTGCACTGGCCTGGCCTCATGCCTCTTGGGGCTCAAAGTCAGACGGTAGCAGAGGGGACAGCGGAGATGTGCTCTGGCTGTCTCCACTCTGCCTCTCCTGGCGTGACGGGTAGGGGACCTGCCTTCTCCGCGCAGAGAGGATGAGCGAGCTGTCTTCGGGCGGTGTGAGGACTGAGTGGGGAAGCGCTTGTGGTCCTGACCTGCGGCCTGGCCCGCTGCCCGTGGCACCTCCTCCTGGCCCGACCCCGCGCGCTCTCCCTGGGTCCCTCCTGTTGACTCCTCACCCCCCCCCGTGGGCCTCAGGCGGACAAGTGCCACCCCAAGTAGAGCAGGAGGGGGAGGCTGTGATGAGTCTGGGTGCAGCCTCTTCCCGGGCCGGCCGCTGCCCCAGGCCCGTTCTCCCGCTTTTTGCAGAGTGTCTCTCGGCCAGCAGATGTGGGTCTTCCTTTCTTCACTGTGTCACCGTGACCTCCAGAACTGAAGGCTTTTCTAAGGAAGCCCCTTCCTGCTCCTGCCCCTTCACCAGTTCTGGGTCCTCAGTGGGTCTGGGGTCTCAGGAACACCTGCTCTGGCCTGGGCCGGCCTCGCTGACCCCATCTCCTGACGGCTCCTCCACTAATGCTTGTGGTGTGGAGACCAAGGGCTCTGGTCTTCAGCACGTGAATCTCTCATTATTCTGTCCTTGCCGAGCGTTGGGCCCCTCGGTGGGAGGAAGCACCCAGCTCTGTCTCGCAAACACCATCCACCAGGACACGCGAGGGCAGGCATCTGGGAGGCTGAGGGCTCTGGGCGGGTGCAGAAGGAGGACGGGGCAGCAGGGGCCGTGGCATCTGGAATTCCCTCTGGCTTTTCAATCTTAGTGGGTCTGTGTTGCATCCACTGCCCAGGATCAGGAGATGCTTGTTAAGTTGGTGGGATGTGGACCTAAGAAAGTGTGAAGGAACAACAACCAGGACCAGAAAGCATCATCTCAGAGCCACTAGCACAGAAAGCCAGAAACAGGAGCTGGACCGCCCGAGCAGGGGCAGACGGGGAGGCTGGCTGGAACTGCCGGCAGGCGGCTCCCCACGAGGACGGTCCCCGGACGTGGCTGCAGCAGCGAGCTTGCTGGTGCCTCCAGGCCACGCTCTAGTGTGCGTGGATGCCCGGCCGGGACCGTGGTGCCCCGGCCTCATGTGTGGCCCAGAGAGACGTCTCTGCTCAGAGAGGCTCTGAGGTCCCCACCGCGCCCGGTGTGCGTAGACGAGGCTGTGGTTCCAAGGAGGGACTCGGTACGTGGGGTGTGTTTGCCTGGCAAGGAGGAGCAGTGGCTGACCTGCTGGGAGGGGACAGTGCTGTCAGGTCCCCTCGTGCGTCCACTCTGCAGGTGGGCCTCTGGGTCCTGGAAGTCAGTGCAGAGGTGACACGTGGGGTCTGCTCACAGAGCTTATGGGGGACACACTGACAGAAGGCAAGAGCCGAGACGTGTGCACGCGGGAGAGCGATGGGCCGGGTGGGGGGTTGGTGACTTGGCCTGGAGCCGCAGGACAGGACAGGCTTTCCACGTGACCCGGGACACCCACGCACCCACAGGCACAAAACCTGAAAGCTTCATGGGAAAACAGCGACTCCACCAGGGAGGAGGCATTCTGATAGTTTCTCTTCTGTTTTATTTCATAGAAACAACAACAAAAAAAAAACCACCAAATGCCCACTGGCCCTAACCTGCTCAATTCCTTTCACGATTTTCTAGCCACCGTTTGAGAGCGTGGCCAGGAGGTCCTCAGAGGAGGTGATACAGGTGCTGACGTCCATGGGAGCCCTGCAGCCTGGGGTCGTCTGTGCAAAGGGCCTGTGGCTAGGGCGGTCTGGGTGTGTTTGCGGTCCGGACGGGGCCGGGGCCGGTGCAGAAGAGGCAGAGCAGCTAAGGGACCCTGATGGGAAGGGGGTCGAGCCGAGTGCTCTGGAAGTGATCTGGTCTGGGGGCCGTGTTCAGAGGCCACACTGACTGCCACTTTCTGTTGAGCCGCCCTGGGAAGGGGGTCATCTCTCTTCTACTCATCGACACGTTACCATGTGCCTTCCGCATGCAGGGCAGCTCCAGAGCCTGGGACTGGGGCAGTGGACAAATCTGGTGGATTTGCCCATTCCTGGGAAACGTACGTCCTCAAGGAGGGTAGACACACACAGAACCCTCGTGAGGAGAACGTCAGGCCCGGTACACGGTGACCAGGACTCCAGAACAGAGACCCCATCGTGAGGTCAGGCAGGTGTGGGCTCGACTGCCCATGTTCTGTCACTTGCTCTCTTGGCTGACCAACTTGCTGGGCCCTGGGCCCCTGGCCGGGAAGACTCTTGATTCTCCCCGTCCTGTCCTCTGGGCCCTTCCTGTGGGTGTTGGGGCTCCCCTGCTCACGTGCCACCAGCCCCTCGAGGCCGTCCTCTTGCCCTGATGGGTGTGGCTCTTGGCTCTAAGCTCAAGCGGCCATGCCGGTGGGCATCTGCTGGGCACCCCCGATTCAGCCCGACGGGGTCTAGTCATCCCAGGGGTCCCGTTCTCCGGGCAAGCGTCCCCGTGGGTCATCCCTTCCTGTCCCTCGCTGGGGGACGACCCGGGTCCGTGGAGGGCTCTTCCTCTGGTTGCCGGCCGCCCCCCCGCGCGGGGGCCTCCCCAGGCGATGAGCTGCCGGGGGCGCTTCCAACGGGACGCGCCGGCTTTGCTCTCTTCTCGCAAGGGTCTCCCACACGCGGGGCCGCGGCCGCGACGGGGAGGGAGCCGCGAGGGAGGATGGGACCGTCTGGGCTGAGTGTTCATTCAGCGGTCCCGGGCTTGTTTCTCCGGTGCGCTTGCCTCTCACGCGGCAGCGCGGTGGTGCTGGTCTCCTGCTGTTCTGGTGACGGTGGACTAGGTGGCCTGTCCCCGGCACCCGCGCTCTCCCGAGCAGCGGCGAGATCGCTTTCGTGACGCGCCTTCAGACTGTTCACACTCGAACTTCACAGAGAGCTCTTGTGCGATTTCCGGAAATACGAGCTCCTCGTGTCCTCTCATAACGGGGACATGCGCAGACGTCCGCCAAGTGGCTCCCGGGACACCAGCACCGTCCCTTTGCCGCCACATCTTCCTACGGGAAAGTACGGAGACAAATTACGTTCTACGCTGGAGGTAACGCCTCCCGATGGTTTATTTAACCTTCCCCTTAACGTTGCGCGTGTGGGCGAGCCCAGGAGCCCACACGCATGCGGTCACAGCACTGGAGTCGAGCGCCTTTGGGCTTATTTTGTTCTTGGACTGATTTAATCCCACGATGCTCTGAGGCCATCCCTGAGTGACCAGTGGGGAGACTTCTGCCCAGGGGACCAGGTAGCTTGCTGGGTGTGGTTGTCTCCTGGGGCCACCGTGATGGTCCTGGGAAGGGTTCCCTCAGCCGAAGTCCAGCCGCTCGCAGTTCCGGGGCCAGAAGTCCGAGATCGGGGCGCAGGCAGGACTGGTGCCTTCCAGAGCAGCCCCCCGCCCCCCGGCTTCTGGAGTTTCCTTGGCTGGTGGCAGAATGACTGTGGTGTTCATGCGGTGTCCTCCACGTGGGCACGTCTGTGTCCAGGTATCCCCCGTCATAGGGACGCAATCATACCGATCAGGACCACCTCACGGCAGCGTGACCTCATCTTAACCAACACCTCCCGCGGGACCCCATTTCTTTCTTTTCTTTTTTTTTTTAAAGATTTTATTTATTTATTTGACAGACAGAGATCACAAGTAGGCAGAAAGGCAGGCAGAGAGAGGAGGAAGCAGGCTCCCTGCCGATGCGGGGCTCGATCCTGGGACCCTGGGATCATGACCTGAGCCAGCAGTGGCTTTAACCCACTGAGCCACCCAGGCGCCTCCAGGACCCCATTTCTAATAAGGCTGCTAGCCGGGGTACAGGCGGCAAGGACCCCACAGTTTGACCGTGGGGGGTACAGCCGACCCCTGAGACCTGCAGACCTGGGGGCGGAGGCAGCCGGGCTGCCCTGGACGGGAGCAGGGGTCACCTGGACTGCCACCTGCCTGTCACTCACGGTTCTCCGGAGTGGGGCACAGACGCCTGGGCCAGCCTACCGCCACTCCCCGGGGCTCCCCTTTCTGGGGGTCCACTCACTGCTGTTCGCGGGTTGGTCTCTGGAACTCTGCGCACGTCAGCCTTCAGGGGCCGCGGGCAGGCAGTGAGGCATCTCCGTGGGAGTTTGCACAAGATACCAGGCTGGGGATGTCTTCTCCAGACCATCTACCTGATTTGTTTTTCCAAAGGGAAACCAAAAAAAGGTGAGAGTGTCAGGTCTGGGACCACAGAAGAAGCCAGAAGGAGGTGGAGGTCATGGGGCATGACCCTGCCCTCCCGGTCCCTGTAAGGCAATCACAGGGGAGAAGAAAGCCAGTGAGTCTGCACGTCATGCGTGTGATGACAAGGACCCGCCGACGGTCGGCGCCCTGGGCCTCTGAGGATGCAGAGGCTGGGATGGGGGAGGGGACGGCCACCTGAAGCCCGAGGTCCACGCAGCGTGGCTTTCTCTGCCGTGGCCTTGGCTCCCAGACGGCCCCGGGAGGCGGTCCAGGAGGGAAGTCTTGCTTCGGGCTGTTACCCAGCTGGAGGCGAGCGCGCAGCTGGCAAGGGTTCTGAGCAGCCCTGGGAGTGTGACTGTCGTAGCTGGTCTCTAGAGCCTCCCAGCCCTGATGCACGGAACTCTGGTGCCCTGGGCGGGTCACCACGCGTCCCAGGAACGGCTGTCAGGGAAGACGGGGAGCATGCGCATGGCACGCCTCTCGCGGACATCGCGGTGCTGAGACGGGAAGCCGGCCGGGACGGTTGCCGGAGGTCCCTGCACCTCGCCTGCGGGCGATCCGACCCGCTGGGTCCGGGAGTTACTCAGTCAAAACTTCATCGAAGGAGCTAAACCAATAGAAATAAGCATGTGAAATCATGCTCAACGTTGCTAGCGATTAGGGAGATTCAAGTTCAAACGCACGAGGTTCTCCACGCCTGACGAGGAACGGGCCACTCGAAGGTGTGGTTGGAGGTGAGGAGCGAGGGGCCCTCACGGGTGGCTGAGGAAGACGCAGAGGGTACGGAGCCCAGAACCCCCGGCAGGTCTCCGTGCAGCCACCTCCCTCCTCGTGTGCCCGTGAGGTGAGCGGAGACACATGTTCACACGCAGGCGGCCTCGGCAGATACAAGACAGAGCGGGACGAGGGGTGGCGGCGGTGCGCGCAGCGGCACGGACACGTCCAGACAACGTTCTTCTGAGCGAGGGGGCCAGACGCCGAGGACCTCTCGCTGCGGGATCCCGTTTACGTGACACTCTGCTGGGCTTGGGGAGGGAACCGGCCAGAAGGGGCGGGAGGGGACGGGGCGCAGACACGTTCTGTGCGGCGGCCGAGGCGCTGAGTCCCTCATGGTGAAGTTGCTTTTCCTGAAAGGCTGCGGAGGCCGCAGTGAAAATTGCGATGTTCCCTGTATCTAAGTCACACTGTAAAACGGACTTTTTTTTTAAAGTTTTAAAAGATTTTTATTTATTTATATGACAGAGAGAGATCACAAGCAGTCAGAGAGGCAGGCAGAGAGAGAGAGGGAAGCAGGGTCCCTGCTGAGCAGAGAGCCCGATGCGGGGCTCGATCCCAGGACCCTGAGACCATGACCTGAGCCGAAGGCAGAGGCTTCACCCACTGAGCCCCCCAGGCGCCCCTGTAAAACCGACTTTTAAGGCAGTGAACCATCTGTAGGAGTTTAGCTTAGTCCCACTTCTCCGCCAGCCCTTCTACCGCTCACTTCCTCCGGGACACTGCGGCGGCCACCGTGGGGCCGGAGCTCGTGCGTCTCCACACCCCCGCCCTGGGTCCTGGCCGCAGGCGGAGAGGGGGGCGTTCAGTGTTTACGGCTCCGCGGTAGAATAAACACAGCAATCGCTCCCTCTTCTGCATACAGGTGTGTGTGTGTGCACGCAGGGGCACGTGTGTGCACATCATGTGTGCGTGTGTGCACATGGACACACGTGTGTGTTCTGTGTGGGGGTGGACACATATGCACATGCACACACGTGTGTGTCCCGCAGAACTGCAGAACAGACTCTGTCTGAGCCTGCCGGGTGGTCGGCAGGAGGCCTGCCCGTCGTCGGTCACCAGAGTCACCTCGTGCTGTGCAGCCATTCCAGTAGCCTGTCGGGTAATAGTCAGTGAGTGGCCATTACCCGTCTGGCCTCAAGGTCAAACACACACCAGGTGCCCCCTTGGACCTACTCAGCCATGCCAGCAGGAACTTCCAGTCTGAACTGATGGGACAGAGATGGGGTGAGACGGGACGTCATGGAGGCTTCGGGGGGGACCACAGGCTATTCTGGAGAACACGCGTCTTCTTCAAGACGGGGAAGAAAGACCCCAAGGGCGAATCAGAGACCACCTGGCTCCCTCCCTGTGTTGGGGGGGCGTTGTCTCCATCCCACTGGGCTGGGCAGCCACAGCTTCCGGGGGCTGCCCAGAGGCTTGGGGGCTCAAGCCCACCTGCAGAGCCACGGGGACGGAGCTGGAGCCACAGAGGCTCACTCGCAGGCTTTTGGATCTAGGGGAATTTGCCTTCCCAGATTTTGGGGTTTTTTGTTTATTATTATTATTATGTTCAGTTAGCCAGCATATAGTACATCGTTAGTGTTTGATGTAGTGGCCAAGGACTCGTTAGTTGTGTCTGACATCCAGTGCCCATCAGCACATGTGCCCTCCAGAATACCCACCACCCGGTCACCGCGTCCCCCCACCCTCCCCCCTCTGAAACCCTCAGTTTGGTACCTGCCTTCCTAGGTTCACACTAGCTTGGAACCCAGTGGCCCTCTCTCCCTTTGGACATGGCAATGTGTACCCCACGCCTGTCCCACCGCTGTGTTTTGGATACATGTCATATGCTGCCTTCACAGGGTCACTTCTGCAGAGGACTCGGCCCCAGGATGAATCGACCCTGAGTGTTACCCAAGCCTGCTTACACAGAGTTCAGAGGTGACTCAGGCTTCCAGCTGTCGGGCTGGAGTGCATGTGTTTGCACGAGGGCCGCGAGCTGGGGGCAGGCGTGGAACATTGTGAACTGGATGTTTGTGTCCCCGGAATCATATGCTGATGCACCAGCTCCCGGGGGACTGTGCTTGGGGGCAGTGTCTTCGGGAGGTACCTGGGCTTATATGAGGTCCTGAAGGTAAGACCCTCATGACGGTGTTAGTGCCATCACTAGGGGAGGAGAAAGGTCTGCTTTTCACATGCGCGCATGGTAAGAAACTGCTGTTTACCAGACGAGACAGAGCTGCACAAACAACCAAAGTTGCCGGTACCGTGATCAGAGTCTTACCCTCCGAACGGAGACAGATCGAACCACCCAGTCTATGGTAGTTTGAGATGGTGGCCAGAGAGGACGGAGACGCAGCCCGAATGCTGGCCAGCTGATGGATGGATGGACGGATGGAGGGAGGGATGGATGGAAGAGGCCCCTCTACACGGCGCAGCCTTCCTTAGCCATGTGACGGGATGAAGCACTGACACACACCACAACAGGGACCAACCCTGAGAACCTTGTGCTCAGGAGAGAAGCCAGAGGCAGAGGACTGCATGTTGTACAAACCTCTTTACATAAAACGTCCAGAATAGGCAAATCCACAGAGAGAGACATTAATGGTTCTTGACTGGTGGAGTGGACGGGAAAAAGGCCACGGGGTTTCCTTTAAGATGATGATGTTCCAGAACCAGACAGAGGTGGTGGTTTACACGGCACAGTGGATGTACTAACTGTCCCTGAATCGCTCGCTTTGACGTGGTTAATTTTACGCAGTACGAACTTCATCTCGAAAAATTATTTTAAAAAGTTTTAAATACATGGGTCAAAGCTCGGACTTGCCGCCCACTAACGGTGGTCTTTGGGCATTGTGACACCTGGCTGTGCTGGTCCCTCCATAATGACTCCGGAGACGACCCCGCCTGGGTCCCTGCCTGAACTCCAGCATCGCCCCTGCCCCCGCCCCACCCCTGCTCCTCTCCACCCCTCCAGAGCCTGCTCTGTTTTGGGGCTCAGTTGAAGGTTAGCGCGGGCTGGGGCGGGCCGTTTGGCAATCTCTGACGATCCCGCCGCCACGGCCACCCCTCAGGCAGCCTCCCAGCTGCGGTGCCCTCAGATCCGCGGAGCCGTTCGGGGAGGTCTGGGAGAGCAGCTGCGCCGGGTCTCAAAGAAGATGTTTCTGCGAAGATCGAATACAAAGTCGAGGCTGGGCCCTCAGGCGGGCAGGAGGGGGGGAGGGGGGGAGGGGCGGAGCCGCCTCAGGGCCTCCCTGTCGCCGCGGGAAGCCGGGAAGCCTCCGGCCTGCCCCGGGCTGAGACGACCTCCAGGCCTGGAGATTCCAGGCCGCTTCTCCCTACAGCGCTGAAGGTGGCCCAAACGTCCCGCCAGTCGGTCCCTGGAAGGGAGCGACACATAATTAATCTTCGAGCCCAATCGTCGACTCACCTCTCTGACCTTGAGGGAAAATCGAAGACGCAGCCTCCGGCAGCTTTAGACCCTTTAGACCCATCCGAGCTCATCACCCGGGGCTGCTGGGTCATTAGCCTGCGGGACAGAGCTCTGGTTGGTCTGTGGGGAGCGTCCCCAAACGCAGAGGGGAGAGCAGGCCTCGGAGAGGGAGGGTCCGGATGAAGGAGGCCCCAGGGCCGGCTCCGCGCGGGCTGGTCTCCCACTCGCCGGGCCCCCCGGAGCGTCTGAGAACATCTGCGGAACGGAGGGATGGTTCAGAGCAGCTTAATTACGCACGTCTGTGTGTGTCCTAAAACACGATTAGCAGAGTGCAATTAAAGAGAACTCAATTTAGATCAATTTGGCAAAACTTTACTGAGTGCCCACTCCAAAGAAGGTTGTGAAAAGGCCGAGATGAACAGCTTGTAAAGAAATGTATGTTCTTTTGAATTTCAAATGATTGGTTTGGTGTTAGGAACATAGGAATTCTGTTGCCCAAATAATCAGAAGTGATTCAGGATTTGATGGCAAACGGTCAATTGGTGAGCAAAAAACACAAGAAATAATTAAGCATGACAAGAAATGCAGTTACATTTAACTTGTGCCGTTAAAAAAAACAAAAACAAAAAAAGAAGCTTTTATCTGGAAGGCTCAGTAATTCCAAAACGTCAGTTACAAACGGTGCTTCCTGGGCCTAAGGAGCTCATTGCGCTGGAGCCCCTCCCCCTGAGGAAAGCCCGGCAGCCCCCGGGAGGGGCAGGGGGCGTCCCGATGGTGGCCGCTGCCCCAGGGCCACGAGCGCCCTCCACCCGCAGTGAGACCGAGCTGGTCATTCTCAGCCACGCTCGTCTGACATTTATTTTTTTATAAAAACAAGCTTGAATAAAACATGGTTCTTTTTCCACTTTAGTTTTTAAGGACCGACCAGGTATGTGTCCTCCCAAATGTGGTAAAGGTGCTGCGGTGACTGGTGAGAGGGACGGCCAGCCCGGCCAGTGAGAGGTGCTGTGAATGCAGCGGGACAGCTGGCCGGCAGAGGCCCGTGGTCCTCAGGGGCCATGTCCAGGGCCGTTTTCCCGGCAGCACCCGGACTCCTTGTCAAGAGTTGCCGCTCTCACTGTGGACAGTCCGACCAGGGTGCCTGGCACCATCCCAGCCACTGGCCGGCCAGTGGGGCTGTCCCAGGACTCGGGCACCCTTGGGTCCGGTCTCGGGGGTTCCTGGGTCCCTCTCTGAGGACCTGACCCCATGTGAGCAGGGCTGTGATGTTCTCATCTGCCTCAGTACCCCCAGACCTCAGAGCCATGTCGACTCCCCAGATGTACTCGACAGACAGGGTGAGGCCATCCTGAGTCCGTTCCCAACTTGGAACTACATTCTGCTTCCCACAGCAACCCCTCCACCCACCCGTGCTCCATATACACACGTTTTACTCCAGATCCCGTCCAGCGGGTCCCGTCCAGCGGGTCCCGTCCAGCGGACCCCATCTAGGAGGTCCTGTTTCTGACTTGAATTCCACACGTTGTCGGAGCACCGTTCAGCCCTCCTCTCCATGATGACTGCCCAAGCACGAGCTCGTGCATGTATGTGTGTGCCCATACCTGAGTGTGTGCAGGCGCCTGAGCGTGAGTGTGTGTGTGAGTGTGTAGGACTGTTAGCCAGGATGAACCACAAGAGTCGGGCCAAGCAGGGAAGGTGACCGAGCAGTTGTGTGACAAGCAGCCTGGATTCCGAGGCCATTGCCTGGGTGGCATCGCGAGGACACACGCTGGAGCATTTCAGCAGCCAGGCCCCCCCGGACTCACGGAGCTGCTGGCTCTGCCCCTCTTGAGGCCTGAGGCTGTTTGGGCTCCAGCAGCCCTCCCTGTGTTGTCCCTGGGGCCATTTGGCTGCTGCTGCCCCGGCTTGTCCACTGCCTCCTGTGCAGGCAGCCTCAGTGCTGGGCTCGGCGCAGGGCTGTGTGTCATTGTGGACCTGAAATGGGGACGCGGTCCCGGGCCCTGACTCTGCCCCCAGGATGCTCCGGAGCTCCGGGGCTCCCCTGGGGCTCTCTATCCAGCTAGTCTTACCCGGTCGATTCTGAAAAGGCACCGTTCGAAATTTATTTTGGGAATTATAAAACAAAAAACTAATCTAGAGTAGAGAAGATACATCCCAGGATGGAAGACTCTGGTGTTTCAAGATGCGTAAACACAGACACCCCAACATACAAGCGCGTCTGGGAGATGACGGTGACTTTTCTAAGCCAAACCCCTTCCCTCTGAAGGAATGTAGGCCTGGGAATTTGAGCCTGGGCCCTGATGGTCAGTGCCAATGTCGGGCCAAAAGACCCCACAGGCAGCAGCCCCCGAGGAAGGGGGGGCAAGCAAGCTGTCCTCTGAATGCTGGGACACAGGCGAGCAGGGATGTGGCCAGCGTCTGCTCTCTGGGCAGGCCTTGGCTCACTGCCTACCGAGGGCTGAGACCAGAGGCCCCATCAGAGCCTGCGTCCTGGACAAAAGCCTGTTGTAGGAGGAGACACCAGACTGCTTTTCCTCACGTGGACACGCAGGCATCAGCAGACCCTTTTGCACGGCCATCAGACACTCGCCCACTGCCTGACGGTAGTCACCACAGGCACTGGGAGGGACATGGGCAAGAGAGGGACAGCCCTGCCTGCTGGGGGCCTGCAGGGGCAGCCAGCCTAGCAACGGGGTGTGTTTGGGTCCAGATCCAAGGCGGAAGACTGAGACCGGAAGACTTCGCTCCCCGGAGGCTGCGAGACGCCCGACGTGGAGGACAGCACTTCGTCCCCGCCCCCACCCCCGTCCCCAAGGATGGCAGGACCGGGCAGCGAGACGCAGGGTCCAAGGGGCATGAAAGGAGCTCCCAAGTCCTGGGGAATAAGATGTTTCCAGAGACACAGGCTCTGGGGAGGCGTCTTGTCTCAGGTTTCAAAGTCCACACAGGCCTCCCTCGGGAGAAGCTCTGTGAACGTCTCCCCGGAAATCCGGGCTTCTGTGTAGACAGGGTCACTCTCCGCTGCCGAGGGAGGACGAGGCCGTGTCGTGCCTGCTTCCGGTCTTGCTCTGAGGGCCCTGGGCTGTGCAGAGAGCTGGCGCCTGAGGGCCCTGCACAGCGATTCTGCTCAGTGTGAGCCGTCGGGAAAACAGGGCTGCGGCTCCTCCTTCTCTCGGGGTCTCCCGTGGAGGTGGCCTTGGCTTTCCCACCAGGGAATCTGGCCAAACCTCACACGTGGGGAACTCAGCCCGAGCAGCTGCCCTGAGCCACAAAGGGGCCGCAGGACCGACGTCACTTCTGAGCGTCACCTACAAGGACCACAGCTCTTGTAGGTGTGTCCTCGGCCTCTGTCTCTCTGTCTCTCTGTCGGGACGTGAGGACCCTGGGGCGGCCATGGACAGGTCCATATGGTGGGGGCTGGGGCTGCCAGCAGCTGTGTGAGGGGGCCTGGAGCAGAGTCTCCTCCCCACGGGAGCCCTGGGCTGCAGAAGAGTCTCCCGGGTGGTGGGCGGCGTCTGCCGTTGTGAGTGTGGTGATGGTCCCGCGGGGGTGGGCGTCCCCGAGCTGGTCCCAGTGGCTGCGTGTGTACCGTATGTGGCTAATCACTCGTCAGTTGCCCCCGAGGGACGGTTGGCTGGGGTGGTGGGACCAGCTCGGGGAAGAGCACGGCTCGGTGTGGGTCTTAATGTCTCCCGTGGGGACTCCATGGGCAGGAGAGGCGCAGGGGACCGGAACGCACTAGGACGGGTCGCAGGCTGAGCGTGGCTCTTCTCCCGCGGGGGGCTGAGCACCGGACGGGCAGACTCCAAGCACACACACGGTGCAGGTCAGAAGAAGCCCACGTGAGGAGTCAGTGTGGACCATCGAGGTTCGCCTTAGAGAGGACAGAAGGGGCTGGATTCCCGGGCAGGACACCCGGCGGTCAGCGAGGCAAGGAGACAGATGAGCAGGGAGCAGAGGACAGGCTGGAGGCAGCGTTCTGGGGCCTGAGGCTGAGAGCTTGTGGGGTCACAGCCAGCAGACTCCCCAGAGGAATGGGGCTGGCATCACATGCCTGCCTGGCTGTCCTCAGCAGCTCCCAACCCAGAGAGAAGAACCATCGGGCGGCACCTGTCTGCCGTTCTGTGTCCACTGGCGGGCCTGGCACATGGGTCCTCGCCATGGCCGGGCATCTGAGAGAGGGCAGACCACACACTGGGCTTGCTCTCTTCGGCCCCACCTTGACCTCATCTGCATCTGGCTTACCTACAACCTGATGCACAAAGTCTCTGTCCCCAAGTCTTTCCTGCAGCGAGGCGTGCTGTCCCCGCTCATGTCTGCCTTCCTGTGTCTCTGTGACCCGCCGGACACCCAGCACAGGACACTGGAAGTGCCCCTAGAGCTTGTCAGAGGCACTTCTGTCGACACCGCAAACGTCTGGTCACGAGGAATCATCTCCCACCTGGAGACCCGTCGTGCTCCCGTGTCTGTGGGATGTGGAGTGACCGGTGTTCATCACTGGGGGATGACGAAGGTGTGAACCCAGCTAAGCTAGAGCACAAATGTGGAAAATACAGAGCAGTATCGCAGCTCCTGAAGTAGAACTAAATCCACTAGTCACCGAGAAACAAAAGGAAGTGTAGTCATTATTAAAAGCCTGTACTTGGACATCTTCGGATCTCAGACTGTGTGAATGCCCGGACTCTGGCCCTGTCTGGCCTCAGCCTGAGACCTGCTGCCCTCTGGGACCGCCAGGCCGCCCACCCCGGCCTCCCATCCATTCTGCCTCCGACCTCCCCACCAGCACGGTCCTTTCCCTCGTGGGGTCTCTGCTGTGGTGCACGACCCGGAGCTTGGATCAGGAGGGGGTGGGTCAGCGGTCCGGGAGGCCTGTGCGGCGGCCGTCGCCCCGGGCAGGTGGGAGCGCAGGCGGCGGCCTCGCAAAAGCAGGAGGCGGGAGCGGAAGGCTCCCAAGGACTCTGCAAGCCTCGGGGCTCCCTCAGGGAGGAGGGGTGGGCACCCTGAGGTCAACGCCCCCAGGAGGCCCCGGGTTTGCTCCGTGTTGAGCGTGGAGAAGAGGAGACGGTTGGACCACCCGGCAGGCTCGAAGTCAGAGTCTGTGACGGGCTTCCTCGCGCTCCAGACATGGCACCCGCGGCCGCGGCAGACCCAACCCTTTCGTCGTCTTCTCCCGCCCCAGGGCAGGTCTCTCCAAGGAGCCCGTCGTCCTGCCGGTCACCTGCAGAAAGGAGCCGCCGTGGCAGCCTGCTCCGATGGACTAACTCGGGGTCTCTGGCACGCGTTGTGCTCCTGGGCTGGTGGCCGCGGCCCCCGAGCTCAGCTCCTTCGGGTCTGGTTTCTCTCGGGGTTGGCTCTGCGCACCCTGAAGGCAGGCTGTGTGGGGCCGGGAGCGCCGACCTGCGGCGTGCTGAGGAAAGCAGGTGGGGTGATGAGTGGGGTCTGGGCACAGGATGTGGGAGACCCTCGGGCACGGACACCCAGGACCACCTGCCACACATCTTTGGGGAGAGTGTCTGCAAAGGACCCTTAGGTATGCCCTTTGTGGATTGGCTAATGGCTCCAAGTCACCCACTTTCCACGGGGGAAGGCAAGCACAAGAGGGGCAAAACGGTGGCTGCCCTGGGCCATCGGGCCACCTTGCTGTGCCGGCCGTCATGTCTGCTGTCACACGACGAGCCCATGGTCCCCGAGGAGCCACAGCTCAGTGGGGTTGGGGTGAGTTGGCCTGGCAGCACAGGTGACTGGATGGGACAGGTGGGGACCATGTGTTGCTGGGAAGAGGGGTCCCCCCGGACTGCACTCTGCCCCCCAGTCCCCAGCAGCGTGTTTGGGCGTCTCTGTCAGGCTGAATGAGAACCGCTGGTCTGCGAAAGATGGAAACCCGTCCCGACTCTCTGGTCAGGCCTGCCCGTGGAGGGGACAGCCCGCCTCCTGCTGCCATGGTTGGCGTCCACTGCCAGACTCCTGCGACAGTGGCCCAGGCGTGTCCCCTGGAGGGACACTGGGGACCCACCTTCCCTCCAGTGGCTCCTGGGCCGGGCTGCGGCGGGGCTGGTCTTGGACCTTCTGGACAGCTCTGCTGTCCTGGGGTGGGGGTTCTTTGGCAACTCTCATTTGCCCGGTCCTGACGCCCGCCACTGGGGGCCGTGTCCTAAGTCCAAGACGTTCTGCTGAGCAGCTGACTCTTCCTCTCATTCACCCCTCAGCGCCCCTGTGCCGTGAGGTTGGTGTGACCCTGGGTTATGTGTAATCACTGGGGCCGTGGGCCTGGCATTCTGTGCCTAGAGGGCGGCGATGCCCCTGGAGGTGACTGTCGATGACTGGCCAGCTCCCAGGCCTGAGTCGCAAACAGGCTGCTGTGGTCATCCCGCTGCTGCCTGTGTCGTGTCACTGGCTTTGCGTCTGATAGAGAACTGGACAGTGACCACCTGCAGGAGGTCAGCTCAGCCGCCTGCGTGGACACCAGCAGGTGAGGGCTGTCTCCACCTGGGCCTTGGCTTCCTACCTTCAAAGAAAAGCATATTTTAAGAAGAACAAGGCATGAATCTGTCTTTGCCTTCTAGAGAGTCGTAGACGGTTTTAGTTAATGAGACAACGAGAAAATGCACTTTGGAGAAGAGACAGACGTGAAATACTCACGCCTCCTGGGGACAAGCGCAGGGGAGCCACTCTTTGGGCCTCGCGAGTGAGCCTGCTGTCAGGATGCCAGTCTTGGGGAGGGAGAGCCAGGAAGGTGACAGGAGGCTGCGCCTGTACGGCAGGGCCGTCACTCACATGGGCTGTGCAGAGCTGACACCTCTGGCGGGCGGCCCCAGCGTCCGGGTCGTCCAGCTGTGCTGGGACAGCGTGTCCCTGGGTACAAGCCATGTGGGTGGGCCTGCGGGGCTGGTGTTCCAGGAAGCCAGGCTAGCAGGTGGCCAGACAAAGGACACAGGTGCTAGGACAGCACCCATGGGCATGCCCACACGACGAGCTTGACTCAGGACTGGTGAGGGCGTGCCCAGCCAGGCAGCTCAGCGCCCTCACGCTGCCAGGGGATGCCCGTACCCAGAACCACCTAGAATCAAGCGCTCCCTGTGCTGGCCCCCGATCGTCCCTGGGCCGACATGCCACCCAACAGGGGATCATGCTACTCCACTCAATCGTGGAGCTGGGGCCGAGACGCCTGTTTCCCTCACAGGACGACTGGGGAGGCTGGTGCCTGAGCTCAGTGTGCTGTGTGACGTGGCTGTGTCCTGTGTGTGCGTGGCGGGCATGTCCTGTGTGACCGTGTGTGGTGGCTGTGCCCTCTGGGACTGTGCGTGGCGGCTGAGTCCACTCCTGTAGGCTGTGGTCTCTTGCCAATAATCGATAGTTGTTTTATTTTTATAGCTACTTTCTGTTTGTGGAAAGATGAACATTTGTCGTAATGATAGAAGATCCATTCTCGGGGCGCCTGGGTGGCTCAGTGGGTTAAGCTGCTGCCTTCGGCTCAGGTCATGATCTCAGGTCCTGGGATCGAGCCCCGCATCGGGCTCTCTGCTCAGTGGGGAGCCTGCTTCCTCCTCTCTCTCCCCGCCTGCCTCTCTGCCTGCTCGTGATCTGTGTCTGTCACATAGATAAATAAATCTTAAAAAAAAAAAAAGAAGATCCATTCTTAGCATACATTCGAGTAGAATCTGTACAGCGATGAACATTGACTATGTACGAGATGGCCCAGAAGTCATCAGTGAGGGAAGGTGTCCCAGGGCAGGGAGGGTGCTGGGAGGGTAGGGCTTCATCCTCCGCCTGCTGCCGCTGCCCCGGCCACCAGCGATTGTCAAATGCTTCCTCTGTGTCCCAGAGAATGTGCGAATGCGCTTGGAGGGCCCTGGTCCTTCCGTCACTCCCCCGTGCGGTGTGCGGCTCCCAGGGCCTCAGGGGAAGGGATGAGGCCAGACTGGAAGCCGGGAGAAGAGGACCATGGGGTCTGCGTGAAGAACCCCCACGGGCAGCTCTGCGCACTCGGTGTCACAGATGCAGAATAATTTTCTCTTGACCAAAAACAAGCCAGCACGAAAGTGCTCTTGGGGACCACAGCTGACAGCAGAGCAGATTCGTGCCTGTCGCTCCGGGGGACCCCCGGGTTCCAGTCCAGTGTCCACCCTCGGACGGCTTGCGGGAGAGAGGAGGAAATGGGGGGGGGCTCTCCGGCAGGGCACGTGAGCTGGCCAGAGCAGGAAGGGGCAGCCCCTGAGCTCTGGCCGTGCCCGCACGTCCCCAACTTGCCAGCACGCTGCCGCTCTGGGCAATGGGATGTCGCTGAGCTGTGTGGCTGGCATGGACTCCAGGCTTGCCTGCTGTGGTGCCACCCGTGAGCGCAAACTTTCTCTCTGTCTGAGCCGGGAGCACCAGGCTCTTCAGGGCCAGGAGGGAGCAGAGTAGCCTCCAACACGCCCCGCAGCGTCTGGATGCGCGCCCGTGCCCGTGCGTGAGTGCGTGTGTGTGCACACAGAGGAGGGGCCAGGAATGACACATGTCTGTCCGTCTGTCCATCACACACGATGGAGCACCTTCTCATCGGCCACCTTTTCTGAGTCTCTACAGGCTGCGGGGGGGAGGCAACTCCCTTTCGTGGCTCCGGGGTCTCTTGTAGACGCTGGATCGTGCCGCAGGCTCCGGCTCTCCCGCGCCCACACCTTCACTTCAAGCCTCGCTGCGCGGCAAAGCATTTTCAGCTCAGAGAGACTGGTTTGGTTGTGCTGGGAAGCCGCGGTGCCCTCCCCGGTGTGTCCTGCAGGGGATCCCGGCGTGGGATGATCGGAGGCTCCGGATAAAGACCCTCACAGGCTTGCCGGGCTGCTGAGCTCGAAAGCCCCACAGGGCTTCTGCGCCCACATTGTTTTCCCATTTTCTCCACAGATGAGCACCCAGTCCCCTTGTCCAGGGGAAAAACGGGCTCAGTTGAAGCCCTGTGGGAGGGGAAAGGGCCCCAACACCCACACGTCCTCCGCGTCCCACGCGCCGGGCAGGAAGGGTGTCCCGGGTTGTCCTCAGTGGACAGAGGTGCCCCTGAGAGGGGAGCTTAGTTCTGCCCCCACTTGTCCTCGTGCCGGCTGCGGGGTCTGAGCTATTCGAGGACCCCGAGTGAGGTTGGGGGAACTCCGTACTGCTCCCTCCGAAGGGGAAGTCGGGAGGAAACCTTCTGCCTCGGGTCCTACGCCAGCAAAACCACCAGAACTTCGGGTCCCAAGGATCGGTTTGGAATTTGAGATTCAGCGTGAAATTTTACGTGTCTTTACCTTTCTTCCCCTCCCCTCTAGGGAAACAGCGGGCCCAGGCGGAAGAGAGTTGTGGGGATTTGAGAGAAACCTCCACTGGCGAGAAGGCAGCCCAGCAGAAGGCTGGCGAGCCAGGTCCTTCTCACAGAGGTCGCGCCCGTGCCCCCCAGAGCCCCGGGACCTGTGGGGAAGGACCGTCTGCTCGCCGGATCCTCAGGGCCACATGAACCTGAGAGGTCACGGGCTGTCAGGTGCGTCCCAGAAAGGGCAGCCGCTGTGCGCTCCGTGCCTTGGTTTCTCCCTCTGTGAAGTCAAGGCACAGGGCTCCCCATGACCCACTAGGGCCGAATCCGGGAAAGCAAGCCCGTTCCCACCAAGGGCTTTCCTCTCGCCCGCCAGGGCACTCCCGCGAGGCTGCAGGCACAGGACCCCCTGGCGGTGCTCAGAGAGCACTGGGGATGAAGGAGGACAGGGACCCGCGGCCGTGCCCACCAGTGTCTGGGCGCAGGCCCGACCAATTCTGCAGGGCTGTCCCAGGAGCCCTGGCGGGCGGGAGGGAGGCTGGGGCGCCGGGTCAGCCGGTGCTGGAAGCCCAAGGACCAGAAGCGGATCTGGGCCTCCAGTGTGGCTGCAAGTCCGGTCCGGTCCCAAGCCCAAGTCTGACACCCACAGCTCTGCGGTTCAGCGAGGCTTGGGCAGGACACCCCATGGGCTGACCTTCTCCACCCCAGCGTCCATCGTCCCGGTGCCGGGCCGCCAAGCCCTGCCCCGCCCCAGGAGACACGGAAGACACACAGGCATTTGAAGTGAGGGGCAGGAGGCCAGGGGGGGTGGGCTGGGGCGACAGCTGGTGAGCTGCGGCCACCTCTGTGGAAGCCATCAGCCCGGAGGAGGGAGGTAAATCAGGATCCCCGAGGTCAGACGCCGGTGCATCCAGGAAGGCCAGCAAACGCCCATGTGTCCTCGTCACTCAAAGGGCCCCGGCCCCTGGAGGCAGGGGGGCACAGAGCGACTGACCGCCCGGGAACACGAAACCCGCAGGAAGCCGCCGCAAGTGCTGGTGGAGTCCGGGGGGATTTAGATCAAAGGATTGCAGCTGGATGCCGGCGCGGGGGCGGGCGTGAGCAGCTGAGCGGGGCTCAGCCCAGGGTGGGCCTTGGGAGGCCGCCGCACGGCCCCGTCCCCGCACGTCCCTTCTGCTGGAGGGTCCCTGGCGTGTGGTGTGTGGGGCTCCTTCCCCCGTGCCGGGAACCTGAGCTGTTAGGCCCACATCCAGGCGCCTCTTGGACGCCCAGCCTGCCCCGTGGTGGGGACTTTGTCCCTGGGACATCAGCACAGCCCGAAAAGGCGACACTCCCTTGCAGGGAGACTATGAGGGCAGAGAACCCCAGGCCTCTTTTAGGGGGTGGCAGGAGTCCCTCAGACACCAGGGTGGTGTGTGGCAAGGGGCCCCGGGCTCTCTGTCTCGTGCCTAGGAAGGAGCATCGGGGAGGAGAGACATTAGTTACTTCCTTTGAGACTCGGTTCTGGACTCTGTGAAATCAGCTAATCGGGAGTATGCAGTGACCACCTATGTCCTCCCGGGAGCAGAGGGCCAGGCCCGGGGCTACGTGAG
The DNA here is from genome assembly GCA_020311275.1 of Eira barbara. Classification (NCBI taxonomy): domain Eukaryota; kingdom Metazoa; phylum Chordata; class Mammalia; order Carnivora; family Mustelidae; genus Eira; species Eira barbara. The sequence continues at coordinate 7,757,366 of JAHRIG010000326.1, forward strand.
GGGGCCAGGACGAGGGACCCTGCCAATGCAGGTCCCTCGTTGGAGCCAGCGTGGATAGCAGGGACGGCATCTGGGGCGAGGCTGTGAGTCTGGCCAAGGCCCCACGTCTGTTCGGGGGAGCTCGGGGCCTGTAGCAGGGATCCCACGAGGTCCCGTGTCCAGGCCTCAGGGGCCCGGGAAGCAGCAGCTGAGGGCTCCTCCTCGGAGGGCTGACCGTCTGCTGGCAGCCACAGCCAGGGCACGGTGACCATGGCATCCCTGAGCCACACCGTGCAGGGTGCTCTGGGACCAGCGAGTGCTGCCAGGGCGGACGGGGGCTGCTGGAGGCTGGGCAGGGAAGGGTGGAGGACCTGGGGCGCGTCTCGGGGCAGGGGACCCTCTGCTCCGGGGACCAGTGTGGAAGGCTGGGCTCGGGGAGCAGTCGCCCCACAGCTCACAGACACCCGGAGGAGATCATGGGGAGAGCACCTCCCGGGATCTAGGAGTCCGAGGCCCGAGGCTGCCTCACAGCCCTCACCTGGGGGCTCTCCAGCCTCTGTCACAGGGGCCGGACTGGGGCCCGTGTGGTGGGCCATGTCCTCCGGAGGCCCCCAGGGACTCCCCGCGGGCTCAGATGATGGAACCACTGCCGGGGCCCTTGTCTGACCGTAAAGCTGGGAACAAGGAGGTTTTCCGGCGGTGTGTCCAGCCCTGCGAGAGGGCCGAGCTGGCCGGCCCGGGGCAGATGCTGCGATGTCAGGACGGCTCTGGGCAGAGGCAGGAGGGCCGGGCTACCCCATCCACGCCCCACCTGAGACCTGGCCAGCGGTCCATGAGCAAGGGCATCTGTGTGTTCCCGACCAGAAGCCCCAGACCTCAGCCTTCTCCGCCCGAGGTGCCTTCCTGTGGTCTGGTCCCTGCTGGGTCTCCTGAACCCTGGGCTGGGCCTCGGTTTACCCACTTTTGGGATAGTGCCAGGTGTCCTCAGGCTTCCTGAGAGCAGGGGCCGTGTGCCCGCTGGATGGGGACTTGTCCCTTTCGGCACCTCCTTTCCTTTCCACTTCTTTCTAGAACCCACCTTGGTGAGAGTCTGGTGGGATGGGGGGCTCAGAGGCTCCTCCTGGCAGCTCTGTCTGCGTTACTGTTTCCATTATCTTTCTGGATCCCGCGGGTCCCCCTCCCCTGTGCGCAAGGACGCTGCCTGCCTGCCAAGGCCGCTGTGCTGTGGGCTAAGTGACCACACCCGGGTCACGTCCCACAGGACTGGGCCACGGTCCCGGCAGCCCTGAATGCAGCTGGCGCTCTGGTAGCCGTGTCCCCTTCTGATCGGAGCCCATGTGCCCCCCCTTCAGGACTGCCGTGCCACAGAGCCTGTGGCCATCCGGTGATCGTGCCCCCTGAGAATCCAGAAAGATCCTCCAGACCTCAGGCTGCCACGTGGACCACGGTGTCACAGCAGCATTTGGGAGACACACTCTGCGCTCTCCCATCCCGTTTATGTCCAGAACCGTGCGGCGGCCCTGGTGTCCGGACTCTCCGAGAGGCATGCGGTCAGGTGGGTGCTGGACCCAGAGCTGGCCCCCCGTCCCGGGAGCTGGGGCGTACCTCTGCCCGCCGCACCTGCAGGATGTACTCTGCCTGCCCAGGCTGGGAGGGTGCGACGGGGCAGGCGTAGGCGCCGCGCACTTTCCAAAAACATTTCCTGACCTTGGGCCCATTTGAATCCAAGGAGAGGAAATTGCCCTTTGGTTTACCTTGTTTCAGGTAAAGAAACCCCTCAGCCCTACCGTGGCTCTGCTCTCTGGCCACACCCCTCTTAGGACCAGGGTCTGTGGAAAGTGGTGGGAGGGTTTGGGGCCCATCCCCAACCCCCCTAAACTTCTCTCTGTGAAGCGAGCCCGTGGCCCCGGCTGTCCAGCTCTCGTGGGGGCTGTAGATGCCAACTGGTTCCCGCCAGCCCCCAGGGGCTCCGCAGCCCCGTCGCAGGAGCGGGAGGAAACAGACACAGCCAGGCCCCGTGTCCCTGTGAGTGTCCTGTCCTCGCCCCAGGGCGCTCAGCCCTGCAGAACTGCTGCGGGAGAGAGCACCCCCACCCTGCCTCTTGCCGGCCGCCACGCCGGCCTTCACGTGCCCCCGCTCCCTCCTCCTGCGGACGCCGGTCACCGGCCCCCGCCGTCCACTCCCCTCCGGGCTCCACTTGAAGGGCAGCCTGTCCCCATGGCCATGCTCACTCCAGCCTCTGGCGGCCGGCTGCACCTTCCCCACCTGCCCCCCTAGCCGCGCCACTGCCGGGGCACGGTTCACTGCCTGCTGCCCTACTGCGCGACACGCCATGCATCTCCTCCCACGCGGAGCTGACACCGGATGTCCACGCCGTGTGTGTCTGTTCACGTGTGCGTGCAAGGGGGACTGCCCGTGATTGTAGTGCTGGGCTCCCATGGCGCAAGAAAGATACACCCAGGCACTCCCCACCCTCACGCAGCCAGAAGGGTCGCCATGACGCCACACAGCAGGACATGAGCCATGCGGCCCACGCGTGATGGCCGACAGACGGCTCCCTGGAACCAGACAGCCCAGTACGAGGCGGCATGCTCCGAGGACAGTCACTCCCGGGTCCCAGAACCCTCTGGACAGCCTGCGGTCCCTGTGCAAGAGGCAGGGGAGAGGGTTCAAGTTTGCTTTCCCCTGAACACGCCGTCCTCATGGGGTAGGATTGCGGACTGAGACCGACAGTGCTGGAGAGACAGGGGACTCGGGAGCCACTCTGGCTCACTGGCGACACCACTGAACGTGTGTCCCGGTCCTGGGAGGCAGTGTCTCCTGGAATCTGCTCCTTGCCCAGGATGCCCGGAGAAGGTGGGGCCCCGAGACCAGCCCAGCTGTGCCCTCAAGAACCGTCCCCTCTTCCAGTGGTGGGAAGGCCATGGGACTGGCTCCCGCCCTCATACCCCGAGACTTGCGGGGCATCAAAGGGCTGCCCCCAGGAGCACTGGGCTGCTCGGCCTGGGATACTGGCGGGCAGGAGACGAAGGTGGTGCCCTGCTCCCCGACGCACACGGGCGCCCTTCAGCTCAGACATGGCGGGGAAACTGTAGGACGCAGTTGACAAGGGCACTAATTGCTCCGGCGACATTTAGCTGGTGGTCCGTGTCTTCCAGATAGCATTTACGTGGACTTCCTCATTATCTCCCGGCCGTCCGGGCCCGGACTCCTGTGGGAAGGGCCAGCGGGCACTGTGTCTCCATGGCAGCGGCGATCTGGCAGGAGGGCCACAGCCGAGAGAGGTGGTGACAAAGGCATCTTTGGTGCAGGGGCCGTGCAGAGGGACGGGGTCCAGGAAGCCCATTTCTAAAGGCTGCCCAACCTCTAGACGGAGACTCTTGGTTCAGCCTCTGAGCTGGCTTTTGTTGCCCGGGCTGTGGAGGCCCTGCCGCCCGGTCACATGGGCTCCGTGCTCTGTCTGCGAGCCAGGCCTTTTGTGCGGGTCACCTGCCTGGCTCTGCTGGCACGGCCCGCTGCCGCCGCATACAGAGGCCAATTTAGCTCCTCACAGCACAGGGTGGAAGCAGGGGGCCTCGCGGCAGCTCTGGCTGTCCTCCTGCGCGGTCACCGGTGTGCTCAGCGCTGAGAATGGGAATCGTCAGCCTGCTCTGGGCGCCACCCAGCAGCAACTCCTCCTCCCGAGACCCCGTGTGCCCGCTTGGGCAAGACAAGGTTCAGATTGCGTCCAGTGCCCCGTGCAGCCCCGAGAGCACCGCCTGCAGAATAGAGCCATCCCCTGTGGACGCCAGGAGCCCCGCGTCTCCCTCCCGGGGTCCCTCAACCCTATTGGCACAGCCCATCTCCCACCTTCCCTACGTCCGTATGAGGGGCTTCCCCGACGGAGTTGTGCTGTAGCTCTGGGAGCTGAGAGCCCCGTGACCTTTTCACTGGGAGGCAGAACCCCCCTCCCCCGAAGTGCTGTCCGTGACAGTTCATGGAGCGTGACCGTCTCCAGGAATGGAGAGGTGCCAGCCCAGACCACAGAGCAGGGTGGACATGCCCCAGCAGGCGGGGGAAGAGCCGGGAGGCTCTGGAGCAGTTGCCTGGGGTCGAGAAGGCCTGTGAAGCCCCAGACGGGGGTGCCGAGGGCCGGGGCAAGTGGCAATGGGGGGGGGCTGGACCCATGGGGCTCCCAGCCTCACCAGCACCAGAGAAGGAGCAGGGTTGAGGCACGAGCTGGACTTTCAGGTCCTGAACACACAGCTGGGGGGACAGCCTCTCCCAAAGTGCCTGGGGGTGCCGGGCCATGTGAACGGGGTCCTGGGACCAGGCTGTGTGGTGGTGACCCAGGGAGAGCCGTTGCGGTCCCAGGCTGAGCTGGTGCCAGGACACAAGAAGCTCCTGGCTGGGGTCCTCTGGGATTGGGGAAGCTTTTGGGGTGACATGCAGATGGAGACCGGCTGAGGGGAAAGGCTGGGGGGGTGATGCCCAAGGGACAGGCACTGGGCAGGTGCGCGTGCCTCCGGAAGAGAGCGCTGGCTGCCGTGGGAACGGACGTGGGGGATGGAGCGGTCAGGGCATGCCCAGGAGGAGAGAGAGACGGGGAGTCGGAGGGAGAGGACGAGATGCCAACGGGCGCTTGCTTGGAGGTAGACGACCCTTCAGATGGGGCAGAAGGTGTGGAGGTTGGAAGGAGCTGTGGGGAGTGGCTCCCAGGAGACCAGCTTCAGCGGCATCCCTGAGCGTCCCATGCCTCGGGTGCCTGTGAGTGGGGTGCGCCCTTCAAAAGCGACAGTAACATCTGCCGTGTCCCCAAGTACAGGATCCGTTTCTGACCAGCCGGGAGGAATGGCCCCGGTGCTCATGCACACAGCCCCGGGGACCAGCCCCACACAAGCCTCTGTCCCCTGCTCAGCGCCGTGGGTCTCTGGAGCCTGGGTGAGCCTCTCCCAGGCCCCGGCCAGAGGCGCTTCCTGCCTGAGTCCCCCCACCCCCCACCGCGGGCCCCTGCAGACCCTCCAGATGCGTGAGGAGGAGGAGGAGGACCGTCGTTCGGCTGCAAAAAGCCGGGGCTCCCCTCGGTTTTGCTCTCCGCAGTGTGAGCTCCAGTGCGCTGGCGGGCCTTCCCGAGCCTCAGGTCGGACCCGCAGTGCAGGGACCCCAGTAAGGAAGACCCCAGGGCTGTCAGGGAGCTCCACGCTTCAGTAAACCTCAGCTTGGGCCGCTCAGAGTGGCTGTGCCCACGGGGCCCCAAGCCAGCCCCGGAGCCGTGACAGATGGGGAGCCCTGACCAGTGCAGCGCTGGCCCTGTCGGGGACAACCTCCGGGAGGTCCCCCACGTGATGGCGGGGGCGTCTTCGAGGCCCTCATTCTGCCGTCTGTATTTTTGCACGGGAAGGCCGGCAACCGGGCCGGAGGGCTCTGGGGTGGGTGCCGGGCCTGGGGGCGTCCTCCTCGTCCGCCATCCACTTCCCCAGTACCAGGGACCCTCCCTTATTTCTGGCTCAGCTCTTGACCTCGAGGCCTGCTCATTTCTGGGTAGTTTTTAGTTCCCGCCTTTCAGCTCATGCCGTCGGGTCACTTCGGGACCTGGGGGTGACTCTGCAGCTCTTACTCGGGGCAAACACTGTAACCCCCAAGAGACTCTGTGTGGGTAGCCCGGCACCTGGGCACCAGCACGAGGAACTCTCCCACTGACCACTCCCTCCGTCCTGCATCTGCCTCAGGAAAGCTACAGAGCACTGGATCTGGCCGGCGCCGTCACCACCTGGACTCACGGAGCAGGGCACGAGGCACGGGCTTTACCTGGAAGTGCTCCGTGCACAGCGGAGCATCCTGGAGCGACGAGACCCTCAGGCCAGGAGCCCCTCGGGCCCAGGGAGGCTGACCTGCCCTACCAGCCGCCGTCCTCCTCCTCGGAAACCTGTGCCCGGAGAGGCTCTGCCTGTGTCAGCATCTCTCTCCCACCTCCACAAACTGCTCCAAGGGGAGGGACGGAAAGGCCGTCCACAGACCTACCAGGGGCAGCTGCTGGGCTCTAAGACTGCCTGCCCACACTTCCTGCCTCGCAAAGATCGGACCCAGTGCTCTCCGCGAAGGGGAAGTGACCTCTCGCTCTCCGCTTACTACTGATGGTCTCACCATGCGGGAAGGAGATTCAGGCCAGGGAGGAGGGGCGTGGCCCGGCAGAACCCCTGCGCAGGCTGGACCGGGCAGGCCCGCCTGGTGGGCAGTGAGCCTCTGGCCCCCTTTGGCCGAGGGCGAGCGGGCAGAGAATGGCCGTGGAGCTGGGGCTCCAGTGAACTATAGAGTTCTGTGCCCTCCGGGCCTCTGCCTGTTCCTGGTCGTGGTCCCAGACTGGCACTGAGGGCTGGGCAGTGAGAGGCTCAGACAAGGTCAGGGCCCAGGTGTGGCTCTCACCCAGGCTCCCTCCTTCCATCCCGAGGTCACGGACCCTCATCTGCCACCTGGGCCTCTTCTTGAGGTAACAGAGCAGACACCTGTCCCTCCAGCCCAAGGACCAGCCGTGGGGGGCGGCCAAGGCCTTGCCCCTCCAGAGACCCTGAGCCCTGGGCCCAGCCTCAACTGACCCCCACCGCCGGCTTTCTCTCTCCTCCTCTCCCAGGCTGGGTCCGACCCAGTGAGGCCATGGGCCGGCCACGTCCCGGGGAAATGCATCTTGAAGACCAAACCCCGTGTCCTGCAGAGCTGCGTAAAGTAGAGAGCGTGACCGTGTCCACAGCCGTGTGGGCATTTTGTGAGTGACCCTAGTGCAGGTCCCTGGCAGGAGAACAGATAAAGCCTCCGCCCACATCCTCTTGCCCTCTTGGGGTCCCAGGGAGGAGCCCTGCCGGTTTTGCCTGTGGGGCCTCAGCCTCCAGGATGAGTCCTGCCACCCTCAGCACCCTGACCAGTCCCCTGAAAGAAGGGAGGCTCTGTGGCTGGCCGGGGCCCAGTGCAGCTGCATGGAGTGTCAGGGAGCCCAGCCAGGTGCCCGTGGGAAACACACAGCCCAGGAAGGAGCCACAGTCCCGCCGAGACAACAGCCCGAGTCCTTCAAAGCTGGGTAGAAACTGAAGACCGGGACGCCGGTGCACCTGCTCCTCACAGAATGTCCAGCGGCGACAGGACGGGAGCGGGCGCGGGCGGGCGCGGGCTGTGCGGGCCAGAGCGGGCAGGAGCGAGGACCTCGGCGCTGGGCGCCCCAGGCCCTGCTTGGCGACAGGATCTGACAGTTTCTAAGGAGGGAATTAGGCCTTCGAGAGCCTCTTTAGTCTGCTTGCTGTTCCTGCTATGACGGTCCTGGAGCAGCGGGCAGAGCCTCCCGCGGGGCCCTACCCAGCGGTGCCGCCACCTCCTCTCAGCCCCCGTGGGACCGGCGAGCCGCCACCCAGGTACAGACCCTCCTGGGCAGAGCACCGCTCCCTGCTGGCCTGCACAGCCCGTGAACAATTCTTCTTTGAGTCGGGCTTCTGTGGTGCTCTAAAGTGTATTAACTTTTATTTACGTTACAGTATTAAAAACAGATGACACATCAATTGATTCAGTGGGGTGTCCTTTGGGGGTTACACACAAAATATTTTGAAAGGACTTTTTAAATGTCTTTTAACTAAAGTGCCAGATGGTCGTTAAAGACGGGTTGAGGGGAGTCTGTGTAAATCAAAAGGGTAACAACACAACACAACAACAAAAGAAACATATGCACGAATCTGTGTCATGATTCGTTTATTCCTTAATGCAAAGAACATGTCTCTGCGGCAGGAGAGTCGGGCGAGTGTCCCACGTCCAGTTCCTCCTCACCCTCCCACCTGCGCACCCCAGACTTCTCCTTTGTAAAGGGCAGAAAATGGAGTCCTTGGCAGGGCTATTTGGACATGTAAAAAGATAATGACTAGCCTAGAAATAATACAAATATGCTCGGCCCATGTTAAGTCCCCGTATTTCCAAGACGACCACCGCTCGTATCACGTTTGCTTGAAGATGACTGACTGCCAGTCCACAAAAAGTCAAAACTAACTAATGTATTCAGCGAAGTTGCAGTACACGAGACCAACACACAAACATGAGTTGTGTTTCCATAGTGACAACGGACAGTTCAAAAAAGAAATAAATAAAAACATCCATTTACAATATAATCGAAACGGAATAAACAACCTGAGAATAAAACTAGCCAAGGAGGTAAAAGACTTATACACTGAAAACTGCAAAACGTTGCTCAAAGAAAGCAAAGACAGAACCTAAATTGATAGAAAAAGGCATCAGTGTTTATGGAGGTACAAAACCAACTTGTCAAAATGTCAGTACAGGGGCACCTGGGGGGCTCAGTGGGTTGAGCCTCTGCCTTCAGCTCAGGTCATGGTCTCAGGGTCCTGGGATCGAGTCCCGAGTCGGGCTCTCTGCTCAGCGGGGAGCCTGCTTCCCCCTCTCCCCGTCTGCCTCTCTGCCTGCTTGTGATCTTGGTCTGTTGAATAAATAAATAAATAAATAAATAAAATAAAAAATACAATATCAGTACTACCCAAGGCGACTCACAGATTTAACGCAATCTTGATCAAAATCTAAAGGAAAAATCTACCCTCAAATTCATGTAGAATCTCAAGGAACCCCAAAGAACTAAAACAATGCTAAAAAAGAAGAACAAACCAGAGGACTGACACTTCCTGATCTCAGAACTTACTACAAAGTTGCAGAAATCAAAACAGTGCCGCTCTGGCAAGAACCCCGAGCGATCCGCAAGGGGGGATCCCGGGGGAGGCCTCGCGGGCACGGTCTCATGACTTCCAACTAGGGCGCCGTGAAAGCACCGGGAAAACTGGCAGCCACATGCCCGGGAACGAAGCTGGTTCCCCGCAGTACTCCATGTACAAAAACTAACTCAAATGGAGCAAAGACCTAAAGATAAGACTCCAGAGTATGAAACTCTTCGAAGAAAACACGGACCAAAGACACTGGATTTGGCAAGAATTTCCTGGATTTCACATGAAAAGCAGAGACAACAAAAGTTGAAAATAGGTAAGTTGGATTTCATCAAAATTGGAGACCGCATCGTGGGGGCCGCTGTCCACAAAGTGCAGAGAAAACCTAAAGGATGTGCAGACTGGGAGCAAACACTCGCCGATCGTGTGTCTGGTAAAAGGTTAGCGTCCAGAACGGGTAACAGCGCCTACAACCCAACAACAACAAACCACAGATAACCTCATTTAAAAATGGACAAAAGACCTAAATAGACATTTCTCAGAGAAAACACAGACGTGGCCGACAAACACACGAAAAGATGCTCAACATCGCCCATTGTCAGGGAAATGCAAACAAGGCCGCGCTAAGATACCCCCTCACCCCGCCGGGATGATTCCTCCCAAAGATCCAGAAGAGCGCACGTGTCTTGAATGCAGAGAATTTGGAACCCTGTGGCTGCCGGTGGGAACGCTGAGCGGCGCAGGCCTTGTGGAAAACAGCACGACAGTTTCTCAAAAAATTAATTACCATACGATCTCGCGATTTCGCTGCCAGGTACATCCCCAAAATAAATGAAATGGGGGTCTCAAAAGGGCATTGGTCCACCGTGTTCCTGACAGCATTATTCCCAGCAGCTAAAACACAGAAGCCTCCCAGTGTCCACTGATGGGTGAGTCGATAGCAAAATTCATACAACAGAAAACTATCCAGGAACGTTAAAAAGGAAAGGATTCTGCAGTGTCACAGCACGGACAGACGGAGAACATTACGCTAAGTGAATGACGCCGGTCACACACACGTGTGCAAAACACATAGTGCACGCTTCCTCTCCCGTGAGGCACGTTGGTTAGTCAAGTTCATGGAAACAGAAAGCTGGATGGTGGTTGCCGGGGGCTGGGGATGAGCGGATGGGGAGACGGACATGGTTTGTCTCACATAAAAACTTGGCGTCTGCGAATCCCGCGGGGTAGCTCATGTCCGCGCATCAACGGTCTCTCTCAAGACCGTTCCTCGTCAGCCACCTGCCGTGGGTCCGGGACACACGGGAACCAAGGTCTGGCCGTCGCTGGACGGGTGTCCACACTCTGCGCCCGTCTGTGGCGCACGGAGATGCGAAGCTACGGATGGAGTGTGAGTCGCACCCGGGAGAGGACGAGGCAGCGGCACCTCGGAGCCTGCGCTCGGGCTCCTGCCGGTCTGAATTCTGCGCGTCCGGCGTCACGCCGTCCTGCGTTTCCTAAAACGTTCCGCAGTGCGCACTCACGACACAACTGGGAACCTACCGAAACAGAAGTCACAGAAGTTTTCTTAAAAAGAAGGAAAGCGGGACGCCTGGGTGGCTCGGTTGGTTAGGCCGCTGCCTTCGGCTCGGGTCGTGGTCCCAGGGTCCTGGGATCGAGTCCCGCATCGGGCTCCTTGCTCGGCGGGGAGCCTGCTTCTCTCGCTGCCTCTGCCTGCCTCTCTGCCCGCTTGTGTGTACTTTCTCTCTCTCTCTCTGGCAAATAAATAAAATCTTAAAAAAAAAAAAAAAAAGAAGGAAGGCACGAGCGCCTGGGGGCTCCGTCGGTGAAGCGTCTGCCTTGGGCTCAGGTCATGATCCTGGGATCCTCAGTTCGAGTCCCACGAGGGGCTCCCTGCTCAGCGGGGGGCCTGCTTCTCCCTCTGCCCCTCCCCGTGGCTTATGCTCCCGTCTTGTTCTCTGTCTCTCCCTCTGGCAAATAAAAAAAAAAAATCTTTAAAAAGAGGAAGACAAAACGTGTTCAGGGACATGACGAGCACGGCTCTATCCTTGTCGGAAGATGCCAGGAGCCTCTCCAGCTTTACTCCCTGTCCACTGTCCTCTATGTGACCAAATAAAGTTCCTTAGGTTTTATTTTCTTCCCTTAGGTCTTTAAAAGGCAAGACGTCTTGCCGCTATGGATATTACTGAACTTAAACTCCGTACTCCCCCCAAGCTTGGAGGAATCACCGTCCTGCACCTGTGCCGGAGCCACTGGGGATCTAGGTGTCCCGGGGCCTTTGCGGTTCATGGAGAAACGAGGAACCGTGGCCCGTCAGCGACTTCTTCAACCGCTATCTTTAAAGCTGTATTTTGAATCACGTGGAAGAGTAAAAGGGCTCAGGGCCGTCCCCGCGTGGGAGGCTCTGCCTGGGGTGACAGCACTCGTCGTGGGAGCAGCCTGTCCACCTCCACCGACCGCACCTCGACGCCCCAGCCGCTGCCGTCCCCGCCGGCCTGGGCCCCCCCACGTGGAGTGTGGACACCGGGCTGACTACTCCGGACAGCCCGCTCGTCCCTCCGCGCCCCTGCCAGCCCCCCCGGGACCACCCCCAGGGGCGAGTGAGATGGGGGTGTGACCGGGGGCAGGGGTGGGGCCCTTCCTGTATGTGCTTGGTTCCAGCGGGGCCCCCACCCCAATATCACGCTGTAGCGGCTGTCCCCCCTTTCCTCAGCTTCATCACTTTGGATTCCAGGGGTGGAAGGACTGAGCCTGGGGGAAGCGTGGGGCCCCCTCCCTCTCCTGGGGTGCACTGCACGTCTGCTCACAGGGAAGGGGCCGTGGCTGCCAGGGCTGCTCTGCTCTGCTCCCTTCTGGCCAAGCAGGTGCTCCAGGACTTGGGTAGGGGTAGCCTGGTGGCCACGGTTCCTCCTCAGGCCCCGGGACCACAGGTTCCCGGCACTTTGGGCAGGCCTCCCGTCGGCCCTGTTTTACCAGGAGGGCAGCAGTGCGGCCTGGTCTGTGGGGGGCCTCGGGGCACAGCGTGCAGAGGAGAGGGGCGCCCACACCCGCCCTCGATCTGCCAGGCCTGGAAGAGTGGGTGCCTGGGTCTGTACCCATGGGCACCTCCTCCCAGCACCGCAGACACACCACGCAAGTCGATTCTTGGAGGATTTGTCTCCAAATGTCTCACTCCTGTGCCTGCCGGCTCGCTCACTTGAGGAGCGTGGGGTCAGGAGGCGCAGGGGTCCTGGATCTCGGCATTGCCTCCTTGGAAACCCTTGAAGGACACTCAAGGGCGTTGAGCCCAGCGGTGTGGGACGCCCACGCATGCTCTCCCCGGCATTAATCACAACTCTGCACGCACCACCGGAAGAGCCAAGAGCTCGCCAGACGGGCCAGAGGACCAGCCTGTTGGGGTGCTGAGGGTTTCCATGAGCTGAGCCAGTGAGTCCTAGAGGAGAAAAGCTACAGCTGGTAGGTCTGCAAGAAGATTCTGGCTGGTCCCAGGCTTTGAGAAGATCGACATTCCTGGGAAGAGAGGGTCACTGAGAAGGAAAAGCTGGTAACAGGGAATCAGGGCTGGGTGGCAAGGAGCGGTTTGCTCCCACATTTGTTGAGTTTCTAATGAAATGAAAGAGGTTTCTGGAATCCCAGGAGTCAGAATGGGCCATGCAGACCGGGTCGGAACCCCTCCAGCTTCCCAGAGCTCGGGGCTCGTCAGAGCTGGATGCCACAAAACCCCTCCTTGCAGAATTAAGGTTTTTAAAATTAAATTGAGCGAATGCATTGAATTCAGATCATAAGAAAAATTTCTTCTAAACTGTATTATGTGTCATTTTCTTTTGGGTGAAATATCGTCATTCGGGGAAGTTTTGAGCGAGGGCTCAGAAGAGCGGGTGCGCCAGAATGGGACATCGAGGCTCACCCACACGTGGCTGTGGTAAGGACCCCCTTGTTTTACTGATATTCCAGAAGTTACCTGGAAGCACAGATAGTTTGGCCCCAAATAGATTCTTCTTCCCTGTAACTCCTGCTCCGGGTCCCCAAATGGCTGAATTCTTAGTCACCAACTTCAGGAGAAGGACGTGGTCATTCTTACTCAGACGCATGTCCTCAGTTCCTAAAACCTAATAATCACTCAGCAAACGTCACCGAGTGAGCGAGTGAGGCACACGCACCAAACACACACACGCACACACGCAGCGGGACGTCTCTCTAGGCCCCTTCTGTGTGGGACGTGCGGAGGGAGAACAGCCCACCCAGCCCGTCCCGTGCGGATGTTTATGGACTAGAAGTGGTTCTTGGGCTTTGTTCTAGAATTTATTCTCAAAGAGCCGCAGCTGCAAGGTTGTTCATACGACCACACGCAGCCCAGATAGCCCGGAGGAGAGACAGCCCCGTGCCGCAGGGCTCAGCAGAGTTCCCGTGCCCCGTCCTGGCTGTTGGTGTTTTGTAAGTTCTGCCTTTGTCCTGGGAAGTCAGGTGCATGTGGCCAGGGAGTCCCGCCCCTCCGGAAGCCGGCGGGCCCACCACCAGCCCAGGCCCATGTCCGACACCCAAGTCGCCCACCACTTCCCCACATTTCCTGTCAGGCACGGAGGTTCCCCTGCTGGGAACGAACTCAGCCGGGTCCTCGCAGCCCCCCCAGGTCCCAGAGGCTAAGCCTGTGAGCGAGGCCCCCAGGAGGAGCTCCGCCTGGCCTGGACGGATGGTTTCGGGCCCCCTTTCTCCGGG
>JAHRIG010000326.1:7770838-7812766 GCA_020311275.1 Eira barbara
GAGGGGAGCCGGCCCCCACCTTCGTTTTACCCAGCAGCTTCCAGAGCCAACAGCTGCGTGCCGCGCAGGCGGGAGGCGGAGGAGGGGGCCGGTGCCCAGAGGGGCTTCTGGACGGACCCGAGACCCCGGGCTCCCTGAGCCTCACCCAGGTGCCCACGGGAGCATCTGAGACAAAGAATAAGGAACGTCACGGTCATGGCAGGCCCCGCCCCTGAGGGTAAGGACGGGCGACCTGCTCCCCCGGGAGGGCGCGTCCTTCCCCGCCCGTTCCGCAGTGACGCGGGACCGTCCTCGAGGACGCACAGCACAGCAGGAAGCCGTGGTCAGTGGGCAGGAGAGGTCGCAGGCCGGAGGGCGAGGCCCGCCGGCGGCACAGGGGCCCCTGACGGAGGAAGCTGCTCCCTTCCACTGTGTCGCCCACAGAACCTTCCTGATCGGCGGCTGGCGGAGAGACAACAGCACACGGTGCTGCCCAGTGGGGCGAGAAGACCAGCGCCTTGAGCGGCCGAGGAGCTGGTTTCCGCTCTGCCGTGTGCGAGCACCACAGGGCAGCTCTCGTAGCCGGCGGAAGGGCAGAGCCGGTGCGGCCTGGGACGGCCGTCGCGAGCACACGCGTGAGCCGTACGCCGGGACGTGAGGCGGCCCGGCCCGGCCAAGGGGCTGAGCCAGCAGCAACCACTGTCCTCCCTGGCAATGAGTCATCCACGTCCACAAGGACGGGCTGGCGCATCCCACGAGGACTCACGGGACACGGGCACATCCTAGAGCGCGACCCACCTGGGCCACAGCGGGGCCAGGAATCTCCTGAGACGTGGCCTCCTCCGTGAGTCCTCCCCAGCCCGGGGACGATGGGTTCTACTTCCTGAGTCCCTGGGGAGGAGGAGGGGCTCTCCCCCCAGAGGACAGGGACTCTCCCCGCCGTGTAACTGTGGAAGACAGGCGTCCCCCTCCCTGAGTGACTGTGAGGAGGGAAACGAGGGCTACTCGGCCCTCAGTGACTGCGGAGGACAGGGACCCTCTTCTCTGAGCGACTTTGGAGGACAGGGACCCCCCTCCGTACTGGGGAGGACGGGATGCTCCCCGGCATAAGCGTCGAAGGTAAGACTTCTCCTCCCTGCAGAAGAGAACGAGGGCTACTTCACTAACAGGAGGCTACGAGTCCTCCCCGAGTGACTGTGGGAACAGGGACTCTCCTCCCCGAGTAACGGGCACGGCAAGGCCTCTACCCGCTCGCCCTGGAGGAGTTTCTGACACGGCCACAGCGCAGACAGAATCTGAGAAGAGCCCTAGGTCGCAAGCACGTGTCAGGTCTTGCTGGAGGGGCTGCTGGCTCTGGTCAGAAGGAGCATCGTTGTCAGTGGCTGGGGCCCCCAGTCTATGTGCCCAGGGACTTGGGGGTGAACCAGAATAGAGGGGTGAGCTGGGGGATGGCGACGAGCCAGGTGGGCTGCAGCTCCTGGGAGCCTTCTGCACGGGGACGGGACCGCCCGCCACCTGCTTCTCACAACCAGGAGGAAGATTTCTAGAACCGAGAGCTCCGCATCCAGGCGAACGATGCATGAGGACTCCTGAGGGCAGTGGGGGAAGCAGCTCCCGCCCGTGCCAAGGGAGTAGAACTTCTAGACGGATGGAGAAGAACCACGTGTAGCACATTCTTTTCACTCCTGGGACCTCGGTTGAAATCAAGCCCTGACACAATCTGACAAAAAGTGTGACGGCGGGGAACGGTGATGGCTAACTACGCAGCGGTGGACCAGACTCCCGAGTTCAAATTCCGTCTCTACGACGTGTGGCGCCTGTGGCGGCGGGCAAGCCGGTTCTCTGCCTGGTTTCAGTTCGGTCGTCTGCGAGCCTGTGGAGAGGGACGTCCTTGCCCCAGGCCCCCTGGGAGGACGCATCAGGACGGAGCTCGTGAAGCTCGCGGAAGCCCGCCGGCGCCGTACCAGACACGCGGTGAGGGTCAGTCGTGACATACTTTGTCCCCAGAGAGGCTGGTTAGATTATGGCGGACCCAGACGTAACGGCCTCCTTCCTTAAGAAGCGCTGCTGGAGGCCCGGCCGAGGTTTCCCGCGGACCAGCGTCCAAGCAAACGGGACTCGAGGTTGGGTCTGCCGTCGTTCTCCGGTGCCGGTGGCCAGCCGGGCGAGACGGAGACCAGTGCGGCCAGAACGAAACCTCACGGTTCCTCGAGCCAGTGCTCTCCGATTCTGGGTTTTCAGGGGGTTCCTCCGGAGACCCAGTGCCCTGTTTCCCTCAGGTCACCTCTGCTGAGCGGTGGCTGGTTCCCGCCATGGAAACTGGCATCACGGAGTCCAAGCTGCTCTGACTCAGAAGAACGCTGTGTGCTTTTTGCCTAGAGAGTCAGAGAGGAACAAAAAGTCTCTTTTTCACCTGAAACTCTTTTTCTTCCCCTTTCCGAGATCCTTCCCGCTGCCCAGGTTAGTGTAGGGTACGGGTCACTGAGACGAAGTGTGGGTCACTTCTGCAGGGAACTCACAGGCCAATGGGAGAAGCAGTTGAAGTCCTGGGCCCCGGGAAAGGGAGTGCGGGCGCCCAGCAGCCAGGCCAGAGGGGAACGGGTGGTGAGGGTGTGTCTGGCTTTCAGGGGGCGATTCCCAGTCCGCCCTTCAGCGGAGCATCGGGCGCTCTGACCATCCCCTTCCGGCCCCAGATGAGGCGCCCCCCCACCCTCGCATGCCAGCCCCCACCCCCTCACCGAGGCCACCACCTGGGCCAGCCGAGAGGTCGGGGCACCCCAGGCCGCCCAGCTGCCTGGGCTCCCGTTAGGCCTGAGGTGTAACTTCAGACCTATTCCTGCCAAGGCCTTCTCTGCGACTGTCCCTCGCCGGGGACGTGCCGCTCTCCGTTCCCCACCAGACTCTCACCGGCACTTTGGGCCTCTGTAAATACCCCTCTTGGCAGAGGCCTTGCCTAGCCCCAAATCGAAATTAAGTCCCGCGGCAAAACCTATCCTTGGCCTTCACGACATTTACGGCGACGTGCAATTACGTATTTGGACGCAGGTTCATCTGCATTATTCAGCTTCCTGCTGGACGGTCATCGGCACGGGACAGGACCCCTGAGCCCTGGGCCCGGGGCCGGCTCCGCGGAGTTGCCGGGTGAGCTCTTGGGCACATCGGAGGCGCGGCGGCAGTGTGAGGGAGGGGAGGGGCGGCGCCCAGTTTCCATGGTTGATGGAGCCTGTGCCACTCGGCACGTGGGGGCAAGTCTGTGGGGAAGACACACGGAGAGAAGAGGAGAGAGGTCAGACTCCCGTAAAGGCCACCAGGTCCAATCTCAACCCCGTTAGTGTATTTCTGTGATAGTCGGTAAAACCGCATTTGGAGATAACAAGATCCGGGTTCTGCGATTAGGATGCATGGCCCTGACCGCTCTCCCACCCTGCAGAGGCCCTGGGACAGCTTGGGTGGGACCCTCTCCACTCCAGAGAGCAGAGTCCTGCGGGTTACCTGGTCTCTTCCCACAGCCCAGCCTCTCCTGCCAAGTCCAGCCGAGTGTCCAGGGGGAGGTCAGAGCTCTGGTGCACGACCGCTGCCCACTGGGGGTCCCCCAGGTTGTGTGTTTAGGGAGCCGGAGGGCAGGCGGTTGCTGCACGGCTCAGCTGAGTACATGACTTTCCTTAAGTCTGCCGCAGGCTGCTCTGACGTGAGAAAGAGGGTCAGGTCTCCCTGGAGCTCAGTGCTCAGCAAGAAAAGAGGAACATCGCGCCGGTTCCACCGGCAGAGAATAATTACGTCTCCAGTGGGTCTGAGGAGCACAAATGGCTCAAAATCTGAGCCTGTTTCTATGTCCTGTGAGTCGTCTGTGCACCACGGGCCCGGGCTGTTGACAGACTGCGTGCAAATTAGGACACCTCCCTCCAAGTAAGCAGGAGGAGACGGGAAATCTGCCTGCAGTGCTGTCCCGTACGGCTCCCACGACTGTGCCGTCTCTGAGCCCACACAGGAAAACCTACTAGGACTTACCTTTCTTCCCATCTGTCCATCCCTATGTCCACCTCCCCATCCGTACAGACATCTTCCATGATATGACCATGTGCCCATCCATAAAGCCATCTGCCCGTCTGACACATGTTTAGGGAGCACTTACCGTGAGCAGTGCTCACCGCGGTAGACACGGTGGAGAATTTCACGCTCAGAACTTATGTTCCAGTGGGAGAGACAAGGAATGGCAATTTACTCTGTTGGGGGACAGGCAGGACACCACAGCCCTGAAGAGGGGTACCAGGGAAGCTTTTCTAGTGTAGCTGTCGTCTAGGATATGGCTCAAATGACCACCGGAACACATTAGTGCTGGGTGCGTGCGGGCGACGCAGACGCTAGAGGGGAGAGGACACCGCCTGCTGTCTGCCGCACGCAGCGCCCCTCCTGCCCCCCTCCTATCTCTGCTCTGCCTGGGTTCCCTCCACTCCTACCACCTTCACAAAGGGTACAGGCGAAGGCTGTGGGCGTTGGTCATGGCAGCGGAAGGAGGTGGTTGCGCACGGGGAGATGTTTCAGGCACTTGTGTGGTTTCGAATACGTGTTCAGGATCTGTCGTGTGCGAACGCACGAAGCTGTCCACGCTAGACACAGGCTTCCCGGTGTGTAACCCTTCCGAGATGGCACGTCCCTCCGCTTGCCCAGTCAGGTAGGAACCCACAAGGGTGACTGCGGTCACAGGCCCAGGGCAGAAAGAGGCTGGCGTGTAGACAGGCCCTGGCCCGTTGTTCCCACTGGCCACTGACGTCGGCCTCCTGCCACATGACCGCGCGGTGCAGAGCGGACGTCCCGAACACGCCTGTGCTGACGGGCTTCCACTAGAGCCTTGTGCCCTACAAAATAACACCAGGTCTAGGTCAGTCGCAGCAAATCATCGTCTGACAGAGCAAAGCGGTTGAATATCGGCAACGGCGCGCGGCTCCGGTTTCGCCTCCGTGTGAACATTCAGGTTTTGCAAGGAGCTTCCTGCTCACGCTGTCCCGGCCTCCGAGATTGCACCGGAGAGCGAACGCCACGCCTCGCCAGCACTGGCTCCTTCCCACCTCGCGGGCACGGGTGCTCCGGGCCGCCTGTCTCAGAGGTGGGGACGTCTGATTCCAGACGTGGAGCTCCTGCTCTCAAGTCCGAGGGACTGGCAGCCTCTGGGCTTTGCTCTCCCCCAGCGGCCGGCTGACGGGGACCCGGGCTCTGGGCAGCGCTTTGTTTTCAGGCCAAGCCAGGCCCGGGTGAGGACCCTCAGGGACCTCAGACCAGCCCGCTCCTCTTTGGGATCAGGTCTCCTAGTGGGGGTCCTGACTGGCCCACCAGAACGGGGCCTCACGTGCATCTGTTTGGGACCCGCAGACACAAGGCCCATGTGCTAACACCCGCCCCCACCCACCCCCCCTGCCCACAGGAGCCGCCCGTCGTCACGACCCCTCCCCAACCCACCAAGACCTCACAGACTCCCCACCTCGCATGAAAGCCACCTTCATGCGTCGTCACCTTGGCCTCAAGACAGACCCAAGAAGTTGATGCGACCCTCCCCAGGCGAGATGGACGCCTGGGTCCGAACGGCCAGCCCCACACCCGGGAGCCCGTCCTGTGCACCAGCTGTCCGTCTGCTGCCTCTTCTGCAAGACGTGCATTCAATGGTGCAGACCAGCCTACTCCCAGAGAGCTCTGGAGCGGATGGGGGGTGACGGGGCAGCTCCGGAGGGGACAGGGGGACAGGGCATCTCCAGAGGGGATGGGGGGACGGGGCAGCTCCAGAGCAGATGGGGGGATGGGGCAGCTCTGGAGGGATGGGGGGATGGGGCAGCTCCAGAGGGGAGGGGATGGGGGGACGAGGCAGCTCCAGAGCGGATGGTGGGGACGGGGCAGCTCCGGAGCGGATGGGGGGGATGGGGCAGCTCCGGAGGGGACAGGGGGACGGGGCAGCTCCAGAGGGGATGGGGGACGGGACAGCTCCAGAGGGGATGGGGGACGGGGCAGCTCCAGAGCAGATGGGGGGATGGGGCAGCTCCGGAGGGGACAGGAGACAAGGTGGGACAGGCAACTCCAGAGCAGACAGGAGGACGGGCTGGCTTCAGAGCGGACGGCGGGGACAGGGCAGCAGGGCGTGAACCTCAGCCCCACGGAGCTGTGTGCTCGAAACCGTCCCAGAGGCACGTTGTGTGTTGTGTCTACTTTACCCCAGTCCAAAGTTTGAGGGAAAGGAGAGCAAACGCTGGCGTCTCGAGGAGTCTAGCTACGCCTGTGGCCCTTTCTGCCCATCTGCGCGGCATAACGAACCCTCCTGTGTTGACCAGAAGACCAGCGAGGGAGGAGCTGTGTGACTGTGGGTCAGCTTCCGAATCTCGTGTCTTCAAGAGCGTCACAGGGATACGACAGCCTCTCCCCGGGACGAGGGGACAGCACAAACCGCGTGGGAAGGCGCAGCTTTGGTAGCTGCAAAGGGCGGACGGCGAGATTTGCTTCAGGACCGGAGCGCCAGCCTGCCCGCGGGCTCCTCGAGGGGGCGTGCCGGCCCCGACGCATCCGTCTCTCGTGAGGAGCCCTGGCTGGCCCGCAGGTGGGTCGGGAGGGAGGACAGTTCCTGGTCCTTGGTGCTGTCGGTTAAGAAGTGTCTCGAGCTTGTGTTTGCTCTCGGGTTTTCCACGTAAACCGCCGGGAGAAAGTGAGATGTCGGAAGCCCCCCCTCGCTGAGCACAGAGGCCTCCCCGAGCAGAGCACGCGGGAGGACTGCGGGCCCAACCGTCGTTCTCTCGAGAGGCCCGGGCTTCCCGCACCTGCCAGCCCCTGCCAGGCAAATGGGGAGCCCGGTCTGCTCCGCGGGTGTGGACCTGAGAGGCAGGCCTCAGCGAGTGGGGCTCCAGGAGGGAGGCGCGAGGCCTGGAGCCTGGCAGGGATGCTAGGAGAGGCCAGGCAGAGGCGGGCAGTGGGCTGGCGGGTGAGCACGGGTCTGGAGGCCCCGTACGCAGCTGCTGAGGTGTGGACGTAAGGTTTGGAGAGCCTTAACTTTCTCGTCCACAAAATGGGTGACAATCTCTACCACGTACCCACATGCAACTTCCTAAACCACACGAGCACATGCACGGGGGGGACTGTCCCAGCCAACGTATCCGTTAGCGACAACGTTGCTGCAAAGCTGGAGGGTGTGGGGACCCTCTGAACATGTCCGGAGGCCACTCCTGGGCAGAGGCCACTACACCGTGGAGCTCGGCTCACGGGCACTGCCTGGGCCTGGACTCCCCAGGGTCCCACGGGCACAAACACACTTCCCTTGCCCATCTCCGGGCTCAGAAGCTGTAAGATATTTGGGTTTTGTTTTTGCTCCTCTGTCTTCCCAGCAGGAGCGTGGGAGCGCAGCGACAACTGTGGCGGGCATCCCACCCCCCTGGAGGGGGACGCCCGCACCGCTTCCCCTCGACTCCCCCAGGGAAGCCCGGCTAAGTGTGGGGCGGGCTCCAGGGCTCTTTACTTGAGGGTGGGTCTGCCTCCAACAAGGGGCCAGAGGCCTGTGTCCCCTTGTCTAGAAGCTTCCAGCAGCTGGGAAAGGCATGCCCAGTGGGAAGTCTCAGGCCGACTGTGCTGACCCACATGGACTCCGTGCCTGAGCGCCCAGATCTAAGGCCTCAGCGGCGGTGCCTGGCATCACGCACCAGCTGCCGGACCCGCCTGCCCAGGGGAGGGCATCCAGGTGCTCACGCGCCCTCACGTGGAGGTGGGGAGGCCACTGGGCTGCACGTGGTGCCCCCCCCGTCAGCTGTGGGCGTGGGTGTGAGCTAGTGCCTTAGGACATGTGACGTGTGTGTGGGACATGCTGTGGACACGTGCACACGGCCATCTAAGATGGAACCCGACCTGGAGCTTCCCCAAGACGCTAAGTCTTCAGTGCACTTTCAGGGTCACGATCTCGGCATCCCAGTGTCTCCTTGAGGCCTGCTCTGGGCAGGTGACTCGTTGCGTCTCCTCTCTCGACATTTGAAGAAACTGAGGCCCAAAGGGTGTGCACAGCCACGGCCGCATGCCTGGGCCGTGGTGGCAGACGGACTTGGCGCAGGCCGGCTGGCCCTGGGTGACTGGATGTGTCCTGCTGTGTCACAGAGGAGGACCACCACCACCGACGGGGCTCTCGTGGCAGCCAGGCCCACGCACATAACGTAGCCACCTGGACAGACGCACCAGGATGTGTCGGTCCCCCGGGTCCAAGTCGTGCACACACGGTGTCCCGCCGGGGCTGCAAGTGAAGCCAGGAGGGACCTCGGCCGCAAAGCAGGCTCGTTGCCGAATAGGGTGACGTGTCACAGAAAGGACGGCTTAGGCGAGCCGCACTGCGCAGGAGACCAAGGACGCGGCACCCGCCACCAGGGCACGGGACCGGACAGAGCGACGTCCTTCACAAGAAAGGACTTCTCTGCGTGGGCACCTCGCGTTCTGCTAACGCGCCGGGCAAGTCACTGTGAGCGGCTCAGACACAAGTCAGTCAGGCCGGTAACGCAGCTGAATTAATGAGAAGGGCTGAATGTCACAAAACTGGCATTTTGCCCCAGACGCTTGCCCCAGTCTGCACTTTTTGTGGAAGGCCTGATTGAGACAGAAGTTGATCTTGTGGAAACTAAGAAAAGTACATTTTTGTTGTATTTTTTTTCAGTTGGCTGTTCCATGGAACCGTGCGTTTGCAGAACCCGGACTGACGGACGGGAAAGGGGGCCAGTAGGGTGAGCAGGCCCATCCCTGGGAGAGGAGGGCCAGGCCTCCCCCGCAGCCTGAGCTGCGTTCCGCTCCCGCGGAGGGAGACTCCGGGCCGGGCAGGGGGTGGCGGGGCGGCCGTGACAGGGAGGGGACCCACGCAGGACAGGCTGTGCCGTCCACTCTCACTCAAGGAGCCTGCAGCCCAAACCTGACCGCCGGACTCCACAGACACGCGTGCCTGGCGGGACCTTCTCCGCTCTGCCAGAAGCTTCTGGATGCGGAAGCTGGGGGAGAGTCAGGCCCTCTCAGGACACTGCACTCAGCAGCTCCTGGGACTGGGAATTAGGTTTTCAAAGAAACTATTCGAGGCTTCGGGGAAACAAGGCCCTTGCGAAATGAGGGCGGGCGTCAGATGTGGGGCGTCCATGGCTCCGCAAGCTGCCCCCAGATTCCAGGGTGGGTAGGAGGCCCGGCGGCCTCCCGCTTCACCGCACCCTCACTGACCCTGGGACCTCTCAGGAACCGCCCCTTCCTGCCGGACAGTGGCCCTCTGCACTCTGGCTAGCTCAGGGCCCAGCCCTCGCCCCAGGTTCCCAGATCCTGGCATTCTGCAAGGCATACATGCATGTTCACGTGCATGCACACACATGCACGTGTGCGCACATTCGAGCACACGCTGTCACGATGCTAGCCCACACACTCATAGACCCGTGTGTGTGCACATGCGTGTGGAAACACACATATGCACGCACACCAGTGTGCACACTTGAACATACTATCACGATGCTTACCCACACGCGCCCATGTGCCTGCGTACGCACGCGTGCAAACACACATATGCATGCACACCAGTGTGCACACGCCACCACCAGTCTCTCATTACAGGCCCTCGAAGGACAGGGATTCCCTGGGCCCCACAAGGAAAACCTCCTCACTGAGTGCCTGTGTGCTCTCTGGCAGCCCACCCAGGGCCTCCCCTTTGGGATCTGCCCCCCTTTGCCCCCGGGGGGCCGCCTGCAGGCTGTGCCTCCCAGTGTGGGGGCAGCTGACACCCTGCAACTCCTCTTCTAAAGGGGACCCGAGGCAGGAACCGAGCTATGCCGTTGGGGCTGCAGCTGGGGCGAATCTGCCGGGCCCTCTATGGCCCCACCCACCCTCGCAGGGCCCGTCCCTCCGTCCCCCTGCAGCCTGGATGCAGAGGCCTAGGCGAGGCCTCCTCCCTCAGACCCCAGGCCGCCTCTTACACTTAACTTTCTGGAACTTGCCACCTAGTGTCTAACTCGTCTCTCGACGGCGTCCGGGACCGCCTGTGGCGGGCGGCGAGCGCTCACAGGAGCCGGCCCGATGGACGCTCTCCTCTGCGCAGCCGGTGGGGGGGGCGCACAGCCGGCCCCGCGCGGACACGCTTCCCGCAGGACTGGGTGCCACAGGGGTCCCCGGGGGGCCAAGGGCTGGGTCCAACCACGTGCCAACCGTCCAGAGGCAGGCCTCACCCCTGCAGCCAGCCGGATCCTAAGAGACGCCGTGGGCCCCGGGCGTCTGCCGGCCAGCGCCGCTCAGAGGGTCCTGCCTCCTTCGTCACTCCCGCTTCTGAGCACACCTTTGTTTTCACGTCATTCACCTTCCCTCTTGCTGGGGAGTCTATGTTCCCGTCCAGGAAGGCCGCGTACGCCACCCCTCTGTAGCCACGTGGCGCCTCTGAGCCCTTGGGGAGGGGCTGGCTTAGCTCCAGGGGGCCCCTCTCCTGTCAGCCTGTGAATCTGCATCTACTGGGCCGTGTCACACAGACATGGGCATGGGGACCACGTGCTGAGCTGAGAGTCAGCATCTGTCATTAGTGGGGTGGCGGTCACCTGTGTCACTGGGACGTCCTGGAGGAAGACCACAGGGACCCTGGCAGCCACCTGAGGCCCCGCCAGGTGGGGCAGGAGAATAGTCTCCCCAGGGCCAGATGGTCGTCCAGCCACACCCAGCAGCCAGGAGGTGAGGGCTCGGCTCAGGGAGTCCAGCGCCGGAAAGAGAGGAGTTCGGAGAAAGCAGAAGAGTCGCGTTACGTTGAGAGCCGCGCGGGAGGAAGCGAGGTCAGGACCAGATGCCCCGGGGACCCAGGTGGGCAAGAGCCCACCATCGCTGAGGCTTCTGTCCCTCTCTGCCCGGACAGTGCAGGTGTTGGAGAGGAAGAGGCCGGAGGGAAGAGACGACCCGTCACCCAGCAGCAGGTAGCAGAAGGCAGGATTATGGGGACCCAGGGTGAATCGGGATTCCCCTCCTCCTGTGGTACGTTGGGTGGGCCCCGGGGTGGGGGTCAGTGCTGGGAAACAGGGCGGGACGGGGTGCAGCAGGGCTGTCTCCTGGGCCCGCCCCTGTAACGGTGCGATTATTCCCTAACTCAGAACAAGTGCCCAGGAAAGCAGAAACGGAGGGAGGAGGACGGAGAAAGGAGAGGCCGCCCCGTCCCCCCTTCCCATCTGGCCCAGCTCCCGCTTCTTCCCGCAGACTCCTGCCTTCCAAGGGTGGACGCGATCCGCACGCATGGCTCCCAGCCTTCCAGACGGGCAGGTTCACGTGACGGCCACGTGACTGGGGCAGCACTGCGTGGTCACCCTCTGAACGCGGGATTGAATTAGCTGCAGGAAACTCCACCGTGTCCAAGGTCTTGCCTCTTTTCTGCCGGACACGCCTGCTGGGGCTCCAGTCCTCTCTGGAGTCCGGCAGCATGCCGAGAGGCTGGTCTGCAGCCGGCGCCGCGGCTGGGTCCCACCTGGTCATGGTCCGTGCTGCAGGCGCCGCGTCAGCTTCTCCTCTGGTCCGTGGGGCCGGGACACAAAGCTCACAGCCTCCCAGGCACCGGGAGGCCGGGAAGCTGCATTCCATTCTGGAAAATGGGGGATCCTAGGTCAGGAGTGCCGATGGCCTATGCTTGCCTGTTGTGGTGCATGAGCCGAGCCCTGGACGACCGAGGACGGAGCATGTGCCTCCACCCGTCTGTCGTCCACTTCCCGGCCATCAGAGCTGTTCCGAAAGCTTTCAAAGCCCTGTTGGGGACTGAACACATGGGTTCCTCTGCAGAGACCCTGGGCATGTAGAGATAAGATCCCAATGCCCCAGCGAGGTAACCAGCTTCTAGAAGGTTCCAGGGAACATGGGTGCCCTCCCAGTGCTAGGCCCCAGGTTCTGCAGCCTGCAGAGGCTCAGGGCCCTCTCTGAGCAGCGGGAAGAGAGGAGGGTTCCCGAGTCTGGAGGTGGCCCTGCCCTCGGCCGTGGTTCTCGTGGCCGGCGGTCTGTGAGCGGAGGCGTTTCTGTGGCTCAGGCCGTGGGCGGCTGTGTGCTGCTGCAAGTGTCCAGCCACGGGGAGCTGCTTCAGAGGCGGCAGCGAGAGACACGGACGTTCGCAGTGGTCAGGACGCGGGGGGAGGAGGTGACCGGAGAGAAAGCCTCTGTCTTCCTAGAGAGCATGTGGCCCTGAGCATGGTGGCAGTGGAGACCACGGGACGACCTGTACGGACAGCACATGGGCGGTGAGACTGCCCTGCTGACACCATCTGTGTGGCCCCTGGTGGGCGGTGGGGGGAGAACACCTCGCTGGGAGGGAGGGGGTGTCTCCAGGGCCCGAAAGTGACAAAGGACGAGACAGAAAACAAACCCAACGGAGTTCTGGCCAGAAACCAGCGGCAGGAAGTGCTGGGGAACGGCCCTCAGGCGCTGGCTGCACGTGCACACACGTGCGCCCTGAGCTGGGGTCTAGTCTCACACGGTGCGGGGCAGGTTAGGGCTAGAGGCATCTCCTCAGAACGTCCCACCAGGGCCACCACCTGGCCTCATGCTGCCTGGCTCCCTTCTTGCCCCGTCGCCTCTGCATGAATCAAGGCGGAAATCGGAGCGAACAGGAGTTTTCAAGTTTCCTGTGAGCAGGACCCTGTCCCTGGGGCACAGTGTCCCATGGCAGTCCGTCAGCTGCCCGCGGCCCCACCGGCTGGGGCCAGGACAGGGTGGGGACACACACAGAAAGGCCGACGGCAGGGACCCCGCTCTGTCCGGCAGGCTCCATCCGGAGCGCACATGCGGGGCAGCGCACCGGCTGCCGCGGCCGCTGGCCCCCTGCACGCCCCTCGCGCTCCCCTGCGGGCTCCCGGCGCTGGGACTTGGTACAAAAGCCATCAGTTCCGAGTGCTCTCGTGACCTCTGTAAAGGATCTGTTACTACGACCGATTGTGTCATTACGTTTGCTTAAACACGACCCTCAACGGTATTCACACGTGTTCTTCCTTTCAGCACAGACGTCAGGGTTACTTTGCTTTCAGCGGGTGATGTGACAAAACCAGAACCCACGCGTCCTCAGTAAATGCAACGTCAGTCATCGTGCTGCGTTCACTCGGGGACCCGATGTGTATTCAAGTACGGCATCATCTTCGCGATCGCCTCAAATTGCTGTTGTGATTGAAAGTTCAGGTTTTTTTCACGCAAAGCTTTTAAAAGCCCAGCAGACCTGCTTCTGTGTGGATATCTGGTCCCCACATGACACACGGGGTTTGGAGACACTCCTGGAAGCTCTTCCTTGCAAACAACATATGGACGCGTGAGAACAATAAGCGAAACGCAGGACGGACGGCAGCTCCCACTGCATTTCCCTTTTCTTTCGTTGGCTCTCGAGGGAGAACAGGCATCTGCCGTGTTTGTTGAACGGGGATTTTTGTGAACAAATGTCACTATTCATCCTTACAGTCCTTTGCGGAATTGCTACACTTTTTTAATGTTTGCCAGTCTTCCTTACGCTTCCTGAATAACCACTATCGATTTAACTGAATTAAATAATACATTTTTAAATATTTTATTTATTTATTTGACACAGAGAGATCACAAGCAGGCAGAGAGGCAGAGAGAGGAGAGGAGGAAGCAGGCTCCCCGCTGAGCAGAGAGCCCGATGCGGGGCTCGATCCCAGGACCCTGAGATCATGACCTGAGCTGAAGGCAGAGGCTTAACCCACTGAGCCACCCAGGTGCCCCTAAATAATACATTTTTATCACAAAAACTCCTTAAAATTGAGTGAGAGAGAAGACAGATCTGTGCCCCTGAGGCCCCCACACAGAGAACGCTGGTGTAACGGGGCCACGCACACCTCTGGTCCCCAAGAACTCTTTGTGTGGCAGGTCTCAAAGCGGCTCCTTTCAGAGGAAACCACGCTGGGAAACAATGTGTGTGAGCAGAGACCGAAGCAGTCATCTTTCTCCGAAGCGCCTGGGACCCCTGAGCGCACAGAGGACACGCCCGTCCCCGTCCTGAGCTCCTGGGGATTCACAGACACCTCCAGGGAAACTGTTCTGTTTCAGGTACGGCGTCACTGTCGCGTCGAGATCCGGTGCTGTGAGGGCCCGGTGAGGGAAACATCCGGGGAAGCTTCTCCGGGAAGCTTCATGAATTCCTTGCTGTCGGCCACTGCCCCATCCGCCCGCCACAGGACATCGGCATCTCGGGCAGCTCTGGCAGGACCCCCACGCCTGCACCTGCTCCCACCCGGGAGACACGGATCACCTCCCGGCCCTCCAGGGCCCAATCCCTTCCACCTTTCACCCGCCGCGGAGCCCGTGCCCGGGAGTCCCAGGGTGCCACCCACGCCCCCGAGGTGCTGAGGGGCCTCTGCAGGAGGCCGCGGGGGGTGGGCCGCTCCTAACGCCCACACCAAGCTGCTCCTGCTTAGAAGCTCATTCCGGTTTGGTGACTCTTCTCATTGCCCGGCCTGCCAAAGCTTTTCAATCTCCTCATTTTCCGGCAAATGAGACATTATGAAAAGTCTTGTTTATCTTAGCTAAATATCTCAATTAAAACATTCCATTCCAAAAACATGACCCAGAGTTTGGCACTTTCATGGTTGCATGAAACAGCTGGTCCTCCCCCCAGCAGCCACCAAGAAGCAGCTTCCTGCCACTCTGTCACTGTCACAGGGGGTGACAAACGAGCCCGAGCTGTCCCTGCATGAACTGGAGGCATCTCTCCCCGAGGGGCACAGGGGTGACCTATAGGGCGCTCTGCGTGCTGGCCTGGCAGGGCTTCTGACGAGGGCCCCCAGGCGGGCTCACGCCTCCCAGCTCGCCCCGCCACCACCATTCCTGGGGAAGCCGGTGTGTGCGTCCGGCCCCGACTTCTGTCCCAGGACCGGGAGACGTTCGACTCAGACAGTGTCCGTGCAAACTGTGAAAACAAACTCTGCGTGTCTCTGCTTGGAAGCGTTTGCCTTGAACGGTCAAAGTCAGGGTCAGAAGTCCTGGGGGCACGAGAACGTGGCAGGACCCGTGGCAGAGGGCGCAGGAGAGCTCTTGAAGGAGGGGCAGGTGGTTGGCGTCGTGCTGTGACATGAAGGGTGAGGGGAAGGAGGGGCCGGTGGGGACGTAGGGGTCTGTCGCGAGCACCTGGGCGGATGGTGGTGCTGACTGAGATGGGGAGCCGGACACGGAGCTTCGGAAGGCCGAGCCAGTGTCGGGAACGCTCCCGGGGTTCGGGGGCTGGGTGTGGCTGTCCGGGACCAGTGAGGGTGAAGACCCAGTCAAGACCAGTGAGGAGCCCCGGGTGTGGCGCCTCCATGGAAAGAGAAACCCGAAAATCTGAGGGGAGAGAAACCAAGACAGTGAGTCCCACCAAGGCCAAAGGGAAAAGGCCCTTCCAGAGGAGTGGTCAGTGAGAGCTCACGCCCGGAGGATGCCCGCGAGGGAGGGTGCGGGTGCGGGCGTGGGTCGGGGGAGCTGGGACGGGCTGCGGCTCATGGGGGGCCTCGGGGCTGGGCGTGAGGACTCCCGAGAGCGCACGTGGACCCTGGGGGCTGGGGCCGTGCTGTACTCCCGGACACCTCCCTCACCGCCCAGCGCGAGGGGTGCGGGTCTCGGTTCTCAGGGCTGGGGCTCCTGAGTCTGTCCCCCTGGGTGTGGCTTACACAGTAGTCGACATTCTCGGAAACGTGTGCACCGACTGACCTCTCTAGTCGGACCAGATCCTCTCAGTGGGTTTTCTCAAAGGGTTGTTCCTTCAGCCAGGGACTCTGCTCCCCGGAATCACCTCGGGGATCCAGGCCCAGGCGCCGAGGGGAGGCCCGGGCGACAACAGGCCCAGGAAGCCCAGGGGCCGTTCGCGGGAGCACGGCGTTGGGCCAGGAGGTCCACGCTGCCGTTCCCGCTCCGTGGATTTGGATTCAGGAACCGGGTTCTCGGGCGGAAGGTGCCGGCATGTCCCTCCCGCTGCGGCCCATCGCGGGAAGCTGGGGCACGTGTCTCGGCTTCCGGTTGACGGGCAAACTATTCTGAATGGTGTCAGACGCGTCTTTGTTTTTTGTTTTTAACTTTTTTAAAAAATATTTTATTGGGGTGACTGGGTGGCTCAGTGGGTTAAAGCCACTGCCTTCGGCTCAGGTCATGGCCTCAGGGTCCTGGGATCGAGCCCCGCATCGGGCTCTCTGCTCAGCGGGGAGCCTGCTTCCCCCTCTCTCTCTGCCTGACTCTCTGCCTACTTGTGATCTCTCTCTGTCAAATAAATGAATAAAATCTTTAAAAAAAATATTTTATTTATTTGACAGACAGAAATCACAAGTAGGCAGAGAGGCAGGCAGAGGTGGGGGTGGGGGGGGAGCAGGCTTCCCGCTGAGCAGAGAGCCTGATGCGGGGCTCGATCCCAGGATCCTGGGATCACGACCCGAGCCGAAGGCAGAGGTTTCAACCCACTGAGCCACCCAGGCGCCCCTGTTTTTAACTTTATTTCCAACTAATTTCAGCCTTACAAGGGTCACGACGGTGACACGGCCCTATAGCCCGTGGGCAGCCTCCCGTCGTGTCAGCACCTGATGTGGCCGCCCGCAGCTTCTGCTCTGACGCCTCCCACGCAGACCCCCACGCCCTCCCGCGTGTGGCTGCCTCTCGTCTGGGGTGGGATGGCCCCTTAGCTTCCCTTCCTTTCGCCACCTGGATCCTTTGGAAGAGGGACGGTCACTTATTTTGTTCACTGTCCCCCGTGTGTGTCCGTCTGGGGCGTTCTCGCGACTGGCCCGAGGAAAGCACCGGGCTGCATCCTTCCTGTGCAGGAGTCATGGGCTCTGAGCGTCTGCATGGCTTATCGCTGAGGACCTGACCTCGATCTCCTGGGGAAGGCCGTGGCTCCATGGGGGACGGCAACGTGGTTCCTCAAAGGGATCTTCTTAGCCAGCCGCCTGTCACACAGACCCACACTGACTGTGACAGCTCCAGGGACATCGTCCCACAGACGAAAACAGTGCCAACCCCTTTTCCTCAGAAAACTATCCTCGTGAGTTGGGAGAGGGTGGTGGGGGCACCTCCAGCCGGCGCTGGTGGTGTGTCCGTCTGGTCTGCACGGAACACGGCTCCTGTGCACACACCGGTGCGCACCGACAGTGCCCGGTCTCACCTTGGACGGGGTTCCCAAGAACGGGGCCGCAGGGAGGCGTAGGGCGGGGAGTCAGCACCCTGGCGGGAGGGGGGCACTGTGGGGACGAGGTTTCGCTTGTGGGGAGAAGAGCGAGCCGGCCGAGCGCGACGGAGATGGGTTCGCCCCCCAAAGACGGCCTGTCACAGACGCACGGCCAAGCGGCCCTTTGGGAAAAGAGGCGGCGAGCGGAGTGCTACTCCCGGGGCTTGAGTGCCCCCTCGACGGACACGCCCGCCAGACCCCGCTCGCTCACCGTCACTGAGGGGAGAACAGACGAAGACGGCGGGAGCCTGCGGTCCTGCCGGCAGAAACGCTGGAGGCCTCAGGATCCCAGCCTCACCGCACGCTGCCCTTCCGTGAGACCCAGGGTGCGGGAAGCTGCTCGACCCAGAGTCGACCGTCCCTTTGGGCTCTGCCGCTGCCCCGTGGAGGCGACATGGATGTAAAGGAGCGGGTGAGCACGGCTGTGACCGGTAAAACCTTATTTGCAAACAAGTGGCAAATGGCAGGATTGCCATGGATGGAGTTCCCAGCCCTGCGCTCGACGGCCACTGTCC
The DNA here is from genome assembly GCA_020311275.1 of Eira barbara. NCBI lineage: Eukaryota > Metazoa > Chordata > Mammalia > Carnivora > Mustelidae > Eira > Eira barbara. The sequence continues at coordinate 7,788,497 of JAHRIG010000326.1, forward strand.
AAAAGCAGCCCCGTCCCACCTGCAGATTGCAAGGGAAAGGTCACACTGCCTTTTTTTTTTTTTAAAAGATTTTATTTATTTGTTTACAGGGGAGAGGGTGGAGAGAGGGGGGTCACGAGCAGGGAGAGCGGCAGAGGCAGAGGGAGCAGCAGGCTCCCCACGGAGCAGAGAGCCCAATGCAGGACTCGATCCCGGGACCCCAGGATCATGACCAGAGCCGAAGGCAGACGCTTAACCAGGTGAGCCCCCTGGATGCCCCGGGAAAGGTCACATTTCTTTTTTTTTTTTTTTTAGGTTTTATTTATTTGACAGACAGAGATCACAAGCAGGCAGAGCAGCAGGCAGAGAGAGAGGGGGAAGCAGGCTCCCCTCTGAGCAGAGAGCCCGATGTGGGGCTCGATCCCAGGACCCTGAGATCATGACCTGAGCTGAAGGCAGAGGCTCAACCCACTGAGCCACCCAGGTGCCCCAGGAAAGGTCACGTTTCCAAACGTAGCGTAGGAAGCCGGATTGCTGACTCGCTCCAGAAATCTGATTCAAGCATAAGTACTGCACGGGCGCTGGCGTCTCCCACACGTGGTCTTCGAGGTAACCTGGGCCGCGCGTTCTATGTTTTCTCTTTTCCTTTTTTCCAGATAAAACTGGGGCTTGAAAAATTCGCTTACTTCCTCAAATCCACATGTGTTTTAATAAGCAGAGCTGGGATTTAAACCAAGACCCTTTCACAGTGTGTGAATTTCGGACGCCACAAGGGACAACGACAAATCTTAGAATTTCTACCGAAGGAGAAAACACCCTTGAAACCTGTGAAGGGTTTGGTGCAGTTCCGTCTCGGTCACGGTGTAGAAGGCAGCATTCTGGGGGCGTCGCGGAGGTGACCGTGAGCGAGACCGCTCCCACGCTCGGGGAATGTGGCGCCGCAGGCCGAGTGGGCCCCCCACACTCATTATGAAGCCCGACCCCAAGGTGCTGGTATTTGGGGCTGAGTCCTCGAGGCGCTCAGGCCAAGAAGACAGCGTCTAGGGCCCCAGAAGCCTCCCCACCAGATGCCGCACCTCGGACTTGCCGCCACGACAGCCATGAGCCATCGGTCTCCGTGGCTCATGAGCCGTCTGGTCCAGGCGTCCTGTTGTCGTGGCCCAGGCGGCCTGAGCCGCGCAGATGCTGCCCGGCCGTCCACAGCGCTGGGATGGCAGACGGAGCTCGCTCGCCCTGAAGTGGGTGCGGGTTTTCCCCACCGACGGCTTTACCTGGCCGGTGAGCGCAGAGCCTGGGCGCCACGGGCGGACGGGGAGATGCCGACTGTGGAAGGCAGGCACCGGCTTTTGTGGCTCTGGCTCTGCGGCCGCGAGGCGGACAGCCCAGAGCGCCGTGAGGCATCTCCTCGGGTAGGGGCACTTTCGGCGGCTCCCACGACGCTCTCCTGCCTTCTCCCTGTGCTGCTGCCCGGCCCCGTCCCACCCAAGCTCGGGCAGCATCTCCGGCCGCGCGGACCTGCCTGCGCCTGGCTCCTGGTGGGGGCTGGTGTCGGCGAGGACACCGGCAGCGGATGCCGCTCTGTGAGGAGCCACCATGCTCTCCACGCCGCGAGGGGCAGGGTCCTCACAGCGACGGCTCTGGCAGCGTCCCCCGCGCCCCGTCCTGGGCTCCCGCGGCCCCGATCTCCCAGCCTGTGCTGAACGCCGCGCTTCAGGGCGGTTGGACCTCTTGGCCCTTTTGGTGCTGGCAGGGGTGCGGCAGGCAGAGAACGGGGGCACCCGGCAGGCGGGGACAGGCGCGCGGCTCCCACTGCAGAGGCAGTCCTGGGGCCCGCGTCTTGCCGGCAGAAGGCGGGTGCAGACCCGCACAGGGCATGTGAGCCTCTGCCGCGACGGTGCGGCGCTGTGGACTGCGGGCTCGGGAAACGCCCGCCGGTGCCTCCCGAGGAACCGGGGACGAAGCCCAGCACAGCTGCCCCTCTGCAAGGACGACGTCGCCCCCCCGCGCAGCTTCAGGCTCTGCTGAGCCGTCCTGGAGCCCGAGGTGAGCCTGGGCCCTTACTCTGTCCCGCGTGGGGCAGCCACCCGGGGCCTTGCAGACACAGTGAGGAAGGTCCCGGGAACCTTGGATTCGGGTAAAAAGCTGGCTGCGCAGCGGGCAGCGCAGTGGTCCATGCTCCTGCTCACCGCACGTCTGGAGACCAGCCTCGCCTGGCTCTGACCTGCCGGAAAGGCCCGCACCGCATGGGAGGCCGGTGGTGTTCCCGCGAGCCCGGATCCCCCTCTCTGTCTCTCCTCCCTGGCCCTGGAAGGTGTCCTTGGGACTCGCCTGGCGCTAGGGCCGTGGGGGCTCCCGGACCGGGCGGCTCCCAGACTGGGGCTTCCCGGCCTCGGTGGACGGCCTGCCCTTCCCGAGGGCTTAGCGGGAAGCAGCCCAGAGCCTGGCCGAGAAGCGAGGGCCGGGCCCGGAAGCCACGTGCTGTCGGCCGGTGGCTCTGCCCTGCCGACACCCGACTCACGGGCCCTCGGGGACGCAGAACCGTGGTGCGCACCAGGGGCCGAGGCCGACTGCCCGGCTGTCGTGTCCGGCCCGGTGCCTTCAGTCCGTCGCGCCGCACTCCCTGGAGTTTGCATCCTGGGGACATCACGTAGGGGTCAGTCCCTAGTTCACACTCGCGGCTCGGCTGGCCCAGGGCCGGGAGTTGCCCCACGCGCAGTCAGGGTGGCCGAGCCGGCTCCCGCAGGTCCGCTCAGGCCTTTCCTCGCGGCCCCGGCTGCTCCTGGGCCGGCCGAGCGGGTGAGCGCGGAACGGATGCTGCTCCTGCCAGGCGGGTGCCACGCGGCTTCCGTCTCCTCCCGCCGGGCCCGGAGGCCTAAGTCAGCGCTGGCGGCGAGAGATTCCGCCCTGGCTCTGGTGGTGGGCAGGTCCTGCCCGGAAGCCGCGGACAGGGCAGAAAGGGACATCTACGGGGAGGCCCCGGGCACCCTGGAGGACTCTGGCTGTGGCAGAACGAAGCGAGTGAGAGCGCACCGGGTCCCGCTCCCTTGAACCCTGTCGGGGCGTCCCTGTCCGTGATGGCTTTGAACAGACACTTGCCTTAGTGCCGGAGGAGAGAGAAGGCGCCGCCGTTCCTGGGGCCTTACTCCGGGCGCCGTGAACGTCCCCTCCACTGATTCTCACTGTCCCGTAGCCACCGCCGTCCCCCCTTCGCAGCTGTTCCAAGCCCCGGACGCGCCACACACGAGGGGAAGGCGGAGACAGACCTGCCTCTCCTCGCTCTCCCTTCCCGGAACACGGGGCAGTGGAGATAAGAAAAGAAGTTCAGGGAAATTTTGTTTTTCAAAGAGGTGAAAGCTCTGAACAAGAAGACCCTGTGCCCCGTCCCGGCCCTCCCTGCCCCCGGAGAACCCGGAGCCCCCGCGCTGGCCAGCTAGGGCTCCCGCAGCAAACCCCGCGGGGCCACTCGGCCCGGAAGCTGAGTCCCTCACGGCCACGGGGCCGGAGCTCCGAGATCAGGGTGTCCGCAGGGACGGTTCTTCTGGGGCCTCTCTGCTTGGCCTGGGGTTGAGGCGAGGTGGGATGAAGTGAGGAAAGCGTGTGTGAGGTGAGGCGGGGCCAGGCGGGGTCAGGGGAGATGAGGTGGGGTGAGGTGGGTGAGGTCCTATAAGGGGAGGCAGTGGACAGTGCGAAAGGCACACGGGGGCTTCCTCATGGGGTTGTGGCTGCGCCACCAGGCTGGAGCTGGGGGCTACAGAAGCAGCAGGGACCCTCCGGCGGCCCGAGCACTCGAGAGCCCGGCCTGCACTCTTGGGGCGCACTGTGGGGCCAACAAGGGCTCTGGGGACCACCTTCCCTCCAGGTGCCCTGCATGTGCGAAGCGGTAGCGGACGGGAGTGGAGCTGCGGGTCGCGGACGGGACTGGAGAGGAGACGGACCGGCCCCGGCCAAGGAGGAGGAGTGAATCTGCGTTGGCGATGACGCGGGAGAGGTGGCCCAGCCGGGAGGAACCGGGAGGCAGAGGTGCTTGCGGACGGTGAAAAGGGAAGGTTTCTCACGGGATTCCCAGGACAGAGGCTCTCCTCACCTCGGGAAAGCTCGAGGGGCCCATGGGGAGGCTGTTGCCTGGGGGATCCTGAGGGAGGGCGGGGGGCGGACGCGAGGGGCGGTCAGTGAGTCCTTGGTGCAGCCGGCCGGAGGGCGCGCGGTGGCCAAGGTCAGAATTGCGAGAGCAGGAGGCCCCGTTCCGCCACTCGCGGGCGACCCCCACGCGGGAAGCACATCACGGCTGCCGGTCCGAGGCTTCTGCTTGGGGCTCTTGCAAAAGTCACTCTTGCAAACACGTGATTCCCGGGTTCTTCTGGGAAACCCAACCACGTGTTTCCTGTTACCGCCGTCCCGCTGCGAGACCAGAGGAAACCGGGACTTTGTGCATCCCTTTTCCATCACAATTTCATCACGAAAAGAAAATGATAGAGTTGAAAGGGAGGGAGGGAATGGAAGAAAAACAGAAAAGGAAAAAGAAAAAGAAGGGAAAAAACCAGCTTTTTCAAGTTGGCTTGAAACTACGGAAGTGACTCGGGGGAAATCTCACGCTGAGACAGTGACGCACGTCAGGACATTGCAGATGGGCCCTCGAGGGGAGCCGGATGCTGGCACAGGCGCCCGTCTGGGTGCACCGTCTGCCTCTTCCACAACCGATCTCGAGTCTGTTCTTACAAAGGCCTTCCGTGTCCCCTGCAGAAAACCGAGAGAGGCGGGTCGGTAACGAGGAGGATACAAACCGTTCCCAGGACCTTGGCGCCTGGAAGAACGGCCCTGAATGCCTTTCTGGATCGTTCCGTGCAGGATTTTGTACACGGTCTTCGGATGCATCGGCGTGCGGTCTTCAGAAACACAGACGTGCACGTGCGACCTCATGCCCTGTTTCCTCGCCCCCCAATGAGTCACGGTGGCAGCTCGGTGTGCCGGGCACTGTTCTGAGAGCTTTCTTGGCACGCGGCAGCCACGGCCTCTGAAGGGGCTGTGGCACGGAGAGGCTGTGTGACTTACCTGGGGTCCCACTGAACTAAGTGGTGGTCTGGCTCCAGCCTCTGTGGCGTGACCCTCTTCTCAGGTTGCTTCACAACATTTTAATGACTTTATAGTATTTCATCATATCAAGATACAATAATTTGTTGAAATATTTATTTCTCGGGGCCCCTGGGTGGCTCAGTGGGTTGGGCCTCTGCCTTCGGCTCAGGTCATGGTCTCAGGGTCCTGGGATCAAGTCCTGCATCGGGCTCTCTGCTCCGCGGGGACCCTGCTTCCCTCTCTCTCTCTGGCTGCCTTTCTGCCTGCTTGTGATCTCTGTCTGTCGAATGAATAAATAAAATCTTTAAAAAAAAAAAGAAATATTTATTTCTCGCTTCAGATTTTTCTCTGTTATAAAGCACATTGCAATGAGCAACTTACAATCTTACAGCCAAGTTTTTGTCCACAAACCGGGTGATTTCCTTACACCTGCTGACCACCCAGTTCCAGCAGGGACCCCGCCCGACGAGCTCCAGGGTTTGGAAGCGGACAAGTGCTTCCCGGAGGGGGTTCCGACCCACCCACCGCGAGGGAAGACGCCCCCGCCCCCGCACAGACCATCTTCCAAGACAGAATAGGTGACTCTCGGCACAGCACACGTGCTTCTGCTCTAAATCCCCGGCCACGTGCGTGGCTGAGGACAGTTAGGATTTTCCTCGCTTCTTGGAGTGCTCCCCGGTGACACTGGCCAGTAACTAATGTCTCCGCGCCACCGAGGCTTTGACACGTCCTCTTCCGCGGTCCCGGTCCAGCTGGACTGTGAAGCTGGCGAAAACGCAGGACAAAATCGAGACGTTAGCTCTTTCCTTTCGAGAAATTACAGTTTATGACATGAGAATTGTTGAGCTCCCGTGAAGGGCGCCCGGGTCAGGGAGCCCGTGCTACGGGCATCAGCACAGAAGGGAGGGAAGTGACCTCCTACGTGCTGGGCTTTCGGAAGAGTTTTGCAGATGCACGTGCACTGTGTAAGATGAGTTCTTGTGTGGGGTTGGGGTGGCCTCGCCCACCGGGGTGCCTCCCACGCGCGCGCCCACGCATCCTCGGTGTGGCGGACTGCCCCCCGCCGCCGGATGGGTCAGCTGCTCGGAGCAGCACGATACTCCCGGCCCCTTCAGGTGAGGGCTGGGGCAGCTGGAGCTCGAGGAGCAGGGGGCCGCCCTGATGAGTCTGGGCTGGGGGAGGCCAGGGTCCTGCTGGGAGGACCGTGGACAGCAGGTCCCCAAAGGCGGGACTGCTCTCTGCGCCTACACCCACCTGACCTCTCCTCTCCACTGGCCTCTCCTCCTGGGAGAGCAGGCGTCCACGGTGCTCATCAACTCGGCGGCTCCCTGTGCAACCCTACGGAAGAGACTTTGCCTCTCTAGGAGCCCCTGTGGGGCTGGGCACTCTCCTGGTCTGCTCGGCTCAGGACGCAGTGCCCAGCAGTGAAGGCCAGCAGGAGACCAGGACCCAGGGCAGGCGGCCCCAGGACACAAGTTGCAGGCTCTGGCTTCAGGACGGCCGTGCGGATCCCATACCGCGAGGCTGTTTCTTCTTCTGCACAAGAGAGACCACGGCAGGAGTGACCAGGTGAGGACTGGACGGGCAGCCCAGGCAGAGATGAACCTGGGACCTAGTGCTTAGGAAGGACTTCATAAATGCCACCCGGCAGGGCAATTGTAGGTGACCTATCACTCATAAAACGAATGCAAATTCGGAGCACGGAGGCAGGGGTTCTTAGAACTCGGGGTGTCTCCCCCAAGCAGAAAGCTCTTCCACTCTACGAGCAGGGTCTCTGCTCTGTGTGTTTAATTCCTGCTGGTTTGGGGCCTGAACGTGACTGGAGGTGGCTGGTGGGTCTTTCCTCTTCAGAAGACCAGCGGCTCCAGGGTGCAGTACTTGCGGAGGGAGCGTCTGCCGTCACCCAGGGAAGTCAGGGCGCAGACACTCGGTTGTCCAGGAACCAGTGACATGTGTTGCGTGTTCTTGGAATCCAGGGAGCAGAAAGTCCCCGGTGGGTTCCCAGAACCTTCCTGCCCTCCCATCCCACTCGAGGAGGGAAGTTCCGGATTCTGTGGTGGAAATGATTCATCTGTTGTACCGAGGGCTCTCGACCGAGCTTCTCGGTTGGAGAGCAGGGATTGCTCGCACATCTGGGAAGTCTTAGGGTCCCAGCTCACTTGGCCAGGCTCCGTGTTTGGACACAGAAACACATTTCAGCTGAGTTCGTGATCCCAGTGGGGACTGAGCATGTGTCCCTGGGCGGCGGGATTTACCCGCTCCCCTGGCTTCGCAGGATCAAGACGCTCCTTATGCAATGAGTGTTTCCCACACTTGCCAGATTACCGGAGTTTTCCGCTTAGAACAGCAGTGTGCAGGGGCTGCCTGGAGGCTCTGGGGCGGTGGGTCTGCGTGTGCCTGGGAACAGAAGCAGCCATGCAACGAGCTTGTTCACAAATTCTCACTGTCAGGGCAGAACGGCCAGGGGCCAGGGTGACAGCAGGACCGCGAGGCCAGCCCCACCTCCCGGCCCGCCCGTTGCATGGCTGCACATACCACACTCCTCCAGGAAACTGACTCTGGCCTCTGACCCCAGACCCCCACCCTCCCCTTGCCTCCGGGGCTCAGTTACTAAGCCGCCCAGCCTGGTACCGGTGGCATCCACGGGGCGTGGCCCTGTGGCGGGCACCCGGGCTGGCGGTGGCCTCAAGGAGCTCTGTGTGACCAGGTCTGCAGCTCGAATGCTGCTTCCCTGAGATGGCTCAGCATGTGCAAAAGCCCAACGTCTGTGAGTCTGAGCACTTAGTTCAGCCCTCGACTCTGTCCCATGCACCCCAAGACCACAATGACAGCGGCCGGTCCCTGTCCTCCTGTGGGCACAACGCTCACTGCCGGAGCTGGCTCGCCGCTCCTGGCTCAGGGGCCAGGCCTGCTCCAGCTGCCGCTGGGTGCGCGGCTCCTGGAACCCCCGGCCGTGGAGGGCAGCCGGTCCCTGCACTGGGGCAGCCCGGCAGGACAGGTGCTGAGAACAAGGGGGGTGAGGACTCAGGTATCGGAGGGCTGAAGGGGCCTCAGGGTGACCGTGGGCAGGAACCGAAGAAGCAGGGACAGCAGGCGATGTCTTACAGAGGCGGACCTCATGACCCAAAGTCTGAGATGACGAATTTGAATCCAAACCAACTGGAATCAATGGCTCCAAGAGTAAATAAAGGCCTGGGGAGCAGCACGCGCCCTCCATGGACTTCCTGTGGACGCTCTGCCCTGAGGAGTGAGCACGGCCCCGCTTCTGCTTCGCAACCTCCCTACAAGGGGGTCACTCTCAGTGGAGACCTGAGCCCTCCGCTGGGCAGTCAGGTGCCCTTGGAGGAGCAGGGCCCTTCTGGGTGCTCCGTCGGCAGGCGGGCTGCGCTGTGGCCAGGAGGCAGCACGGGGAGTGGGGTCCCAAGTCCAGAACCGCACATCCATGCATGTCCTCCGTAGAGCAGACAGACACCCCGCGAGGGGCTCGGAGTGGCCCCAGTCCCGGCCCCGGCCACGGCATGCACTGACGGGGGGCAGGGTCACCTCACAGCACCAGGGAATCGGCTGCGGGCTCCTGTCGGCGTGCGAGTGCGCTCTGGCTTGGCTTGGGCAGCAGGTCAGCACCCTAACCGTATTTGCCCAGGGCTGTCCCTCGAATGAGTTTTCATCCCTGAGCAGAGCTACCCAGCGGCACTGGGAGAACACGAAAGTCCGGGGACGAGGGAATGAGGTCTTGCTCCAGATAAATAATCTGTAAAGACTATTTTTGGCCCAGAATCAGAGTCAGTTGCATTCAAAATCAGCCTAAGGCCTCTTTGTCTAAAACACACTTCACTGGTGTCCAAACCAACCAGGTCCAATGGACAAGTCTCTTATCGGGTCTTTCCACCAGAGGAGGGACCTCGTGGTGCCCGACGCAGCTTCTCGGGAAACAGGACACCAACAGAAGCCGTCCGACCCAGGGGTCCGGGACCCAGGTCTGCACTGCACAGGGAGCCCGGAGCCAGCTCTCGGCCGGAACAGAGGCAGGCAGGAGGGCGCACACGCTTGTGGCGTCACAGGCCTGGTCGGGGCTGCTCGGGGCCCAAACGCACGTCCTGCGAGTGAGCCGTCAGAAGGGCAGATTGAGATGGTGGTTCCTCTCCTTCCTCCTTTCGCTCTAACGCAGACGCTAACGGGGTGACTGCAGGTTCGAGGTCAGACAGCAGAAGCAGCAGTCCGGGGTGCGGCTGAGTAACCTCATCTGAGTAACCGAGATTTGGGCAGAGCCCCCCGACAGTCAGGACTCAAGGATGGTGTGAAAGCACTAACTAATTTCACTCTGGATTAAAGGACCGTCAGACCGTCCGCCTTCGATCTCGGAAGGGTTAAATGTGCTGTAGAGCGTTTCTCTCGTTGGGTGGTGTTGTGTTCAGGGCACATGAAGCAGGACAGACAACGTTCTTCCGAAGCTGACGATAGCGGCTCCTTCCCGTTCTCTCCGCCTGCAAGCTCTCGGCAGCCTGGGGAAACCACCAAGTGTCCTGGACACACGGCCCTGGGCCAGGCCGGAGGCGCTCGCCCGCTTCTCCCCAGGAAGCAGCCTCCGTGTGTCCACCTGACACGGGTAATATTGAGGCCAGACCCGATTCCAGTTACCGCCGGCAGCGCTGGGAGCCAGGCCCCAAGTTTGTCATTGCCGAGCCCGGTAAAACCCACGGCCACGGCAGCAACCACGGCACCGTGCTTGGCATTTCCGTGTGGATAGAATGCAGACACGGACACCCACACGTTTCCTTTCCCAGCACGCCGACCCCCTAGCCACCACAAACCTGGGGACGTCAGGGGACACAGTATTCTCACCGTGCTGTGCAGAGGACTACTAACGCTCAGGGGCAGAGAAGTTATCCGCTGTGGCCAGCGGTCAGCCAGGATCCCCGAGAGAGGGAGGCGGGAAGATAAGCCCCGACTCGAGTTGTGACGACTTGTCCTTTGGACGTGACCAGACGTGACCAGACGCCTAGCCATCCTCCCGTTTGCCCTGTGCAGGGGGAGGGAGTGGGACGCCAGGCGCCGTGGCTGCCCACACGTGAGACCGCGGAGACGTGAGCATGTGAGGGGCACTGCACCACTCCGGTCGAGCCCAGAGGCTGGACCTCTGATTTCGCGCTGGGCACGGGTCACCGTGCAGAGCCCCACACCATGAAGAGTGGAGGCTCACAGACGTTTCTAGGAGGTACGGGGGTGGGAGCTATTGATAATCAGTACTTTCTCCACGACCCGGCGTGTACTCACCCTCCCCTCTTTGGGGGAACCCATGGCACCCTTCCTTACACCATAGGTCACGCTTCCATGAAACATGGGACCTTCCGTCAGGCCGTGCCTTCCAGCACAACGCGGGACACACGGCATGGGTGTCCCCTCTGACCTTGGGCACACGTTGACACCGTGTAGGTGTGTCCGCGAGGCCCCCGACCCCCTGGAAGGGGCGAGTTTCTGGCCTTGTGCTTCTCTCCAGCCACGAGGGGGTCGTCCTGAGCATCCGAGAGCGGGCGAGCCGGGGCCATGCCGTAGGCTGCGGGTTTCCCACCCAAACTATTTCAAAACTCTCGGTTCCATTTTCAAAATACACAGCTTAAAACCAGGAGCTGCGGGTGAAGGGACGTTGCTGAGTCAGAGCGGGAGAAACCGCGCGAAGGCGCCGCCGCTGCCGCGACGTGGGACGGGGCCGCCCGTGGACGAGCAGGGCCCACTGATTCCTCGCGGCAGGCCTGGTGGGTCTGGGGCCGCCCTTTCTCCACCGGTGTCACCACACAGCTGCTGGGTCCCAGAGGCCACTCGCCTGACAGGAGAACTTTCTTGCTGACTCTCTCCTCAAACACATCCCCCGCCCCGTGTCCATCACTGTCCTTCACCACCACGGTCCCCAGGAGGGTCTAGGGGCTCCCCCCACCCACCCCCCACCCACTTGCCTCCTGACTGCCCTGCCGGCACCTGACCACACTTCAGCTCCGGCCTGAGAGGATCCAACCCAGTCCCCAGGTCTACCAGCCCCTGTCCTGCTGGAGGCTCCCCCAAGGGACACAGACTGCAGGGCCTGACGTCTGGTTCCTGCACTGGCCTTCACCGTTCCCTGCTTAGGCGTCCACCACCACCCTGTACCTTCCAAATCCATGCCAGTATCCCTCTGTGCCAGGGTCCTGGAGCAGCCCCTTGAGGCATGAGTGCAGAATCCCTCTGTGTCCCCAGAGCGGGGTTCCTTGCCAGGACCCCATCCACCTGGAGGTCCGGGCCTGGAGGCTGGGGGCGCACACCCTTCCTATGACCTCACGAGAGCCCAGGGCCCTGGCCTGTGACCTCTAGTAGCCACCCCCCCCCCTGGGGGCCTTCTCCACTCTCAGGAGAGACTGGCCAGTCCCCCAAAAGTCCACATGGATTGCGTGGCTCTCCAAAGTAAAATGTTTGCCAGGTTCCTGATCACTTTCAGGGCAAAACTTGGTCAGAGGCCTCTGGACCCAGCTCTGGGGTGTCAGTGGTCCTTGGCTCTACCCGTCTCCACCCCCACAGCCCTGCCCGAGTGCCCTTTCCCTCATCCCCCGCTGAGGGCAGTGGCTGATTCTAGGAATTTCCCTCTGCCCTGCTCTGGCCTGACTTGGACCCCGCACCGTGTTTTCTGTTGCCCTACCCACCTCCAAGCAGCTGCCCCAGGTCACCTGCAGGCCCAGCCCCTCCGAATTCCTGGTCCCCAGGACAGCAGGTGCGAGTCAGGACCTGTCTCTGGGCAGAGACACACATGCTGCCTGCACATTGGAACTCACCGCAGGGACCACAAACCTGCACCTTTGCATTTGTGTCTGCACTGCCGATGGAGGAAACGAGGTGTCAGACGGCTTCCCCCCAAAACCCTAGGGCATGCAGGACCCAGAGCCCTGGGATCTTCACGGACGGCATCTCACAGACCGGCCTGTCTCATGACCCCTGTCCTCCCTCCACACCCTGGCTGTTGGAGCTTCCCTGCTGCCGGAGGCCCCGGGGAGGTGAGGACGGCCTCTGGACACAACACACACTCTATGCTGTTTCCCTCCCGACTGCTTCCGTCTGCAGCAAGGAGTCGGAGCCTGGTTCCTGATCACTTTTAGGGCAAAGCTCAGGTCCTGGGCTCTGGGTGAGGTCATAGGAAGGGTGTGCCCCCCAGCCTCCAGGCCCGGACCTCAGGGTGGATGGGGTCCTGGGAAGGAACCCCGCTCTGGGGACACAGAGGGATTCCGCACTCGTGCCTCAAGGGGCTGCTCCAGCGTGTCCACGTCTGCCGACGCAGGCATGGCTGTGGGAAAGCTCTGGGGGGAAGCTGCACTCCTTCCAAACACACACTCCTCTGGGCGACGGCCCGAGACAAGGCCCGTCTTCCGTGCGCTCCAGGGGAGGGAGGGGGAGGGAGGGTCGCAGAGACCCCCGCGGTATCCTCCGCACCTGTGCTGCAGGCCCCACAGCCGCTCTCAGGGCTCCCCGAGGTGCCAACTCTGCTGCCGGCATGGGCGCCCGGGGGCCTCTCACTCCGCCTTCCCGCCACCTCCGGCCGCGGTCACTGCTCCTGCCTCCACACCCTCCGAGCCCAGCACCTCCCCAGGACAGCGGGCTTTGTCCTGGCTTCCGGCTGGAAGCCCATGTCCAGAGCATGTGGGCACGTCTCCCCAGAGGCCCTTGGGGATGCACACCGAGACCCGAGAGGGTGCCCTAACCCTCAGCATTTCCCATCTGACCGTGTCTCCACACCCAGGAAACGTGCAGATACGGGGCAAGGGCGTCCCCAGAGCCCTGCTGGTGAAAGACAAACTGGAAACAAGCAAACGCCCCCACAGGGGCCGGGGATCAGACCCAGGGCACCCATGGCTGACGCCGAGCTGTTGGAGAGACGGACACGGGGACGGTGTCCTCTCTGCCCGGACAGTGGCCTCTGGATCGGGCGAAGCCACACCCGCTGTGGACAACGGCTCCGCGTGCAGACACCTGCTCTCCCTTTTAAACGGCTCTGAATCACTGTCTTCTGTCACGCCCGTTTCTTTACTTCTACAACGTCAGGACTGAGGATGCTTTGCTGTCAAATAAGATCGTTGTTGACACAGCCCAAACCAGTTTAGGCGCTCCCCTCCTCTGTCCCAGGCCCTCACCTCTGGGGCCCTGGACTCTCTTGGGCGCTCACTTCCAGGCAACGAGGGTTCCCCGGGCTGTTAGAAACATCGTCTATGCAGTAACATTCATGCACCCGACTGCGTAGACTTAGGCTGCCTCCCATTTCCTCATCCTAATGGTCTGAGTGTGCACGAACGTGTGTGCACGTGCGTGTGTCTCCGTGTGTGAGTGTGCACGTGCGTGTGTCTCCGTGTGTGAGTGTGCACGTGCGTGTGCTTACAGCTCAGCTGTGTGCTGTGTCTGCTTCCTTTCAGGGTCCTGGGGCTCTAGCACAGGAATATTTGGGCGTGTCTGGATGGAACCTTCCCCCAGGGGAGACCACGAATAGCTGACTTCCCTCCTGCAAGAGCCTTGGTCTCTTTTCTGGATGCCACTGGAACCGTCTGGGCTGAAAGAGAAGGGCAGGTAGAGCCCACCTGTGCAGGTGACCCAGGCCCTGGGCGGAGGGCGAGGCTGGGACCAGGCCCCAGCTCCAAGGTGAGCAGTGTTGGCGTGTGAGGGCCTAGCAGAGCAGCAGGTCCCTGTCGAGACCCTCAGGAAGCTCTGAGGACCCCTCCTGGCCCCAGTGGGCAGCCAGCTGGGGTGTCTGCGTGCCTGCGACAGGGAGACGGACGGGGCCCCCGGCCTAGCCCCGTGTCGCATCAGCTGCGCTCTCGCTGAGCTTTTCTGTGGGTGTCAGCACCTCTAACTCCTCCGCCGGCCGCTAATGTGTTTGTTGGCCTCTCCCCACTGCCGGCCTTTGTGCGTCTGTGTTTTTCTAAGTCATGGGCTGTTAACCCCTTGAGGTCTCGCAGCCCCGTGGGGCCTCGATGGAGCAGCCAGGGCTGGGAACTGCCTGGGGTTGGACAGCAGCGGGCCCGGGAGCAGCTCTGAGGGGAGGACCTAGCAGCACCTGAACAGAGTGGGGGGGGACTGCTGTGGGCCTACTGTGTGCCCTGTGCTTTCCGCAGGACAGCCATGCTCTCGGTGGGTTTAATGGTCCCACGTCACGAATGAATGGGTGGCGGTTGGTGGACGTGGACAGACAAGCCCAGGCTCAGGGGCCATGATCGGTCAGGTGTGCCGGGGCCGGCAAGACCCAGGTTCTGTGATCTGGTTCTGAGTGTCCAGCCCTCCCTTTGCGAGGCAGCTCCTTCCTCCCGGCCCAGCGTTCCCTGGAAATTCTGGGGCAGCGTCAGGGGCCCCTCGGCAGGGACGCCCTGCTGAGTGGAATGGCAGAGAGGGAAGCAGGACGACGTCACCCCAGCTGGACAAGCCCAGATGGCCCTCTGGAGTCTGAGGTCCCATTCGGTTCTGGGCGGTCAGGGAGAACTGGGAGGAACCTGCCAGACACCACAGGTGAGGCCTCCAGGTGCCTGTGGCCTCCCAGGTCTAGGATGGATGCAGTCGGCCCTGTACGGGCTTCCCGACACGGGAAGGCGCCTGAGGTCATGGCGCTAACAGTAAGCTCATCACACCCAGCCCCACCAAAACCAAAGTCCACAGCGCCGGTCCAGGGCCTGGCCACCCACCTCAGACCCCAGCTGGTCCTGCATCAGGCCCGGCCCAGGGCCCGCCCTTGGTGCTCTCTGCGGACACTCCGTCACCCCCCACACCTGTGGCCCCCGCTCCCCCCGTGAGCCACGTCCCTGAGGAGCAGCCCTGCCTCACCCTGGACACAGGTGGCAGCCAGCTGGGACGACTTCCTGCCGGGAGTATGAAGTGGTTTGGGCCCTCTGAGAAGACACGCAGCTCACGAGACGCCTTCGTGTGGTCCTAAACCTGCCGCGGTGCACTGGAGAGATGTTCCTTACCCAGGACGCCGGGTGCCTCATTGTCGGGTCCGGGCCACGTCAATCCACCGGCCGCAGAGCCTGAGGGGAACAGTAGGTCAGGCCAAGGCCAGGACGATGGGGCAGAACGACAGCCCTGGAGCTCCGGACCCTCACAGCCGCCTTCGTCTCAGTGCCCCCAGAAGGCCCCACGCCAGAGCGGCTGCCCGGCACCCCCTTCGTTAATAGGCCCGAGACCTGCCGTCGGGGAGCCGCAGCACTCCTCGGCCAAGGCACCCCTGTGCCCTTGTGATCTGTGTCTGGGCGGAGGGTTTCAGGTGTCCGCTCTGTAACGGGCCCTGCAGAAGCTCTTCAGCCTGGAGTCCGGCCGGAGGCTGGGCCGCCTGCTGAGCGCCAAGCCGTTTCCCTTTAGGGTCCAAAGCTCTGAGCCCGAGAGCAGTGTTTATTCTCCTGCATCGTCACCCACCCCCTGCAAGTAAGAAGCTGCATGGTCTGGAGCTCTGGGCCGGGGAACGGAGGGAGCCCCAGGCCTGGATCTGGGGGCTCCGGGGGAGAAACGGCCTCAGTGCACTTACACACAGTCCCCTGGGGTGGTCTCCGACACCCTGACCCACCCAGGCTGTGGTGTATGGCCCGACATGCTGCTGGGACTCCCCCTGCCAAGACCCAGCTCTGTGTCCTGCTGGCCGCCGTCTAAGAACACAGAGCCAGACCGCCCCGCTAGTGGGAGCGTCCTCTCGGGTCTCCCTCGCCCACACCATGTAGGGGCCCCTCTGTGCCAGTGGCTGCTGGGGCTGCCCCGTGGCCTAGTGTAGATGGTCACCAGCTGAGCCTGGCCGGCTCACACCTGCCACGCGGCCGCACTTCAACAAGGGTTACGCAGGACCAGGGAGCTTGTGGAAAGGCAGAGCCACCACCGAGCTCTGGCGGCCCTCGGCCCCAGGTTGGACAGCATCCCCCAAAGTCAAGGCCTCTCTGGAAATCAAGCATGCGAACTTTCTTGGAAACAGGACCGTTGCAGATGTCATGAGTCCAGACGAAGTCATCCGAGGGGAGGCTGAGCCTTTAGTCCCCCAAAGCTGGTGTTTTATAAGACGGGGCCCCTACCCACAGGGAGGAGCCACGGGACAGTGGAGGTCGACTGAGACAGACAGCCACAAGCCACAGCCCACGGCCACTGGCAGCCTCCAGCAGCCCAGAGAAAGGTGTGGACCAGATGGCCCGTAGGGACAACCTGACCTCAGACTCCTGCCCCCAGAACCAGGAGAAAGTAAATCTCGGTGGGTGACACCCAATCCATGGCCTGTGCTGCCACAGCTGTGGGAAACCAGGAAGCCCCAGGGCGGTCCCGGAGATGCCATCTGTCTCACGTCCTCTGGGTCCCCCGCGAGGAGCCCTGTGCACCCCTGAGGACGGTGGCCTGGGCCTGTGTCATCCCAGGACACTTACCCGTGGGGCGTCTCTCAGCAGCCTGCTCCCGGGGATCCCGTGGAGGGAGCGGAGGCCCCTGGAGCCGTCGCCCCCCGCGTGCTCACTGGAGCTTTCCACTGGGACTTTCCCCTCGTTTCCGCAAAGTTGCTGTGATCGTCCTGGGTCCTCTGCATTCTGCGTGATCCAAGAGAAGTTTAGAATCGGCCTGTCACGTCCCGCGAGCAGCCCTGATGAGGCTCCCATGCGGCATCCGGGTGGTGCTGGATCGAGGGCTCAGTCTGAGGAGAGCTGGGCCCCGGCACAAGCGCGTCTCCCGGCTCCGTGGGACACCTTCCTCCCTCAGCCGCGCTGGCACTTTCGGCTGGACGTGCGGGCCCCTCCGCACTCAGCACGGCACCCGGGCGCAGTTTAGAAAGGAGCCAGAGCGCGCGGGCTCTCGGGCCCCAGCCCCTGCGCTGGACGTCCAGCCAGCCCGCGGCCACCGTGCGAAAGGAGCGAGCAGGTGCCCCAGGCCACAGCCCAGGCGGTCTAAGCTTATGAACAGGGACCCTCCAGGTCACTCCACAGCTCAGCCATCCAAGCCTTCTCCGCTCCCGGGACATTCCTGGATGTGACGGAGCAGAAGCCGGCCGCCCTGCCGTGCCCTGTCCAGACGCCGCACGCGGGATCCGGGGTTGCCGGGAGACCGCAAACCAGTCTGCACCGCGTCCCCCTTCGAGCCTTAGCGCAGCAGCCTGGCAGCCCCCCGAGGTCGGACGCAGAGCCTAGCGACCCAGAGCTTCTGCCGCGGGAGCACGTCCGAGCGGAGGGCACACACGCACTCGCACGAACCACACACACACACACACACACACACACACACACACACACACACGGCGCACGATGGCACACTGTTTATGAAGACACGAACGCTGAAAACTGGGAGCAACCCAAGCGGGCCTCAGCTGATGAAGGGACATGGGAGCTAAGGGCCGTCCGCACTGTGGAACGCGGTTCGGCAACAGGAAGGGGCGGGGTGCCGACCCGTGCCCGCCTGGGGGGACCCGGAAAGCAGCATGCTGAGGGCAAGCTGGCCACACAGGGCAGGTGTCATGACTGCGTTGATAGGAAACGTCCAGAATGCAGAAAGCCGTACCACCAGAAATAGATTATTCATTCCTCAGGGCTGGGGTTTGGGGAGGCGATGAGTTCAGGGCCGTCGAGGATGACGGGAACAGTCTAAGATAAGGTGGTGGTGACGGTTTCGCAGCTCGGGGACTAGACACTTCCGAACTGTGAACCCGTGGCTGCCTCAACGAAGACCTTGCAACAGATTTCTGCCCCGCGGATGCGCTAAGTTCATTTTCCTCCTCGAGCTCCCCTGGCTCTGCTTCCCTCTGAAGCTCAGCTCCTTCCCGCCTGGCCCCGAGCGCCTCACCGGGCCAGCTGAGGTCCGTCCCAGGGCCGCGACCCTTGCCCTCTCGCTGGGCGCGCTCCTCACGCAGACTGTCACTGGCTTGTCCCGTCCCCTACGTGAGTCTCGGCCAAACACCACTTTCACAGAGCGGTCTTCCCCGGGGACCTTCAGGGGGCCGCACCATCTGCGGGGCCCGAACCCCCTTCGCTTCCCCCCGGGGCGCACAGCCCCGCCCACGGCAGCACGGCCCGTCCCCTGGGGCAGGGCCTGGCCCGTCTCTCGTGGTAGCACCCTGTGGCCCTTCGTCCTGGCTCTGGGATCAACGAGGCATTAAGTCAGCCTCACGGAAACCCAGCCCGGTGGGAGAGGCGCAGCGGCAGACCCTGACCTCTCACCGCCTCAACGGCTGCTCGGAAACATGCTTTTCATCTCGTTTTCAAAGGTCTGTTTGGGCATCGTTCACTGAGGACGTTCACTGGGGATCCACCACTGTGTAACCAGATACGTGTTTTGCAGAGAAAAACCTCAAGAAATGTGTTTCTTATAATCAATTAGCATTAACTGGGCAGAATCACAATGAGCGAACTGAACTAGAACGCAGCACATGCACTGGGAACGTGGCCGTCCCTCTGGCACCCCCGCTTGGCCCACTGCTCGCGAGCGGCAAAGACTCAGGTTAGGACACCATGAAGGGCCGTCTTGGCCACACTCTCCCATCAGCCATCTTTGCTGGGGGCCAAATGTCTGAGCCGAAGGGGGTTCATTCTAGACCCTCAGCAGAGGAGTTCAGACGGTCCCCAAATCGACTTCCCTCCAGCTCCCGATTCCTGCCATGGACTGCTCGCTACAGCAGGCTGCCCGGCCACACGAAGTCACGTTTGTCCACACCGTGCAGCACACACTTACACACACCACACTGCACACACACAGATGCATTCGTGGACACCCACATGTGCGAGAACCTACGGCAGCCCCAGGCCTTATTACTGTGCCCTTGTGATCAGCCGTCTTGGCTCGGACCGGGTTGCTGTGTGGGCTAACCCTTACTCCTGGCCCTGACCTTGTCCTCGTGACCAAGGCTGGGCTCTATGGCCTGAGGAACAGGCCACGGTTCTCAGCCTCCTGTTACACTCTCAGGATCGGACTATCCTCCTGTCTTCCCCAAAGCCATCGAATGAATGCTGTGCTGTTCTCTAGTCAAGTAGCTTTTATTAAACACAATTTTATGCACATTATTGAACTTATTTCTGATAACTTCTAAGCAGAGGGCCCGGGTAGCATGGTATTCCAGCCGGATCAGCTCCGCAGGGACACCCCTCCTGAGCTCCAGGCTCTGGTCAGTCTGCCTTTGAGGACAGACGGCTAAAAAAAACCCACAGAATTACCTAGACAGTATTTTGGTTCAGGAAATGATCTTGCCTTTGGTGAGTGCAGATGAAGTTTCTCTGAAACATCCCATTTACTTTTTTTTTTTTTTTAAGATTTTATTTCTTTATTTGAGACAGAGAGAGCATGAGGAGTGGGGACAGGCAGAGAGAGGAAGAGGCAGGCTCCCCGCTGAGCAGAGAGTCCGATGCGGGGCTCGATTCCAGGACACCGGGATCATGACCTGAGCCGAAGGCAGACGCTTCACCGACTGAGCCACCAGATGCCACCCCTCCCCCACCATCCCATTTATTTTTCTGATTCTGATTTTGCAAATGGGAAAATCATGTCATGGGGAGAGAGACACGAATAGAATTTATTATTTGGTTACTGGTTTCCTAGCTTCAGGATCGTTCTGCACTTACCCTAACTGCTTTTCCCCCGGAAGCTGCCCTGCCCCGTCAAATCCACGGGCAACGCTTCCCCAGAGCGGGATGAGGGCTGGTGAGGATGGAAAGTCAAGGGCGTCCCTGCCTTGTGGAGAGGAGTGTCTGTGGTCGCTCGCAGCAGGTGAGAAGGGTCCTCGCGCATCACCGGAGGCCGGGAGCTGGAGAGCAGAACGTGCGTCGACGTTTCTAAGATCTTCAGGGTCAGGCAAATCCTGCCGCCACGATGTCATCGCCGAAGACAAGGAGAAAACGACCTCCGTGCAACAGCGACACACTGTTCTCCTCCAAGCTGCTCTCTTTCCTCCCGTGGGTCCACCGGGGTCCCTGCACCCCCACTCCCGCCTGGACCCTGCGGTCACCTCCAGTCAGCCCCTCACACAATCAGTCTGCCCTCCCGCATCAGGACCCTTCCCCAGGCCGTCTCAGCCCGGACGAGAACCGCTCAGTGACCTCCCCACCCTCCTCGGCTCCCGTGGGCCCAGAGCGGGCGGGCCTGGGGGCTGCCTTTTGGGCTCGGCCCCGCACCCCAGACCAGAGCCCCCTGCCGTCCAGGAGCTCCCGACTGTCCCTGGGGACGCGTTCCCATGCGTCTGTCTCGGCTCCCTGGATGGAGACGGACGTGGGTCCTCCGAGCAGCCCCCGTTGCGATGCGCACTCTATCGTCGCTGGTTATCTCTCTTCACCCGGAGCGTGTGAGACCAGAGGCCGTCGGGGGCCACAGCTCACTTCTCTTTGGCCCAAGGATCTAGGCGCGTTGAGCGCGGCAGAGACCCTCCAGCAGCGTGAGTGGAAGGGAAGGACCCCGCGCAGGCTCATCCCAGATGGGAGGCTCGTCCTTCAGACTCACTGGAGGTGGGGGGCACTTTACAGAAAAGGTTTTAGAACCCAGAAGCCCTCTGTGTGGCCTTGAGTTTTCCTCAGCACCTGAGGTTAAGAACATGCCACGAGGGCACTGGGTGCTGGGTTGGACTCGGTTCGCAGCTAGGGTCACTGGCCCCCCCGCCCCCGCCGTGGGCACGCCGGCGCCGTGTCTGCACACACGGCTGGGTGTGCCGGTCCGTGGGGCCCTGCGCAGGCTGGGGCAGGGAGTGCACGCCAAGGAGGCGGGGGCTCATGCTGCGGGGGGAGGCTCACCGGAAGGCACCGTGGGGTGGCCTGAAGAATGAGCCCAGGACGTCCCTTGTTCCTTAGGAGCAGGACAGAGCCAGGCTCGGGGCGGAGGCATCGAGCGTCTTGCGTCTTGCAGGCTACTGACAAGAAGAGAACTCAGGCTTCCGAAACCTGACATAGAAGTCTGTGCGGATTAGAATCTGTCCAGGGGACGGTCTGGAACCTGGGACCAGGAGAATCTGCATGGCCACCATCCCCACGGGGCCTCATCCGACCCGATCACCTTCCCAGGAGCTCACCTCCAAACAGCAGCATGTGAACTTTGGAGGACACAGTCCAGGCCACAGCTGTGGGGACAGAGGAGGGACTGGGCAGGGCAGAAATGCAGCCTGGAGTCTGGGCACCATGGCCCTCTCCCTCCTGGGTCCCCCACCCTGGTAGGCGTCAGAGCTCCAGGCTTGGGCAGGGCTGGGTGGGCAGTAAGGGGTCAGCACTGGGAGCTCTCGGGACAGAGGTCACCCTGACGACCCCTGAGGAGGGCCGCCCCCGACCTCTGAGGGCGAGGGCAGGAGAGGGCGCGCGGACAGGCATGGCTGGCCGGTGGCCCCGTGGGAAGCCCCATGTTCCCGTGGACGGCGGTCGCTTCCAGAGCCAGCTGTCTGGTGTCCCGGCCCCGCGGGACAGGCTCCTGGCGTCCGGAGCCACATTTGCTGTTTCTGTTTCTGCAGAGAGACAGAGCGGCGTGTGGCGGGGCTGCGGGGGGAGGGGAAGGGGGCCGGGGGGAGGGGCCGTCCCCGCTGTGTCCCGGGACCGCCCTGTGGTTTAGACGCTGCCACGCTAGGAAGAGCGGCCGATGGACTTCTCAAAAGAAAAAGACAAGATGTTCCTTCAACTTCGAAGTGGTTTTCGCTGGTTTAATGTTTGCTGGCTGGGGTTCAAGGGTGAAAGGTCAGGGCGTCCTCACCCACCGCGATCCGCTGGGCTCGCTCCTCGTGACGCCTTTGAGAAAACACTGTGGGACTATTTTAGAACTGGATAAAACCTCCTGGGTCTTGAGTTCTGGACTAATCAGGGGTATCTCGGTGTTTGATTGGGTTGACTCTCGAGAGAAAACAAAACTCCGCTTCCTGTTTTGGAATAAACTCCATGAAGACACTCGGAAAACACTCTCAGCCAGAGGCATGGAGAGGCTTTGAGGAAGCACCGGACGGGCCATCCACAGAGCACAGCCTGTGCCTCCCCCCGTCTCCCGGGAGGGGAGATGGCCGGGCGCCCCCAAGCTCCCTCCACAGCTCAGGACTGTGCGGGAGCGTCTCGGGCTTGGCCTCCACGGAGCAGCTGGCCGCCCTGGGCCCCTTCTTCCGCTCGGCGTTCCGACAGCCTGCGGGCGCTGGGCGGTCACGCCCATTTCAGAGATGAGGAAACCGAGTCCCAGACGCGCTGAAGGCGCGCAGGAGAGCCGGTGTGCACCGCGTGAGGCGATTTTCTCCGCCTCCCGTCGCGGGGTGCCGCAGCCTGCGCTTCCGGTGCGTTCCCGTCCGCGGGAGACCCGTGCTGCCCGCGTGGACCGACCGCAGTCTCCCGGCGGCCTGCATGCTCCGTGGGGCCCCGGGGGGAGGGTCCCGGCAGCCGGCAGAGCGTGCGCCCGCACCCACCTGCAGCGGCCCCACAAGCACGTGGCACCTGGACCCCAGCTCGGTCGTGGTCAGTCAGCACAGACCCGAACTGGAGCGCGGGACGCTGCTGTGGCTCCAGAGGGAGGAGAGAGGTCGGCCTGAGGAGTTGGACATCACCTGCTTCACTGCAAGAGACGTTAGACGTGGACGCCTGAGGCCTCCTTCCATCCCACCCACACGTGGGAGACTGTTTTCTCCTCCCCGGCCCTTGTCAGAGCAGAGCGGGACGCCGTCCCCTCCATGGCCTCGGTCCCACCAAACCAGCGAGGGAAGCCAAAACCGAGCTCATTTGTCACCCAAGAGACCTATTCACACGGTACTGTCAGGTGGGCACAGACGGGCCTTTAATCAGAAACTGGCATCTGACCCACAATATTCCGTTCAGCTATGATCCCGGGTCCCCCACGTCGTGAGTGTGACAGGAACTCTCCGTCACGCTCACCCGCACCCTTCACGAGCAGTGTGCAGAGCCTACCCGAGTTCTTCTCCACTTTCCTCCTTTACTTCTGTCCTGATTTTACTGTTTGAAACATAGTTTCTTATCTGCTGAATACAGTAATAAAATTGGGAACCTGTACTTTTTATCTTTGTATTTTTAATTTCATTTCTGCAGCGCCTTGTTTCTGTCCTTTTTTACATGAGTATCAAGGACAGGAGGTTGAAATGCTCAGTTTCCTTCCTCAGCCGCGGTGGTGAGGTTGCCAGAGAGGAAAGCAAGTTGGAGGCGCGGGGGTTGGGGGCTGGGTCCGGTCTGAGGATACAGGGTCGAGGCCCCTGATGTGCGTCCACAGCTCTGGACCTGACCCTTGGGAAGCAGCGGTGAACACCAGTGCGCGTCCCCCCTCCCCGCCTTCCCTCATCTGCGCCAGGTCCAGCAGCCGCACTGGACAGCACCATGTCACAGACGGAATGTCCAGGACACGTCCAGTCACTTCTGCCTCTCCAGGCGTTGCCCGGCCGGTGGACAACCCCATTCCATGGGGGCAGATGTCAACCTGCCCGAGGCCTGAGCCCCAGAAACAGCCTTGCACAGCCAGGGGAAGGGGTGAGGCGGGCAGAGCCGCTGCTTCTCTGCTTCGGCCGCCTTCCATGCCCCGCGGGGATGTGCCAGGAAGCACAGCCGGCGCTCCAGCAGAGAGACGGAGATGGAGGGGGGGGCACTCAGAGGACAAATTCCATCAACCAAATCTGAGTCGCCCGCCGTGTGGACGGGTCCTCCCAGAAAGCAAGGGTCCTGTTGTGAACACAGCCGACCCAGCGCCCCGCGGCCTGAGCCTGGCCTGGTGGCCTCCGGGCAGAGGACACACAGCGCTGCCGGGTCCTCGGACGTCCAAGCTGGCCGTGGGGCAGCGCTGTCTCCAGCCGCGGCTTTCACGAAGTCGCCTGTGAGAGAGAGGTGGGGCGGCCTCGCTGCACAGATGGCTCTTTGTCCCCGCTGACACCCGCCATCTGCTTGTTTGTCTAAATGATGGTGGAGGGGCAGGGGGCTCCCAATCTGCTGCCCGGGCCCCTCCCGCCAGCAGCGACCTCCTGACCTC
The DNA here is from genome assembly GCA_020311275.1 of Eira barbara. Classification (NCBI taxonomy): domain Eukaryota; kingdom Metazoa; phylum Chordata; class Mammalia; order Carnivora; family Mustelidae; genus Eira; species Eira barbara. The sequence goes on from JAHRIG010000326.1 coordinate 7,812,452, forward strand.
CGGGCCAGACAGGTCTTCAGAGTCTGTTCTTCCCGCACAACGGTGCTGCCCTCCCCAAGGCCCAGCTCTCTTCAGCACCAGGACCCAGGACGGCAGGAGCAGGGGTGGGGGTGGAGGGGAGGGAGGAGGGGGAAAGGCGGGGTGAGGAGGAAGTGAGGGAGGATGGGGGTGGGGTGGGAGAGAGAGGAGGGGAGGGGATGAGAGAGGGACAAGAGTGGGAGGGAGAGAAGGAGAGACAAGGGAGGGGAGTGGGGGAGCAGCCGCAGCAGGGGGAGCAGCCGCAGGAGGGGGAGCAGCCCCAGCCGGGGGAGCAGC